>CAJHZI010000647.1:67500-412500 GCA_905160935.1 Enchytraeus crypticus | reverse complement strand
AATACCGGCCGATATGATGAATATAGGCGTGGCCTATATGATGAATATCAGCATGGTTTCTTCCCCAACAATTTACGATTGAAACATGTGCCAGTTGACCACACGGTGTTATTGTAGTCCATAAATAACTGGCACGGGCACTGGCAAATTTTATTACTAAATAATTGAATGAAGCCCGCATACGAAACTTCAAAAATTAAAACCGTTCATCACTTTGTAATAGGACCCTTTTATTGTTTCCTGCCTTCCAGGCATTGTAGTCGCACTGGAGTGAATCGTAAATCCTTCCAGAAAACTGTGAACTCGTGACTGTACTGACTGTGTGTGTGTTTGTGTGCGTGCGTGTGTGTCTGCATGTCTCTGAGTGATAGAAATTTGTATTGTTAGTGCATGTTGAAATTGTTATGCAATTACATGTACATTATATATAAATAAATAAATAAATAAATTTATATTTGTATATGTATAATATTACACACACATATACATACATATATATATATATATATATATATATATATATATATATATACATGTATATTATATATATAATATATATTATATATATATATATATTATATATATAATAATATATATGCATATATATATATATATAATATATATATATTATTCATACGATATTATATTATACATAATATTAAACATAATATATTATACGTACATATTTAGATATTCTTTGAGGAATTCTCAAATTCTCGGTGTGACTCATTAGTTTTGCTAATCGAGACTTTTCTGTAACAATCCGCTTTTAGCGATAAGCTTAGAGCTCAACAAATTATAATTTAATTCAAGTTTTTATATCGTGATACGTATTTCGTGCTATAAATAGCTCGTAGTTGACTTATAAAGACTTACTAACTACAAATTTTCTAATAAAAGTCAGTACGGGGATCTTCATATGAATATTTAAGCTTGATGTTGTATTGTTCCCCGTGTTGTGATCGGGTTGTTTGAAGAAGAATAAACCACCTGATGACTGTGTGTTTCGTAGAAGGCGACTAAAGCACTAAGATCCAAACCAACATCAGAAGGGCATTTTGTTGGTGAGCGGCTAGGCTCGAGAAATTGCTACAAAATTTTCCAAAACAAATTGATGAGATTATAGGGTAGTTATAGATGATATAGTGTTAATGATGGATGATATAGTGTAGGGCAGGGAGGTGTGGAGAAGGTCTGTTGGCATTCCGACCCTAGTTTAACTGGGAAAAGAGGGAAAATGATTATGATGATGATGGTGTAGTGTACTGTATTTTGGCTGGTTATTAGCAAAACTGTTCTTCAGCTTATTGGTAGCCTAATTACTGTTTACACTCTGTTCTCTTGTGTCTAAGTCCTTCCATTTCTCTCTTTCTCTCTCTCTGTCTGTCTCTGTTTCTCTCTCTCTCTCTCTCTGTCTCTCTCTGTCTCTCTCTGTCTCTGTCTCTCTCTATCTCTCTCTATCTCTCTGTCTCACTCTCTCTCTCTCTCTCTCTCTCTCTCTCTCTCTCTCTCTTACTTGATGCCTCTCTCTATTGTAACAAATAGTCTGATTGGTTATGCTAGCGCACTGTAATTCAGTATCTGATTTGTCAACAATGTTAAGGGCATGTTTTGCAGTACACTATCACTATCTTTCTATTGGCCGCCAGAAACGACTATGGAGGGATAGTGTAGATATAATAGGCTAATGTAGATAATTAGATTTGCTTAGTGTGTGTAATGTTTGACGAGTTAGAAACAGGAACAGTGTAAATCGATTGGAGGAGATGCTTGGGTTACGTACAAAGCTGCTCACTATACTTAGGTATGCTTCTGTTAGCGTTCAACATTGCAGTGCTTGACTTTGTATGGAAATGTTTCGTACAGTTTGATTAGGGCCTTGATGTTATTTTTATTCGCGAGGATAAATAAATGTACAATGGGCATATTAAATATGGGCTTTCAGTGTTTCACTAGAACAACTTATTAAGAGGATATTAGTTATGAGACAGTTGGCAGTAATCGTTAACGAACCTATCTATCGCCAGTCAGTTTTGCAATTTAAACCGTATGTGTGATAATGATTGGAAATAAACATATTATTCATTATTTATTCGAGGAGGAAAAAAGGAATACAGGGAATTATTAAAAGTAGTTTTACCAATATGTTGGTAAAACTAAAATAGTGTGATGATCGTAGAGAAAATAGTGTTACGATGAATTTATGATATTTTTTAACAGAATGATATTCTGTAATAATCTAAAGAAGAATTTTGCGACGTTCGTTCAGCTTGCATATTAAAATTTTTTAATGGCTTATAATTGATACTTGCTGCGATTATATTAAACTTTATTATCCGTACCGCTGCGAATACTCTAAGCTGTAGTAATTCAGAGTTAATAGTATTGCTTTTGCGCTCTATATTTGTAGAAGATATATTTAAAATGCTCATTCTAGTGATGAGAATATTCTTAATGTTGCCTGGGCCAGTAGGAAGGAATTCTGTAGTGTTCTTTATATTTGCGACCAGCTGTTATTGAACTCGCGTCTGTTGAATTACGCAGCCAGTTCGCTGCTGAGAAGCCTACCATCAGTGACGTGAGAGCTCAACTTGAGTCATAACGGGATTGCCGCAATCTCCTCTTAAAATCATTTGTAGCGGTTATAGGTAATAATGTGAGTTTTCAAACAGATTTAGAGTGCAGTCTATTCGGTTTATATTAAACCTGGCTTCGATCTCAGAAGTTTATGTCAAGTTGTGATTTGTGAAAAGTTCTGACGACTGCACTCATGCCACAGTCTCGTCTAAGCGTTGAGATGTTAGCGCAAAGGAGGTCTCCTTTCAGCTAGATAATCCAAGATCTTATATGTTGGCGTAGCTTGAGATTATGGACCCCGGTTAATTTTGTATATACAAAAATGGACATCAACGCGGTTTAATGTACTTCACCGTCTTGTAAATGCTCCCTAGACAATTTTATAACTCTCAGATGTGAAGAAAATTGGCCACTTGTTTATTAGTTTACCACGTTTGATATTTTAGGAATAACCTAATTTCATTTCTATTACATTGGCGTAAATTGAAGTAAGTTCTCTGAATTAAATTTGACATTTGGTTTATAATTTCTCTTTAAGGATGATTTCTCAAGCTCCCGGCTGGCGCTTTGTTTCTTCTCTGAACTCGGCGGCCTAACGCCACTTTCCATTCCATAAAATGTGCCAATTTTGATTATGGTACATATTTGACGGAGGTAAACCCCTACAAATGTGTGTCTACTCTTTCAGGTTTTAAGTATGTATCAGTTGAATGTGTTGACCTGAACGCTTCATGCACGAGTGATTTACGCTAGAATGTCACCAGTGGTCTTCGATTTGCACTACGTTATCTGGTTTCCTTTAACATTATGTATTTTGAGAATATGAAAACAGTCCTTCTGATTCTTGTATAAATTTTTCTATCATTTAACAAGGAAGCACGTTAGTGATAGAAAAGTAATCACTTTGAAAAATTATGGCATTCTGGTTTAGGGCACTTCTGTCAAAAGGATCTCGATTCTTGGTAATTTACCTTCGAGCGAATTTGTTGGAGTTTTTTTAAAAAGAGTTAATAGTATTTATCCGAGCTAAATGAGATATCTAATCTTATTTACAAACTATGAGATCTAGGAAGACAGGCAAACATGTAGTATTTGAGGATGACTTAATTGGACGCCAATTGAGTAATGTAAAAAAGAAAGGATTTAGTTTTGGAAACGGAAGAACATTTGCGAGAGAAAAAGAGAGATACTGTATGCCATGGCCTCATTGGACTGAACTCTGGCTCTGTTCTTTTAAATACAGAATAGCTGATAATGTAACCCTTCGATAGGTGTTGAATCTAGCTCAATATACTTTTTATTTTGTGTTGCATTGCTTTAGTTATTCGAAACCAAATTTTAGGCGTTACAGACCTTACGATCACTAAAGGAAGACTTCATTCTGTAATTGCGCGTTTTTCTTCTATTGGCTACTAAAATTCGACGTCGAGGTAAATTTTGATTTGTGTCGCTTTGTGTTGGTTTCTTCAGGTGTGCTACTCGTATGAATTAAGGCATAAATAATTACATTGCATGAAACGGAGTAGCAGTTTAGTTTGAAATTAGTTCAGTGAGTCTAAGAGTTTAAATGTAAACTGTGAATATATTGTCTGAGTTATTAATCTAAGAACAACTGAATCAAACAGTTAGTTTGAATCTAATTGAACCTGATAGCTGTACTTCAACGTTCATTCTTAATTCATTAAATTATTGTAAGCTTGATGGATGCAATTCAAAGTCGTGTAGATAAATGTGGAGTTTCTAAGCTGGCTGCGTGAAAGCCAGCCTAGAGATCTAAATGAAAAGTTTACACAGATAGTTGATTAGGTTTACCTAATTATACTTAATTTATGTTGCTGAAGATAGTTATTAAAGTAAACATGCATTATAGTGAAATGATCAACTGTATTGATATCTATCACTTTTAGTACCACATGTTTATACCATTAAGCAATTTAGCCCATTTTCCGTATAACCAGTCCAGTGAATGTCCGAGATTTTACTCTCAGATCAGCGCGGCTGGGATTCGAACCCACGAGGATTCAATTCACCTCAGGATCTGTCATTCAAAACTTCATGACGTTACCCCTACGCTATTAAGACATTCTTATTAATTAAAGACTACCTCAGAAGCCATATTATTTCTGTCTCATATCATTAAAATGTACGGTAGAGTCGTTGCCTTCGTGTGAGATCAACCTATTTGTCTGTAAAATTAATAAGTGATCCTGCTATTGCAAAGCTTTTTGCAACATCCTAATCGATAGATCCTACAGTTGAATTAATATTTAATGTCTGGTTTTTGTGCAGACATTTGATAGGATTATTTACGCGAGCGTAGTTTGTGATGCTGCCAATCAAGCTACTTGTTGATACTTTAGTGATAATCAGTGAATGTAGTAAAATTCAATAAGAGTGTGAGAATTCTAGACATCCATCTGTATGAAAAGTGTGTGTGGATAAAACTAAGCCTATCGCGTATTATGATTCAGCTTCTTGTTGCAGGATCTAAATCGTGTCTGATAAACAGACGAGGCCTAAAGTTGATCGATATTGTAATTGATAATTTAATGCCTCAGTCTGTACGCTAATCTGTGGATGTTTTGGCCGATAGCTGTAGCTCATCTAACTATCATTCCCTATCCTAACAACCGAATCTGTTGGCTTAAATTTTGCACTTGTTGTGGGGTACAAACTACCATCCTACTACTGCGTTAAAACTAATAAATAAAAAATAACGGCGAGGATAACTAAGCGTGGATTACTCATACGATGTGATGTGCATTGAGAAATGGTTATTGCGATTTTTCAGAAGTCCTGCTTCGTTCCCTGATGCCTCCACGGCGCGTTCGACGTCGTCTAGGACAACATCGAAGGGGGCGGAGTTTGTTGAATTGGGGGCGGGTGCTAATGGGGTCATAGGCGGGCCTGCAAGGGGTAAGGTGGAACGGAATGGAAAGGGCGAGAGAAATGGTGCTATTGTGAAAGAGTCACGTGATGCGGAGCTGGGAGGTAGGGAGGGCTCCGAGAAGAAGTATGTAATGTTGGAAGTGGAGGCGTATCATGAGATGATGAGGGAACTGGATTTCTACAGGCAGAGTCTGTCGCAGTTGCAGGAGCTATTAAGCGAACAGGTTCGTCAAAATCTTGTTTCTTCTTCTTGCACTTTCCCAAACCAACTCGGCGACTAGCTAGATCGAGCAATGCTCTCGCTAGGGACCGATTGAATAGTATTGGGATTGTTTTATTTAATTGCTTCATTCATTATGTTTGTTTCAATTTTATGCACCAATTGTATGATTTACTTACAATGGTTATCTTGTTTGTTTGTGGCTGGAGCCAGTGGCGAAGTCGGTAAGATACTTGACCGCGGATCAGTAGATGCAGGGTTCAAATCCTGGGATAGCCCGTCACTGACATCGCTTTCGAGTGAGGAAACTGACGTTAACCTTTACCAGCTTTTTTAGTATAGATTGTAACTAGTATTACAGTATGCCGTAATATTGATAGTGAAGTATTGGGTGGATATGGCGTAACTTTCGATTAAGGAAACTATCGCTAACCTTAGCTTTACTTTCTTCTTCTTTCAAGATCTTGTCGAGCTTCTGACAAGTACCACTTCCTTTAATTTCCACTTCGATGTAAGCCTTATTCTCCTAGTCCTAAATTAATACTGACGGTTGCTTTTTCTCGGAATATTAAATATTGATTTTCATGAAAAGTTACCATTACTGAATCATTGTTTTTACTGAAGTCCAAAAGATCCTGTCAAGTTCTGTTGAATTTTAAAAGATATGAATGTGAGTTAATATATCTACTCTATATTTTTATATGGACTGTATGCTTCTGAAAATACAGTTCATAATGAACAATAGTCGAATAAATAGTATTTTTTATATGATTTATTTTCAGATTTTAGTGTTTCTGCATGCTTAATTAACTTGACAGCATATGGTTATGAAAGTAAATCGTATGAGTAATGCTAGGCTGCTCTTTTGCCAGGCAGATATCTGTTTTATTTACGTTTTGTTTACTTGTTCATCTGGCCCATCATGTGATATAGTAATTAAATTGCATGTTTATTTTCTGCAGGCTGTGGATAAACAAATAGTCTTGAGCTCAGTTGAGAGTTCAAATCCCACCGATGTTCAAGATATTCTGCAGTCTGAAAACTCTGTGTGTCTAGAAGAGGTAGGAAGATTTGTTGTATATATCTGTTGTCTGTCATGTCAGATAGGCCAAAATAGAAATAAGCTTTTGAGATTATCGTAGAAAATATTAGCCATTTTAGAAAATATTATTATGTTTCCATATGCCTAATTAATTGCAACAATATAACATATCTTCGTGATTTTAGTTTTATTTTACAATTATTAATGGAAGAGTAGTGCCACTGAATTGAAGCCTCTAACCAGAAGGGATTAGTGTGCCAACTATATATGAAATTATGAATCTCGTGCATCTGAAGGCCCATTGCCCATCTTATCTTGGCTCCGTGGTCTTCACTCTTCATGAAAGGCGTATGGCACTTGGCAGGTTACAATTCCCTTAGAACAAATCAGGAAGTAAAATCTTGTAAAATTATTAAGCCAACCTAATATTCCTTCCTTACGCGAGTTAGTGATCAACTCACGTAAAGGTGGTGGATGATTGCTAAAGAAGATTGAGAAGCTAAACACAGGCCTGGATTCTTTCTTTCAAGAGTGATGACGTCTTTGTTGCTTAGTTTGGATCTAGCTTCCTTGTTTAACACATTGTCCAGTTTTGAAAAAATAACTATAAATTTATTGCTTATTGAGCAGTAGTACATAGCGTATAAATCCATTTAAATTATAACTGTCCAAGAATTATAATCTACAAAATTAGCTTAACGGACTTACTATAAATTCTCATAAAATAGTTAAAATATATATACACTAAACAATCTGACAAATTTTCTGCTGTCTGTAATTTAAATGCTGAGTAAAGATGCGAATAGATTAATTATAATACATAATCAATTAGATAATATTGTAGATAGATTATAGATATTTTGGATAATATTATAGATAATATTGTACATAATAGATAGATAATATTGTTATTTCTTTTCAGTAACTGCATGTCTGGCATGAACATTTTAAATGTTTTAAATTTCTCATACTTTATGTTGTTGTCATTTAATGTATATATTGTCGATGGTGTCGTTGTAAAGTCAATATTCTGATAGATTGCACTTAATGTCATAGTTTAGTGTACTTAATTGTGCTCTATTTGTAGTATAACTATAAACTATGAGATTATATGTAATTGAGCGACAGACATTTTAAATAAGTTTTAAATGGTAAATTGCTTAGCTCGCAACCAGCTCGAAGTATTCTAAATCTCTTTTAGACATTTCGAAATATAAAGTGCATACATGTGTTTTTTTTTGCATAAACAGTCTAAATCTAAGTTTGTTTCTGTAAAAGTAGATTGTTTTGTTATATGTTAAACTTAGTCAGGTTTTTTAACGTTTTTCTTACGTGCTTTCTGAGTAGTAAAACTTTTAAAAGTTAAAGTATAGTATATACTTTAACTTTTAAAAGTAATATACTTTAACTTTTTAATATACTTTAACTTTTTACACTCTAAAGTATAGTATATAGTAACTGTTGCGCTCTTGGTAATTGTCAACTAGGAATTCTTGGTGCTCTTTCTGAAAATTGTAACATCTTTCACTATCATGTGTGTTTTTCCTGTGCGCGTAGTCTACATATTTTGGTTTCTATTAATACATATAGTTTTATTTCTATTAATACATATATGTGTTTTACTAACGTCTATCTCCAGCTTATTTAACTTTTCTGTTTTCTGTTTAATGTATATTTATATTTAAACTTTTCTTGTTGACTGCACGTTATTCGTATTGTATGTATTTAATCTGTGTGCTTGCAACTTTTCAATTCCATTTGAGTGTACTAGATTGATTCTGTGTTAGTTTTAGATCCAGTGAAGGAATTGTGTTCCATGCATGTATATGTACGTTCTTATTAGGTTTTATTCCATAACTGTGTACTATGTATATGCCTGTATATTGTAAAGTAATCTGTACTGTCAACAAGCTATTCTCAACTGTTTCTTGACCGCTAATGTGTTTTTCTCATTTCCCAATAAAATGTGTAATGCTTATTTGTCGGTTGATGCATGTAAATGTTACAGCTTGAGTCAGAACCTACTAGAGATAATTCTCATTTTACCGCTGCTGCTGCTGCTGTGCTTGTTGCTAACTCTTTCACTAATGCAGCTGCTGTAACAGCAGCTGCTGTGACTAACTCTGCTGCTGCTGATGAGAATGTTGTTAATAGCCGGTATGTTAGCATTCGTCGATTTCTTCCCTAAGTTTTACTAATGTTTGTGACTTTTTTGAAGTAATCATTGTAAGCTCAGTTTTTTTATATCATATCCTTGGTCATTATTTATTTTATATTTCCATAATTTCTGCTGTTCTGCTAACTGATTGGGCCAAGGCTACTGTTACAAATCCAAAGTGAATGCTCTTATTTCAATAGTTAATTGGCTAGCTCATTCACGAACACACCATCGATCAACCAGACCAGTCTCTTCAGGCTTTGCTGATTTGTCAAATTCTGATTTGTCTAAAATATAAAATAAAATATAAAAAATATAATATAAGATTTGTCGCTGTTCCCCGGAAAATTTGCTTCTGAGATAGACGGTTATCTCTATCTACATTTGCATCAGAATACTCTTACAAAATATTTTAGTTTTCAGGCTAACTATTTTCTCATTTTGGAAAACTAATACGATAGTTTGCATTGAAGATTACGATAGTAGACGATATTGGGGTGCAGTTTTGTGATCATGTTTTTCTATTTTAACCTCTAACAATAACTAACTAACGTGATAACTATAACTTACTAGCAAATTGTTTTGTAGTCAACTTTCTACTTTAACTGACTTTTTCCTACCACTTAGTAACAGCTGGAATTGACTTCTAAACGCAAGACAAAAATGACAGGACCGTTTAACATGACTTAGCAATTCCTTGATGCTAATAATAGCATCAAGGAAATTAAAAGCTACAAAACTTAAGCATTGCTTAATTTAGCGTTTGTGTATTTTATAGAGATAGCATATTTTTAACATATTTCTTAGCATATTTTCTAATAAGATTTTTACTACTATTTGTTTTATAGATTGGAGTTTGTGGAACAGAACAGTTGTAGCGGCGGATCATCTGCGCCAATGGTTTGATATTATGACTCCTTTTTGGTTTCCCACCCTTATTAAAAGCTAAAAAGGACTTATAGCATAAATATAGCAGTGTCATGGCCGAAATCGGTCCTCAAGACAATGAGTAACATTATTTCATTAGCGCAGTGCCTGTAGCAGCAAATTTACTGTAAATATTTACTTCAATACAGATACTTTTATATAATATCCGATATGTTATCAAATGTATTCTCCAGAACAAAATAAAGGTCAGTTTAACGTTAGTTTTGTACCTCAGGGTTACTTTTAGGTTCTGGAAGCCCGATCTTTTACTCTAACTCGACAGAGTCCTCTGGTATGTCTATAGTATTATATGATTAGTATAGCGTGGAATGGTCAGTTTTATTAAGTATAATATGAAATTAATGTAGTTATAAATAAATTAAAATCTACCTATAAATAGAAAGAAATAAGAATGGTCTTATATGCTTCGTTGCTTATTATTTTGCATATTAATTTTTTACATTGTCGTTATAGAAACAGAACTGCAGTGCAATGTCATCGTCTGAACTTAATCTTAAATCACCAACTTTAGAATTGAATCCAGAAGCCCCCCCTACTGAGTATCTCCACCAATCCCCTGCTAGTATCCGCAACCAAACATCTGCACAATCGGCGAGAAGCGGTCAGGAGCCTAGGCGGCGTCTAAACACTGAGGAGAGCATAGACTCCCTGCAGGAGGTTGTTGGTAGTGTGTTTGATTACGATGATATCTCGTATGATACTGACGACACATTCGACTACATGAGCGACTCGTCAGTGATCAGTAGGAGAGATAGTATGAGAAACTCCAGTAGGATGGGCGGAGCCGGTAGTAGAAGAGGCGGAGCTAATAGCAGAAGAAGTAGCAAGATTGACGTGGCCACACCTTTAGGTCAGAGCGTCAATGGTAAGACGGATTGGTCTATGGACCTTAATGAGAATGTTAGTATGGACAATGCTGTTGGTAATGGTTCCTGTGTTGTAGTAGATGAGGTAAATATTTTGTCACGAGCTATAGATAACAAGATTGGTGATAAAACAGTTCAGAACGGCTGGAATGAGTTAACGGTTGATGGCCCAAACCATACGGACGTTGAATCTAATATAGATCAGCACATTCTGTCGTCTACTGTTGAGCATCATATGAAATACTGTCTGGTAAACCCAAAGGAAGTTTTGGACGATAATTTTAATGTTAGCAGCCCAAATAACGAGCATTTGATTGCAAACGATCTGGACTCAACATTTACTGGTGGAAGCCTTGTAAATTCCTCTACAAATGAAACTTTTATTAATAATGACACAGACAGCAATGAAGCTTTGCCTATGAAAGATGATGATGATGTTAGAGATTTTACTGATTATGACGTTTCATCTCAAAGTAGGAATACTAAAATAAGCAAAATTGCAGCTGAATTTGATTTGACCACTTGTTCACCTTCTTTTCAAAATTTGGGTAGAGTGCAGCAATCAAATCAATTAATTTCCCCATTCTGCGGCAACAACAATAAAAGTAGAGTGAATGGTTCAGAAATGGCTAATGATGATTCTAAAGTGTTCGATAATGTTAATCAGGCTAATCTATGTGAGATTATTGAGCCATTGTCGAATAACCAGGATTACAACAACGCAAGGTCTAGTAACAGTTTGAGCAACCAGCACTCTGAAAAGAATAATTTCAACAACGTTAGAAGTAGCGAAGTAAGCCGTGATCAGTCGCCTCAATCTATCAGACATCTGCCAAACAGTCGCTTGCCTCCACCCGTCTGCTCAAGGGCTGTAACGTCGTCAACGTCCTTTGGATTTTACGGTTCTAGCAGCAACATAGGCAGAATTAGAGCTAATACGTCTAATCTAACCAAAGTTCAGTCTGTCGATTCACTGGTTACTTCTACACAGCATGGCGCCGGTCAGTCCTCTCAGGTGCTGGCTGAGGATTCCAGAACTAGTGGGGCTCAGACTGGAATATTTAAAGGATTAGCCATGGATTCTCATTTATCTGGATTAGCCATTGGAAGAGGTAGAGCCGGTAGCGGAGGTAGAGGGTTACCAAGATATCCGAAATATCAGAGTAGCTTTAAGAAATCAGCTGGTAGAGGGGGTATAGAAAATATTGCTCTGACTAAATCATCGACTATGGACTTAGGAGAGATGACGCAGGCTGTTCAGAAGTCAAATCTAGGCGATGTTGTTAACAGTGAAAGATATACAACCGGTGCAGGACAACATCTTGAACAACAGAATAACTACCAGCAGCAGAATCAAGTGCAACAAAATCCGCTGCGGCAGCAGTATCATTTGCAACATAATCCGTTGCCACAACAACAGTTAAAGCAACGGCAACAGTTGATTCAGAAATCAATTCCGCAACCGTTGTTTCAACAACAACTGCCAAATCAGCCACAACACATGCTTCAGAATTCCTCTTTGCAACAGCAGCAACAGAAGCAGTTGCATCAGCAACAGAAGCAGCTGCAACAGCTGCAGCAGCAGTCAAGACAGCTGAATCAGCAACTGCCTGAAGACAGATGTTCAAATGAGAGCACGAGCGAGACAAATGTTGAAAGGACTTCTCGACTCCCCACGTTTGGTTTCAGGAGGAACGTCGCGGCTGGAAACTCATTTATACCACCTGCAAAGCGAGCCAATTAATACTTAGACTACTACTTTGTGCCAATTAGTACTTACAGTAATTGTGTGGCTCCTTAAGTACTTTATTGTATCTATGACAATACAATCCTCGTAAATAATACTGAAAACTAACAGTAATGCTAGTTTTCAGTATTAAGCTTCGGCCATTTGTATATACTGTATGGTATTCCATTGTATTCCTCTATACATGTTATATATAGGAACTCTGATAGAATGGTAAGACCATATCTTGAAGTTTGATGTATATCAAAACAAGCTTTTTGTCTAATGCAGCTGTTTTAAGCAAGATTGTCGCAGTAAAATATAAGAATTTAAAGATAAAGATAAAACCTTTTTAATTTAAGTTATGGTCTAAATTTAGCAAAGCTTTATCAAATGTTCAGTGTATATTATTTCTGTAATTAATTAACTTTAGAAATTATTGTAATACTTATAAGTCTACTGTATATTAAAGAAGAGGTTTTATAATTAAACCATCTGTTCTCTGACTTGACTGTAATCATGATTGCTGCTTGAAATTATGATATTCTAAAATTGCTAACCAATCTATAATCTTAAAAATCATGCCAATGAAAGAAATTCAGAAGGAAATGAAGGATATGACAAGCATCAAGCGCATTCAGTAACGTAAATGACACTAATTAAGCACATGCTGGTACTGCTAGTAACAACTTTAATTGCAATGTTGATATCTTGAGTTTTACAGAGTGATAAAATTAAATGGAACTTATAAGTTTTGTAAAATCTTCTCTTACATCACTTTCTGTAAACATGAATCATACGGTATCTTTTGATATGATATCGTAATACTTGATTTGTTTGATATGTGTTGAATAGTAATGATAATTAATTAGCATCAACATGCTAATTAATTTCGATAATTAAGTGGATTAGTAGATTACGGTAAAAAAATGTCTATATAGTTAAATTCAATATATTTAAGTCTACTATATTTAACAGTTTCTCTTTCTAAATCCGTCTTGTCATTAATATACTTCTAAATAAAAAATCATAGTGTGTGTATAAAGTATATGTTTAATTAATTAATAATTAAAATTAATATTTTCATTTCATCTGTAGGAGTCAAATGAAAATTTGGCATGGAGTTTTATTTAAAAGTAAGTCCGTTTTGAAGTATTCATGTCATGTGATCATCCTGGGGTTGGTTCCAGCCAAAGAGTTTTCTATGATGTTCCGCCATAAAATTCTATCCTTTGCCATTTCATCGATATTCATTCTTTTTCTTAGAACTTTTCTCCCATAAATGCAAATTCCAACAGCCGTCGGGCCTTCTTCTAGGCAGTCTTTTTAGTCATATAGTTTAATACTAGACTATATACTGAAGATCTATTTATTTACGAGATCTTAGCTCAAATGTTTGCTGTTTGTCATTGAAGCTTGATTGGAAATGTATTAGCCAGATCATTGAACCCAGGATTGACTTCTGTGCAATTGTTGTAATCTATGTATTTACGCATATACGATTTATATTTATATAAGTTAATCACTTACTTGATAATATCGTTGTGATATAGTTAGCTCATTGGAAGATCTACGATGTGCTCAATTAAATGGTTATGAGTAAGATAGTAGAAACTGTAATTAATATTCTTAATATTATATTATATTTTATATATATATATATATATATATAATATGTATATATATATACATATATAAATGTGTATATATAAATAATATATATATATATACATATAGATATATTATTATTTTATACATGTATATCGTGTATATCCAGTACTATTAGCATCCAATTTGATATAATCATTCTTTAGTAATGTCATACATTGTTCTCGTGTCATACAATGTATGACTTATATTTATGAAGTCGAGACATTGCATTGCAGTTTCGTTCATTTCTGTGTGAACGGTGTAGTATATTAGGCTTTATGAAGGTGTCAATTTTAGCCCACTGGTAGGTAATTTTATTTATTTAATTTTATTATCACTAACAGTGTTTACCAGATGTATATTTGTTTTTTGTGTTAGTCAGTTGATTGTGTTCTTGTTCATCTGTGAATTATTGTGTTTGTATTTTTCTTGCTGCTTTAGGTATAATCAAGTTTAAACCTAATTCTACTGTTCGCTATACTGGCCTATTACCTACCGGTACTTGCTTATTTTAGTAGTGGTTACTGGGATTGAGAGGTTAGCTTTAGCAGGATTTAGCATTTACGTACTGTTCGTTAACACTTGTACACTCAATATATACAGGTATGAACTTGTACGTAGTTTATGGTATGTCGTGTGTCACTGCATTTCAATTTTCTTCTTGCTCTTGTTCTTTATAACTAATTAAACATAAGTAACCTGTTGTTTTATAAGTTCGGGTCAAATATAGGTTTATACTATCGTTTGCATTCACCATTAATATACATTATACATTTATATTTGAATAACAAATTGTATAATATAGTGCTTTATAGAATATTTAGTATATGTATTCAATATTAGTAGTTACTTTTTGATTTTGTGTGATGGTTCATTTTGTTAGCCATTTATAATAAATAACTAATAAAATTAGTCGAGATGTTGATAACTTCCTTTAACTGATAAATAATGCAAACTTATATTAAATTTATATACTCTAATTAGAAACTAGCTGAAATTGATGTCCTAGAAATCACCTTCAGGTGAGAAACTGGACATATTCAACTTGGCGGACTTTCATTGTTGAACAATTACGTAGGTTAAAGAAGTGGTTTTACTTACCCCCTTTCAATGGTAATATATCCTGATACTTTATGACATACATGTGTTATAACTATTACCGAAAGTGGTGCTCTTCCGTGAATTAGTTTTCATAATTGATCAGTAATTTAAAGAAACATGGAGGTATTTTTCTTCTATGATTCATCTGCCAGTTTTAAATCTGTTGTTAACCTGTGTGTCCTGAACGATAGGATTAACTTCCTAGTTCACTCATTTGCATTTATTTTAATCTCCCATTTAGACAATTTTCTTGTATTTTTTGCTGTACGTTATGTTTGTACTTATTAGCTGTTTCCAAGGCCTGATACGACATATTTATTTAAATACTTTATGTACGTGTATGTGGAAGTTGTTAGAATTATAAAGTAGCTTATATTACCTCACACGTCTCTCGTATGACTCTAGCACTGAATGCAGCTGCTCTGCGGAGTCTATTTGGTGGTTTATAGTTGATGCATTTAAGTGATAATTCTTTAATAATTTAATGTACAGTAACTGTACATTAAATGATGATGATGATGACAGTAACTGTACGTTGATCATTTTTACTGACTACTTGAAATCATGTAATTGGTTGGTTGTAATATTACGTCATATGATTATGTCGTACTATAACATATTACAATATGGCATAGATATATAATATTATGCTATAGCTGGTAATCTTTCTTCTTTTGAAATGACTTAGATCATCTATAATGATCCGTGGTCGAATATCTTACCGAAATACCTGCTGATAGATTACTTAATAGATGCCAATCATTCTAGTTGTAGCTGAGTTAGAGGATTGGTTGTATTTAATTTAATATTATGTAATATTATTTAATATTATGAAGCTTACGTATTACATTAGAAGGTTGCTGAAGATTCTGATATCACGCCTCGTCTGAGTTAATTAGTGTGACCTTTGTTTGTGTGTCCTTGCCGTTCAATGCTTGTTAAACCCTCTGTATTTCTTTAGTGAGATTTTTAAATATAATAAAGTATTTGTTGTTAAATGAAATCAATGAATTACTAGAGATTTAACGTCAGACACACGATCGTAAGATGATATCAAAGACGTAAACCATGTTGAAGATAGGATTTAGACGTCTTTAGAGCGATTTATTTCTGTGCGCATCAATGTTCGACGGATAAGTAATCATGTAATTATTTGAGATTCATGTGATTAATTAGTATCTAGTAAAAATATCCCATTTGAATTCTACTAAATGTTAGAGTTGCTCCACGGAAATTTTAAGAATCGGTTAACGTAGTTGCCGAGATATCTTCTGAAGCCACAGTTGTTCCCAGGCATCAAGACATAATATTATGCTTGAGAATATTAAAGTTTATGAAACCTGCTATCTGAATGGCCAACGATGTTTTATTGTTTAGAAAATAATTTATAAGTTTAGAATTTGATGTTTTAAACAAAATTACACATAGAAGTTCTATCTTATATCCTGCTATATTGACTAGCATTTTCTGATGACTACCACGCACAAGTTGTAGTCAATGTGCGACATATGGGCTGAATTGTTAAGATTAAAACTTTTGTATGGAAACTCGTAATATTCCGAAAGGTTTGACATCCACTGTAACTAGCAACCCCCGTCTTCCTCAGAAAGGCTCGAACCCTAATCCCGAACGGATGCCTTTGCAGAACAAGCACAATTTGAAGAAATAACCTTAGTTTCCGCAGGAACGCCTTCTTTCCCCTATTTTCCGTTACTTTGTAAAGCCAAACATTTATATGGAAACTCGTAATATTACAAAAGGTTTGACATCCACTGTAACTCCGTTCATTAGTGTATTTGGCAGATGGTAGTTTCTCTTCTGCTCAAAGAACTGATTCTGCTGGTTGTGTTTTGTTTTAAGACAATAATATAATTATCTAAAATATATAATTTTTACGATCTGCAGGTTGTTTACATTTTCATAAACCGCACATGTTAACTGACAGTACATGTATTGAGAGATTGCAGTATAAACATTTTTTATATATTTATTTATTTATTTAAATCACCAAAAAGGGTCATTCAACCCTGTACAGTTCACTAGCAATGCAAACAAACAAGTAAATGCAATAAGCGAACACAATTTAAATGTGAACCATGGTGAACTTAAAACGAAAATATAAAGTAGAAATTAAAGAATTGAAATAAAGAAATTCAAAATAAAGAAAATTAATGATAATAGGTAGGCATAATTATACATTTAAGATCTGTATCATTAATAACTATTTAATAAGTACTGACGAAGATTAATATTGAAACAGTTAACGGAACGAGATGATCGTAAATTAGGTGGAGAGGATAGCCAGTAACTAGGGCCTTGTACAGTGATATACTTTTCACGACAGAGGGTTCTGAACGATGGTATAGTAAATTCCAAAACTTGTCGAAATTTATAAACAGAATTTACAACATTATTTAATAGCAACGAATAGTTGTAACATGAAGGCATATCATTATGAATAAGTTTATACAGAAATACGCAACAGCAATGTTTATGAATATCACTTAACTTTAAAATTTTAAGTTCTTTAAATATATTGTTCGTATGACTACTAAACTCTGCATGTTGAATTATTCTAATTGCTCGTTTTTGGAGTACTATCAATTCGTTGAGCAAGGTTTTAGAAGCGTTCCCCTAAACAATATTACAATAAATTAGATGCGGATATATTAGACTGTAGTATAAATGTAACATACAATGTTTAGGTAACTTAGTTTTAACCCGATGGAGTAATCCAATGGATTTGGCTAATTTTTGTGCAGTATAAGAAATATGATATTGCCATGATAATATTTCATCAAGAATCACTCCCAAAAATTTAGTCTTGAAATGTTGATATCATCTATGTATATATGAAAATTTTCAGAATTATTGTTATATTTGTATTTATACCCAAATAGCATGTAATTGGATTTTTGTATATTTAGGGATAATCTATTCGATAATCATTGCGGGGTACTGTGCTTAACTAATATTATTTATTTGGTTAATTAGATTAATTAATGTCACTTTATTCTGTTTAATAAGTAATAATATGTGTTGTATAGTTTGTTAATTGTTGTAGTCTTGCTTGGCTACCTATATTTTGGGTTTTATAAATTGAATGCTATAACTGATAGCTTGTGCATTGTGATTTAAATTGCCTTCTGATAATAAATTGTAAAATTTAATTTAAAAATAAAAATGTACTTGAGTTATAAATTAACTTATATTAAATTGTTGTATTAAACTGGAATCCACACTATCTTCTATTTTATTCAACTAACCTTAAGTGATTTCACTTTCATGAACTCTGAGTATCATTTTTATTAAATGAATGTCCTGGTGGCTAAGTATAAGCGCGTTAGATAGCGGCAAGAAGTTTCAAATGCCTTCCCTAAGGTCCTAGGATCAATTCCAGGTAGAGCAAATTAGTAAAATCTCGGACATTCACCATTCATGGTAATCCAGTACACCTGACATTTGAAGAGTTTTTCAAGCTTGCGATTTTGACTTTTGATTTTTTGCGTTTAACTCACACTAAAAATTGTTTGTAACTGACAAAACTTACAAACTGCGAGCGAATAAGGACACTTATGTCACTTACTGTATGAATCATCTACTCGGTAATGAATAATTCCTTATAGACCTCTGAATCTGAATTTTGTAATTTTAAAAAATTTCTGAGTTTTGTATCCCTCAAAGGCCACAATATACCGCAAAGGAATGGAAAAGGCTTAGATATGCTTACTAATGTAATCTTCTATCTCTGATTGAGTTCACTGAATTCTTAAATACTAGAGACACTTATACGGGCTCTTCAAAAAATTTCAAACTGATATTACATCCACTTTAGTGTGCTTCCAGTTGGCAGTGCCATGTCATGCAGTACTTCAAAAGTTTAGCTCTTTCTTACACGAGATTTCTTTCCTATAAGAGATTGAGTTAGCCCAGCAAACATTGGGCCATTTGCTCAAATTACACGAAACACATATCAAAACAGACTCCTTAGAACCATTTTCTCATCAACAGCTTTTAGTAATTGTCATCTAATTGGTGAAATTCGTCTGCACAAATATGTTGACAGAAAGATTTTAAGTATCAAAACGATCTCAACCTTATTGGTTGGTGACTAGGGAGCCCTATGAAAAATGTTTACACGCTATCGGTATTTCATTCCTCTTGTAAATATCTGCCATGCCATACCCATGGATACGATATTAACCAGAATAGAACTTAAAAGCCACGATTGAAGCAGAATATGTGTTTGGTTGCATCAACTCCAGAGGTCCTTCATAATTAAGAAATATTTTGATTTATCTGCTCAGGATAATTTTAAATTGATAGTTCAGTAAATTTTAAATTGATAGTTTTGTAATTGATAGTTTTACTAGTAAATGTAAATTATGATAACCGATACTGTATATGTAGAATTTAACTACTACTATATGTAGATTTTTACTAATACTATATGTAGTTTTAAACTACTATATAGTATTAGGTATTAGTCATAAACTACATATAGTAGTAGTTAATTTCTACATATACAGTAATAGTAGTTATAATTTACATTTATTAGTAGTTATATATATCCACTTCTTTATTCGTCAACATTTGACAGAACAAGTTTTATTTAAGTTGTATTCTTTTTACAAGTTTTATAACAAGTTTTATTGTTCTAAATTTTCGTGATAGATAGAGAATATTTTTCCATAAGTTTTTATCATTACGTGATACCCTTATTATATATTTTGTTAAAAATTTACGAATTCAATTGGGCGCCAGTTAAAGATGATTTAAATTGGGGATGAGCTTTACCTTAACGTTGAAATATAGCAACCCTGTACCATAGCAACCCTGAATCATAGCAACCCTGTACCATAGCAACCCTGAATCATAGCAACCCTGTACCATAGCAAACCTGAACCATAGCAACCCTGAACCATAGCAATCCTGAACCTTAGCAACCCTGAACATAGCAACCCTGAACCATAGCAAACCTGAACCATAGCAACCCTGTACCATAGCAACCCTGAACCTTAGCAACCCTGAACATAGCAACCCTGAACCATAGCAAACCTGAACCATAGCAACCCTGAACCATAGCAACCCTGAATCATAGCAACCCTGTACCATGGCAACCCTGAACCATAGCAAATCTGAACCATAGCAACCCATGTACCATAGCAACCCTGTACCATAGCAACGCTGAACCATAGCAACGCTGAACTATTGCAACCCTGTACCATAGCAACGCTGAACCATAGCAACCCTGAACCTTAGCAACCCTGAATCATAGCAACCCTGTACCATGGCAACCCTGAACCATAGCAAATCTGAACCATAGCAACCCATGTACCATAGCAACCCTGTACCATAGCAACGCTGAACCATAGCAACGCTGAACCATTGCAACCCTGTACCATAGCAACGCTGAACCATAGCAACCCTGAATCATAGCAACCCTGAACCATAGCAACCCAGAATAGGATTTCTCTTGCGTTTGTGATTGATTAACTTGTTCCAACTCTACTCTTCTTTCCCCGCCATATACATTTTGTATAAAAGACTTAGAAGATCAAATAGTAGGAAAATTACAGTGATATTATTGCTATTATATTAAATTTTCACTTTAGTCATTACATTTTTACACATCGTTATTCATAGGAGAAAAGTTGGTTTAATTATAGCGAAAACTTTTAGTTTTCATATCATTTAAAAAAAATTTGTTGAACTCGAAAACGGTTTCTCTTCCATATGGATTATTTTAATGTAGTAGCACATTTATGTTCAAATATCCACTAACTCAAACTTTTACTCAAATTGTCAAATCCTTTTCTTAATTTTTATGCTAAAGAGAAATTTAAATATTTAGAAATCAGAATAGGATCTTATGTAAAGGACTCCATCAAAATCAATTCAACAACACTGCAGATGATTCAAGAGACGTCAAATCAGAATTTGAAGAAGGCAGTGGAAAACCATCTAATATTATTTTCTGTAGCTAATTATAACATTTCGATTTAGTATTTAGTATTTCAGTATCTGCGGGGTTCCAATCATGGGCTCGCCCGTTTCTGACATCGCTTTCGAGTTAGGAAACAGACGTTAACACTAGCTTTACCAGCTTTACTTTTAGTTCAAAAATTGCCTGAATGATGTGGCCAATTGTCTACTAAGTAAATAGTGTGATTCTTAGCGAGTGATTAGATTTGTACCGTGGACCTGCTAAATATAGAAGAAAGTTTTAAAGGAATCGATTATTTCTCATCCGTACATGCATGATTCTTTTGTTTTCGGGCTATTCTATTTTTTTAATTCACATTTCACGTCTGCATTCATCCAACTTTCATTCAGCTTATAAGCCTGAGCTAAATAGCTGCTTACTTTAATTGCTTCTAATAAAAATTAATGGTTTTTTATTACTCTAATTATTTTAAATTAGTTTAAAAAAATAATTGCAATAATTTTTGTTCACTTTTATTATTTCGCTGCCAACAGCAATTTTTGCTCAAATTAACCGGCAGTTCGTGCCTTCTGATCTTCGCCGTTTATCTGCTGTCTTCCATTCCGTAAAGGAAGAGACCAGAGCTAAGAGAGTGTTGAAAAATTTAATATGTCTATATTTTTCCCCGTCACTGATGTCGCTTTCGAGTGAGGAAACTGACTTTAACATGAGCTTTACCGGCTTTAGCTTTTTTATTTTTCGGAGCATGCTTTTGTATGTTGGGTTTAGCGTAGTCGGTAAAGCACACGCCTTTGACTAGTGAGGCTAGGGTTCGAGAGCCTCAGATCTGCGGCACCGATTGTGGACTGCAATCATCACACGTTTATTTACAGACACACAACAGTCCATAAGACATAAATGGACATATATATATATATATATATATATATATATATATATATATATATATATATATATATATATAATATACAATTACAGAGAAGTAGGATCATTTAACATTATTGAATTAAGAAGTCGGATCAATGCAAATTATTAAACTAAGAAGTAGAATCGTTGAAAATTAAGGATAAAATTAAGAAGTAGGATAATTGTAAATTATTTAGTAAAAAGTAAGATTAATGCAAATTATTAAATTGAGAAATATAATCATTGCAGATCATTAAATTAAGAAGTGGAGTCATTGTAAATTATTTAATTAAAATTTAGGATCATTGTAAATTATTAAATTAAGATGTAGGCTAATTTCGGATGATTAAATTAAGAAATTTTCATTGAAAACTATTGAATTTAATATTAAACGAATGTCATTACAAACACCATTTATGACAGACAGTGTGAGGCAGATAGCATTGATGATCCTATATAGTTCTTCTAATGAAAGAATTCAGAATATAACGTAACAATATTATATAAGCGGTTTGTAAGAAGAAATAATCTCTTCCTTCACTTACTTGTCACAAAAAACTTGCTCAAGCTTAATTTTATATATTCGAACATGAAAAGTCGGTCAGTCAAAAGAATTGAGTAAATTAGGCTGCAAATTGCTGAATTAGATTGAAATAACCGTCGTATTAAGTCCTTACAGGCTGTTACATTCCTCTTTACCTGAGAATTGAAAAGAAGACTTTCGCTTGTCTCTTAAAGTAAATGAAAATTGATATCTTATTTAAATAATTACATATTTAAATATAAAATACATTCGTTGCAGATACATCACAGTCTACAGGAGAGGTGTACTCTTATTCGAGCTACTCTAACATAGGAGTTTAGAATAAAGACAAGCATTAATTTGGAGATTTCATTTCACTTTTATTACTGCCAGAACTGGTACGCAAAGATCTATGGATTTATTTTATGACTTTCATGCATCCGGCATTGGCAGTAAACCTGTATAAAGACGGTTCTGTATATAGAAAAACAGAATTTGCATATTTCTTGGTATAGGAGGGCTACTTAGGGAAAAATTAGACTAAATTTGAAAAAATGCCTCTGCTTATTCTAAACTAAGTAGAAAATCTATTTACATGTAATATTATTTTTTTATTTAATATTCTTGTAGAATGTGAACTAATTATTTCTCTTTATGGCTGTCTGAGGCTGTACTGCCTACAGAAGTGTTTATTTCAGGTAGAATTCATCTACAGGAGGGGTTTAGAGGTAATAGTATGAGGCCCTTATAGAACGCATGAAGAGTCCACCTAATTGTGTTTGCCGAAAGAATAATTTAATTCGTCGATAAGGACTTGCTAAACATAAAAATATGCAAGAAATAGCTGTGAGATTTAATCATTTAAGTTCTTAATATTTTATATGACGGTGTTGTATGTCTGTATCACTTTTTGTTGTTCATGTCGCAACGCACAGCATGTTTTTAGTTATTTGTTTAGTTTATTTTCTCTAATTTTATTTTCACTGTGTATTTGCATTTCATGCTGCTTTGATCTTTATTATGTTTCACTGTGCAATGCATGTGTGTTGTTTGCCCAAGTGGCGAAATAAATCATTTAAACAAAATATTTCGCTTAAATCTTTCCGCAAAGGAGCAATAGATACGTTCATGCATAGTTAAATGCTTGCGTAATTTCAGATATTCATCCTCTGATTAGCCCTTCATTCTCAAAATTTTCATATGAAACACTGGTTTTATGCTAAATAACCAATTTAGTCTTATACTTCCAAATTTCTGAATTATTAGAGAAAGTGGTAGTGTCGTATAACATTACGACCTCTGCTCCAAGCTACACAATTCGGGCCCTAGCTAAATTCCAGTATCTAAAACGAAAAATTTCCTCATTTGTACAATGAAAAGATAGCAACTGTCGTTGAATGGTGGTAAAGCAGAGAGCTCAGGCAAACCGTAATGGAAAGACTGCATTTAAAGACTCATATATCGAGAACTAAGCGGAGTCGTCAATTGTTTTAAAAGTAGAGAATAATTGTATTTCCTGTGTAGCAATTATTCCTTGTTGACGTCATACTGCTCGGGTCTTGTTAACGATTGAACAACTGGAGGCGATGCTTATGTCGCAGAGCTCACAGGAGAACCGATCCACGGCGAGTTTGTGAATCTCTGCACGCCTCGCTGCAGTGGAGAAAAGAGAGATACAGGGAGGTAAAAATAGATGGAGGAAAGATGAAATATAACGATGGAGAGATTCATAATAATAATAACACACATTATAGTGAAACGATCAACTATGTTGATATCCACCACTTTTAATACCACATATTATATCCGTTAGGCAATTTAGTTCATTTTCCGTGTAGCCAGTTCAGTGAATGGCCGAGGTTTTACTCTCAGATCAGCGCGGCTGGGAATCGAACCCACGAGAGTTCGACTCACCTCTGGGTCTGTCATTTAAAACTTCATGACGTTATCTACACCCTTAACCATTGCGCTATTGAGACATTCAAAGCACAAGAGAAGAAAGATGCAGAGAGATAAAAATAGATAGAGAAGAGATGAAAGATAAAGATGGAGAAATTCATAAGAGAAGAGAGATGCAGGGAGGGAAAAATAGATAGAAGTAAGATTAAAAGTAAAGATAGAGAAATTGCTAAGAGAATAGAGATTAGGATAAATTTTATCAGAAAGATGCAGATAGGTAAAGATATCTATCTTTACCTATCAGACAAGAGATGAAAGACAAAGATGGAAAATTCATAAGAGAAGAGATGCAGATAGTTAAGATAGATTTGTCAGAATGATGCAGATGGGTAAAGATATACTGATAGTGAAGAAAGATTACTGTATGTAAAGATAAATTGATAAAGCTAGGATGATGCAAGTAAATAAGGATAAAGTGATAAGTCAGAAAGATGCAGATTAGTTAAGCTAAACTGATAAGAGAGGAAAATAAGAGAGGAAATGAGTAGCTTGATAAGATGAATTGATAAAAAAGATATAAATTTATCTTGAGAGATAAACAAGGATATATAAAGAAGATGAAAGATATAGAAAAAATCAAGTGAAAGAAGAAGGCACAGTAATGACTAATGAGAAAAAAGTAAACTGATAAATAAAATTTCATTTGATCAAATAAGGGTAGCGATTGTAACAAATTGAACAAGAACAGAATAAGATAAGATTTAGATTCAAATGCATGTAGATTGATAGTTACAGGCAAAGCAATCGAATATATTGTGCGTCGAATAATTGTGGTTGCATTGACCTGTTTCAGCTACATGCTATTTTTATATTGCTTTAATTAGTTGTTCAATTATTTTGTTTATTCGATTTAATTCTTCTCTAAACTGTTCAATTTTGCATCACCATAAAGAAATGACAAGTATAATAGAGCAGGTACAATGTATCATCCTTTCAATACTAGCAGCATGATAAGAGCTTTACTATCGTCCACGACAATAACTAGCTCATATTTTTTATCCAACAACTTTTTATCATCAGACTTGATTTTCTCTTCATAATCTTTAGCACCATCCACCTACCTGCTGAAAATAAATTTAAAACGCAACAAATTTATCGAATCCTAGAAACTGACAGAGGCTTTGATATCAAGCAGTAAAATCAAAAGTTTTCATATTCATTTTTATGAGATTCAAATCTTCAGCAGCTATGTGAATTGCAGAGGCTCCTACCAGCTAATCCATTTAGACTGTTGTTTATTCTCCTTCAGTTTTCAAATGCAGTTTCGTAATTTTGGTGAAACAGTTCAATTTAATATTTAAATGTAGGTTAGCTCTATTTCGGTCAAATTAGCTTGTCTGATATTTCTTTTTACTGTGTCTATTTCACTTGTGCGTGTTGAAGTGAAAACTTGATATTTTACTATAAAACTATCTGCATCTCTGAATGAATTGTTTGAAGTAATAGCATGAACGGATTTCAGTCCTTCCAAGCACACCTACATGTACATCTCTAGTTTTAATATGAATACATTTTTATTTTTAAAATAGATTCATATAAATAGCTTGACATAGACGGAGTAAATAAACTTGTGTTTTAGTAAAATTAGATTTAGTCTTGTCATTTCCCGCGTTTTGTCCAGGTCACTGTGGAATTGAACAACCGTTAACTGCACATGTTTAATGAAGCGACTGAGCAAGAATTCAGGAATGTAACGTGGCCATGCAAGAAATATGCATGTCATTTCATTGTCATTGAAAATGATAGTGTAGGCATAAAGTATAGTAAAGAACTAACATAAATGATGAACATTTCTCATAATAACTACAGCCAGAAGAATCTGAAATAAATACCATTTGTGCACTAAATAATTAATTAAATTTTATTCATGGAATATGATATGATAGTGGAAATAAAGCAAGAATCAATTGTAGTCGCAGAGGTGAACTTTGTTGAATGCTAAGCCGCTATTAACCGTTAGAAGTTTTTAACTGGCGACATCAGCTCATCGATTCTTCTCTTATCTCTTCTTTGTTTTATAACCGAGTGACCTGTAGGCGGCGCAGTCAGGATGGTTACAGTTTCGTTGCGATGACGATGAAGCGATGACGATGAAAAGATGACGATGAAGCGATGACGTTGATGATAAGTTGATAGAGATGAAAATGTTGATATTTTAAACCTCTTTCATTTAGAATGGTGGATGGTGTTGGAATCTCCTGTGTCTATGAACACTGTTCCTGAAATTGTGTATAAAAATGAAACAGAAATTACATTACTGTCGTAACAGTAAAATAACGGATAGGCACTGTTTAATATAATGCACAATTCAGTTGGTATAGCATCGAACACAGAATAATTGACGATAGTGTGTTTAACTTCAGTGCAAATTATTGGAGTATCAAGTCATTTATAACAGTGTATAAGGTATAGTCCATCAATTTTCCCATTGCTGTAACTGAGCAGAAATTTTATAAATGATGATCTCACTTAATTTTGTACATTCTCGTCTTTACTGGAAAATATTACACATTAATTGAATTTCAACAAGGACTTAGTTACAATTGGAATGGATTTGAAACGGAAAAGTATGGATTATTAATTTTTTAAAACTAGATACAAAATATTTTTGTCTAATGATGCGCCATGTCTGCATCACAATTAAAAACAAAAACAAATGTAACAACATTCAGAGAGCCACTACTACTGTCGTGAATTACAACATCGAAGACTCTGGAACCAAATTCAACCCGACGAGCAAATAGAGAAAGGGCACAAAAGGTGCATAACACCGGTTCAAAGGTCGTTTTATACCCTGCCTAGATAAACGCTTGCACAAGTTATTCTAAGTATTTAAATTATTAAAGATGAAGAAAATTAAATAGAGAAACAAAATTAGAAACAAATTAACATAAGCTTATTAAGTTGCAAGAAATGTGAATATCGTCCATGTCCCCTTAAATTAATTAACCACATTAAATACCGTCAACTTAAAAGAGGAACAGAAAGAACGAGAAGATTTAAAGCTTTTCAATTCTCAAAAAATCGATCGAGATAAATTTGTGTAGAGGAAAGCTTCTCTGAGACACCGAAACGAACGATAAAAATACAATCTGTTTGAGACGAGAGGAACGTCTATGTGAAATTCTATATCGCTGAAAGCAAATTCTACTTAACTATAGCGATCGTTTGATGTTGTCGTGAAGGCTTTTCAGACGCAACTGGTAAAATTCTCACAGACGCTCAGAATTCCTACGCTCCTCCGTTTCCACAACGTCTTATAATCTTCTGTTCTATGTAGTATTTTGTGTACATTCGTGTAGATTGTACGCATACTAATAATGCTAATATAGCCAAGTAAACATTTAACATTAAACGATAATATATGCAAATGAACAATAAGAAATAACATTAATTAGTAAGCTTAACAATGACAATATCGCAAAACGAACAAATGGTATGAGTTTTTAATAATAGGACTGTAGCCAAATAAATAATGAAACAAAACCATCTAATACGGTCAAATTAAAATTGAGTCTAAAATTATAATATGGACAAATAGGCATGGAAGCTATTCATGGTAATATCTTCAAATGAACAGTGAGTTTATTAATGTTAATCAGCCAAGTAAACGGCAGACCTAATTTTTTGTGAACTTTTAAGGTATTGCATTCTATAATTATTTATTTCACTTGATATCTTTATCTATATATTTCACTTTATATATTTTAAGATATCACATTACTATCTATCTCACTCTGCTATACCAACTGAATTGTGTATTAAGTTAAACGGTGCCTATCCGTTATTTAAGCTTCAGAATCTATTCAATCCTAAGTCGGATTTGATCCGCAGTGACTGGCACGTCTGTGATATCTAATGCAGATGATAAAATCAATGATAAACATAATATGTTTATCATTGATTTTATCATCTATATTATAACATAATATATTATATTATTCGTTATATCATAACGACTATATTGTGGTCCTATATTATATACTAAATTGTACAGCTTTTACTTGTGTATCATTTTTAAAATTTAATTTATTTAATTTAAATGGTTCAATCATTTCACACAATAGAGATAGAAAAGTCTCACATTATACAGCAATTCACTTGAAATGAAAAGGACGCAAAGGTCCGAAGACTCCAACATGTGCCCTGATAAGAGAATAAAATAATAAAAGATTTAAGCATCATTACATTATCAAAGCATTTACACCAGCACAATTGTCACAATTTTTACAGTAAAATACATGTATATTCTAAGCTATAAAATCATATAATTACTAAAATCAATTTTATCTATATGGCGTTTTGCTGATTGGTACCTACAACTTTGCCCACACCCTGTATTTAATCACGCATGCTGTTCACTACAATGCTGCACTGAATTGCTTCAATCAGCATTCTTACAAAGTTTAACTAGTACATCTATGCCGATGAATTAGAAGAATTTCTCTTTCTCTACTAGCATATTATATGAAGAAAATTGACACAAGGTCGGCATAGTTTTTCCAAGACACTGTCTTTAATGGATTTCGTTTTACATGTTCAGTCTGGAAGAACTTGAAGAATAAATGGCAAGGAAAAACTCACGATATTTTTATTAAGTCCTAGGAAAATATTATACGATCATACTCGAACGGCAATTAATCAATTCAATTTAATTTTAAATTAATGTAAATTTAAATTTAATTTCTTTTTCAATTTTGTTAACTTCAATGGTTTTTAAAATTTTCTGATGCTTAGATACCTAGTCAATAAATTGTCGAATATTACCATGTTTCTGTACAAAGTATATGACGATTTCACATTAACATGCGTGACATTCTATTTATATTCGATAGCCAAGGAGTGTTGTACAGGTAACCTAATTCAGGGAAACTCACAGGATGTGAAAATCGTATTTTCAATCCTAATTTGTTAGTACAGTCGATGCAAGCTTAGCACCGAAATTTGCCATGACGATTCTGAGTTAGAAGAAAAGTTAAAAGTAAGCTTTCACGGTGTTTACATATACAGCTAATTACTTCTTTATAACCACATAAGGCTTTGAAAATATCGAAGAACACGAATTATCCTTAGTGTGTGATGATAGAAGTTTGATTGTTAAAATTCTGCAAATGAAATTTATCTAATAAGGATACTAAATACTTATACTTAAAATTAAGATGCACTGATTGGGCATCAGCAGTGCTTTATTTATGGGCTCCTTCGGTAGCATATTGGAAAGTTGTCTGGTTGAGAAGCCGTAGGTGCAAGTTTCAATCCTTTACTCTCCCCTTCATTTATATGCCTTTGCTACAGTAAGTCAGGTATCTTTGTGGCAGTCTTCAACAATAAATCTAAAGAAATAAGCCACAAAGAAACTAATAGTGAAAATCTCGGCATGGATCTCGCTATTATATGTAAAGGTCTGCAAAAGGCTCCCTGACATTTCCGTACGGTGAGAAACAGAACATCAAATTCTAACTATTATTGATTGATTGATTGGTTGATAACTTGATTGATTGATGATATGGCTGTGAAATATTAACCTTTGGGCAGAAAGATGTCAGGGAAGTAGTAGAGTTGGAAATATGGATATAGAGAAGAATGGAGAAGATTAGCTGAACTCAATAAACTATAAATGAAGAAGATTTTGGGGAGAGTTGGTACAGATAGACAGTTGATAAATGCAGCAAAAAATAGGATAAGAGCTGGACGGTACATATTTTAAATTAAGTTAGGAAAGAAGTTACTAGAAGAGGTCATGGAAGATAGAATGGAAGGAAAGAGATGCAGAGGCAGACCGTGATTAGGATTATTAGATGATCATCTAAAGATCACCTAGATTAAAGATCCACCAGAAGAGGGGATACGTCATACACCAAGGCCTTTCCAGTAGGGAGTGCACTACGAGAGAGAGAGAGAGAGAGAGAGAAAGATAGAAGAACAGGAAGCAAGAAAGTAGACGCCCAGCTTTGCTTGGCGCTAGATTATAAATCGACGAGTTAGCAGTATATTAGGAATTTAGAAGACACCACGCACTAAGCAGTAAGCACTCAAATCAGTTGATCGCAAAATAGGAATTAAACCAATCTGCTGTTTTACAAATATGCAAAAACATAACTGATTTCAGAACTCTTAAAAATCTTTGCACGATAAGCCTAGTCACTGGTCAGATCTTTAACCCATGAGACCAGCTATGCCGCATTTGATGGCAACTCATGATAGCGTGCATTGCAAAATGAGTTATTACGCAGAATACTAGGCCACCAAATAACTATAAACGTCATAAATTTCGCATTTTTCTTACAGGAAATTGCATCTACTGTAATTTCCACCAATTTGTTAGTGCAATGCTTCCATGCAAAAGTTCAAGCAAGTCCATTCCACTCTGTTGTTATTGAAATCAGTTTCAGTATATCAGTATTGACAGATATCGTTTTAATGAGTTTACATCTTAATGAAACTGCCTTAATTGCACTTAAATATTCTCTTCTGATTCATCCTACAATTAAGAGTTAAATAGCATTAATAAATTATTAGGAGTGAATAAAAAATATTTCAAATTGACTTTACATCGTCAAACACCGCACTTGCGTGTGGACTTAAATTAATTTTTTTAAAATTTAGGTTTACCGCTGTAAAAGTGATGAAATACTTAAATGCCATAAGAAATAGGAAGAAGAATTGGATAGAACATTTTCTAAGGGTAGATAATTTACTAAAGGAGGCCATAGAAAGTAGAATAGAAGGAAAGAGAAGCAGAGGCAGGCCGAGATTAGGAATGTCAGATGATTTAAAGACCCACTCATATGTGGATATGAAGAGGAAAGCGGAAGGCAGAGAAGAGTGGAGGCATTATATAACATGGACCTGCCATTAAGCAGTACGCTAAGAGAGACCGCTGTAACATGGCGTTTGTATTTGTGGGCTTAAGCTACATTTCTTCAACAATAGTTATACAGTATCTATCTTGACCATCTTTAGATCACCGGATCAGCATCGTTTTTGGCCTTACTTCTCTTACACAAATGTCTTAATTATGCAGATCGGTTTGAGTGAATGATCTGTTGTGATTTGAGCTTTGGGGACTTTTCTGATATCATCCTTGATGAGAAAACGGACTTTAAACCTTGACTATTATTATTATTATTATTTTAGCACATTTATTTTAAACTTTGCCATTATCTCTCAATAGAAATTAAATTTTCTCTTGATAACTATAGAGTTCTTAGTTAACAAATACAGTAGAAAAGATTTAAATTTTATCGCTTAATGCAATGCGGTTAGATAAACTAAATATTTATGATTTATCACCATGGTGACTCTGGGAAATCATCGGAAACTGATTACTAAAATATTTATTTTGCTTTTATAGAAAGAAGTCATTTAACAAACTAAAAAACTAAAAATTTGTAAAATCATATACTGCTTAACTAATATTATTTGCAGCAAAAATTTTCTTTCATTTCGTATTAGAGCTTTACGACATTTATTGTTTTGCAAAGGTGTGGCTTTTTATTTTTTGTTGCAGATTAATAGGGTTTCTTTTGCAAATAAAACTTCAAAGCGTTTCGTGGAATCTGCCTAATACTGAAAAAGGCATCGAAAAGTTACAAAAGTGTCCTGAGCTCTTAGGATTGGTTTTATTGCTTTTATTGTTCTAGTGTGGTATAGTAATTAAGCGGTTTGATTCGAGCTACTACAGATTAGACCAACATTTTACTACATGTTCGTAAGAGGAGACTAATAACCGAGTTAAAGCAATATTAAATTTACTCAGAAGGCAGTTATCCCTAGCTAATTGAAACTGAAATTCTGAGGAAGACAACGGGAAACCACCTCATAAGCATAATATTCCCAAACTGTAGGCTGCATTAAGGTGAGGATAAATCATAGCCTTTTGGGAAGAGGTTAACTCATTAATCGATGGTATGCTCTTTAAGGAGCGGGACAGCAGCATGTGTATAGGAGTATGTAGCTTGGATCTGCCACTTGATAGAGCACAAGAGAGAGAGAGAGAAAGAGAGAAGGAAAACTGATGGTCTAATAAAGTACGAGATAATCGCATGCATACGCAAGCCCGACTGGTATAATACATGTATTAGAACTTCCATTTGAAATGTTTCTCTGATAGTAAAATGAGTTAGAGTTATTAACCCATTCGAAAAAGAAATGACATTTTCGAAGCTTCGACAGCTGCTCTTACTTAAGTCATTAATAGCAAAATTCAAGCGTATTTTTTTTACTTCTGAATTCAAGTAGACAGTCAACATTTGAGAGATGTCTTAAAAAGTGAAAGTTTTTTTGCCACGTGCTGTAATCATACTGTAAATATAGGCAAGCGAATTTCGTATGATACCGATATAACCTTCCGGAAGGCAATGAACGTGTTTTGTGCTCGCAAACCTTTTATAGAACTCTAAGAACAGAATGCCTGAGAGTCGTGGAGATTATATCAACCGAAAGTAGCCTCTCTATAACAGTCGATGACAAAGTGTCATCAACAGTCGATGACAGATTGTCATCAACTGTTGATGACAGGGTGTCATCAACTGTTGACGAATGACGACAGTTTTCAGAGTGTTATCAACAGTCGATGACAGGATGTCATCAGCTGTTGATGACAAAATGTCATCAACTGTTGATGAATGATGACAGTTTTCAGATTGTCATCAACTATTCATGACACTCTGTCATTAACAGTTGATGACAAAGAATCAATAACAATAATAATAACAATGATAATAATAATAACACGATTTAACGTCCATTTTTTCATAAAAACACGATTTCCCGCAAAACATGTCACTACAAATCGACTCTCCCAAACGATCTGAAAAGTATGTCCTGAAGAGAACGAAATGAAATCCAAACGGTGCCGGTCCAGTTGATTCAAGCAAGCAACCGGAAGAAGCAGCAAGCACTGACGATGACTAATCACAATTATTCAGTCCAGTACATCATTACTCCGGGTAAAAGATAGAGGAAGTAGTAGATTGGTTGAATCCAGCTGGGACGTGGTATACAATCGTCAGAGCGCACGCTCTTCTTAAGTGCTCTTATCGTTTGAGCGTGACATGTTGCAAACATGAACACTTAACCGTGATGCGTCACTAATATTCTATTCCTTTTGTCTTTTCTCTCTCTTTTATCTTTTTTCTTCCACGGTGACTTTCTTCTTCCAATGATATGTATCGAAGTTTTCTTTGGATTCTTGGGCCTGCCTAACACGTGATCTAGGCGATGTAACTGATAAAAATAGCTCACAAGATGATCGACCTCATCCATATTTAGTACTGTCAAAAACTCTGTTTAACGTCTATGACCGTAGTGCAAGAGTACTGTCATTTAAAGTGCGAAGGGAGTTTGAATTTTTGTTCTCTTTCTTATCAGACAAATTTGTTGCCATTTTAGTCACCAGTCGTTGCAATATAAAACTAAATATTTTAATTTCATATATACATGTATATATATATATATATATATATATATATATATATATATATAGTTTTTAAATATAAAGTATAGAGCTACTGTACTATTTCATATGTACTATTTCATATTTTAATGTAATCTTTTCAGATTACTGTCTGCTTTCAGATTCACAAAATTAAAACCATCGCGTAACGCACTAATCACTTCAAAAAGCTATGAATTAAAAAAGAACAAATTTATGTCTGATGTGTTTTCCTATTTTCATTCTCATCTTTAGCTGTTTGGGCCACTCTCACGACAGTCGCAATATAGAATCATTCTATTCTGCTCTGACCCAAACAGGGCAAGACCAACTTCATACAGATTCATACGACCTTTAATGTAATACTCAATATAACAGTAAGAGTGCCACTGTCTTACATAACAACATCGAGCATTATTGAAGCATATCCAAGCCGATGAGCAAAAATATGGTTTAAAAAGGGTCAAATTCGAAAACCCAGTAAAGCAGTCCAAATATGAAGGGAATTAGAGAAAAGGAGTTTTAGGCATCGATGGCAACTCATGGACACTGGATGGAAATGAGAGATGGAAAAGGTAGGTTTTCAACTGCCCATGGAAATGCTCATGGGAATTTAAAGTAAAGAAATGTTAATTAAACATTTGCAATTGTCTAATATCGTTAAACAAATGTAAAAGCCCTGTAGATAAACGCAAGCACAGTACAAAAGAACAGAGAAGAGCGAACCTGTCTTGATGTTGACCCATTCACATGGACCTCATTCCAATGGCAGATCCAGGGGGCGGGCCAATGGGGCTATTCCCTCCCTCCCCAAAATTTTTATGAAATTCTTTATACTTAAAAATTGTATCATATATTGCGAAAATGAATTTAAAATGATGTTAACCAGTTGTCTGTTAGGCTCCAAGGGGGTGGCGATCATAGTCAATCATTTCAGTCACTCAAAAGCTTACAAAACGGTTGCATGATTATAAAAAGGTCTTGAAACCAAATATGGCCCCGAAAAAAATTTCTGGATGCGCCCGGCTTCATTCGCTGATGCTTCGTGTAACTTGGTGTTAGGTAAAGTTAAAATTAGGAGTAAACTTTGGTAAATGTCATCACGAAGGGCTAATGTATAACCAGAACAAGCGTCCAAACAAAATTTCTCGTCTATGCGTAAAACCATGCCGGAGTATAAGTGCTTGAGTCAATATTGGCCTGTACATTCTCATCAAGTTTGTACCTTGCACCGGCCTTGGAACTGGACTAGGTCTGGAAAATGTATTGGCCATAATTGAACAGGGTATGAGACAGGACTCGTAGAATGTAAGCAACGGGGTAATGTGCATTGGCTGTCCTCTTAAGGTAAAAGGTTATTTGATAAAAATTCGAAAGATACACAAAACGCGGAGTAGGTCAGTAATTAAAACTAGTTGCTCGTGGTTTCTAGTCTACATGTATATTTCATTTAAACGGATAAAACAAGATGAGCTTATCTCAAAGAGTTAATGCTTGAAAGTTCATATGCCATCCAAGCTGACTTTAGCGCTGGTTGAGATGTCCTGGTGGTTAAAGTTAGAATGGGAACTTTAACATTTTTTTAAGTAAATGTAAATGTTACAAAGTTTTCGAGTTGAAAAAAGTCAAACGCTAAATTTAACATACACATATATTTCTGTGCTAAGCAATCATCGCGAGACTGTGATGAACAGTGTACAATAGGCCATAAAGAATATTAGACATTAATGCATTCTCTCTCTCTCGTTTACTGCACTACCTACTGGCAGGTCCATGATATATAACGCCTCCACTTTTCGCTGTCTTCCGTTTTCCTCTTCATGTCCACCAATGAGTGGATCTTTAAATCATCTAACATTCCTAATCACGTTCTGCCTCTACTTCTCTTTCCTTTCATTCTACCTTCTATGTCCTCCATTAGTAAACTATCTCCCCTTAGATTGTGTCCTATCCAATTCATCTTAATATTTCTTATAGTATTTAAAGAACAGGACTATCATTTAAGAAATCCATGATTATTAGATTTAAATCATTGGAGTTAATTCGTCTAGATTAGATGATGTCAATCTATGTCTTAGCGATATTTTTCAAATTATTAATCTACGAACCATTTAAAAATATTATCTACAGGGTGAGTAAAAAAAATGATAACACCTGCAAAAAGTTTGAATATCTCAGGCTATAGTTAATATTTTCAAAGCAAACTTATACCAATTACTAAGGGTCTAATTGTTGATGGGGTGGCCAATTTTCATCCATTTTAATCAATGGGTTGGCCAGATATATAAGTTTCAGCAGAGCAACCACCCATTTTTACCTAAAAATGGCGTTTGCTAAAACGGTAAGGGCAAATTGCACTTCATTGACGAAAAGGAATAGGTGAACCCTCGATGTTACGTCAATACTTTACATTCCGATCTGTTTGATGATTGCTATGCTCTTTTACCAAATGGTTTCATCTTTCAGTAGGGTGATGCTCCGACTCATGCATCTCGCCATGCACATGAATGGATCAGCGAGAGAAATCCGCATTTCATCAAGAAGATTGAATGGCCTCCAAACTCTCCCGATCAAAATCCTCTGGATTACCATGTCTGGGGAACCATGCTGCATCTCTATCAGAAACACCAGTCGAAGCCTAAAAACAAGGCAGAACTGCAGGAAGTGCTATCTTCCATCAATTTGGGAGAGACTGCCCCAAACTGGAATCAACAAGACTGTCCTAGCGTTCCGAAAGCTGCTGCAGTCCTGAAAAGCAACTATTTTAAAGCATATCGAATAGGCAGTAATGCTAGCAGATACAACTGGTTCTTTTTTAACCTCCACAACGACACTTTCAGAGCTAAAATAAAAATAAAATAAAATGGAATTTTTATTTATAGTATGTTAAAAAATGGGGGGTTGCTCTACTGAAACTTTCATAATTGGCCAATCTATGTACCAAAATTTATGAAAATTGGCCACCCCATCAGAAATTAGTCCTTTAGTGTTTGATAAAAGTTTGATTTGAAAATATTAACAATAGCCTGAGATATTCAAACTTTTTGCAGGTTTTATCTTTTTTTACTCACCCTGTATATCGCCAACCCATTCTTGGCTGCTACTGTGATGCACTTAATTACTCTGAATATTTGGTTCAAGGCGCACAATTTATTGTATCTTTAGCGTTTTTTTCATCAATTAAATGAGATAATTTCACAAATTTTGTAATCTCGTATGGTGCTTAGTGGTTTTTAATTTCTTCACTAGAATAAATTATCTCCTCTTCAGTGAGACATTTATATGTCGATCTCTGAATTTATACATTAGTGTCTATCTCTGTTGTAGGTGTGAAATATTTTTTTTATTAACACATGCAGCTATCGTTGTATTGCTTATGCAATGTGTTATGGATTTATTTCTGAAAAAAGTGATTATGTTAATGAGAATAATAAAAATTAAAGAAATATGGAGAACAATCAGTTTTTTGCCAATATGCATACGTGCATTTGACGTCTTTTTAAGCTTTTGAATTCATTAGTTCTTCTGAATTTCTTAAAGAGCTTGAAAACACCAGAGAAATATAATGATATTAAATAAGAAAGTAAAGATTCTGCTAAATCCCATCAGCTTGAATTTGAAGAATAATGCTGAAATTTTACCTTTTAAATTAACTGAGAAAATTTCCGGTGAGGAATTATTGTTTTTAAAGTACATAGGCCTAGAAGTTTTAAGGAGCCATTCTATAAAAATGATTTACTGTCCTTTGTCTAACAATTAAAATTTAATCATACTAAAGCGTTAATGATTGCAGTTGTATCAATTTTATCTATACATGTGTTTAAATGACCTGCTATATCTATGGACTTATTTTTGAATTGTGGATTTGCACCGTTTTGGACCTTCTTGTTGCTCACCAGCTTGGCTTTGTCTCAATAGTGCTGGCTGTTGTCATGGAAGACAGTAGCACTCTAATTGTTGTTATCTATCTATACTACAGCTTTATATTACATGTTACAGACATTCGACCGCGAATCAGTATGTGCGGGGTTCAAATCATGCATGGGCTTTCCCGTCACTGGCATCGTTTTCATTTTCGAGCTCATGTTAACTGACTTTAACATCAGCTTTACCAGCTTTTATAAATAACATCATTATGGAATAATTAATTAAAATTTGTGCATGAAATTGAATTCTATGCTTCAAAGCTATTAAAATGAATGTAAGATGTTTCTTCGTAGAGAAAGCTATAAAATGAATAGATATTTCAATATAGAGTCCTTTGAACGGTGCGACCTGGAAGAGATACGCTGCAAACATTATCTACATGAGCTGTATCATGCAGTGAACGTCTGAATGAATATTTTATCTCCTCTCGGGCTAACGTCTTCTTACTGCTGTCACTCACACGTTTACACGTGTTCTCCTACATTAGCTGAGCCAACTGACTTATCCCTATTCACAGTCTACTGTTGTGCTCTTTAATGAGCACATCACAGATAATCTATAAGACTCTATCAATTTAAAGATTAACATCATGAGAAGTGTTAGACTTTAGAACTCTTCACAGCTATAGATTTTTTAATATCTGATTTAGGTGATTAATTTGAATTTTTCGTCTGATCTATTCCCGAATCAGCTTCGACACGGATAGTGTATATTCTGAGGATTGTCAGATGTATTTGTACACACTTGTAGTCTGACTGTACGCTTTTATTGGTCTGACGTCTCTCACATCATATTTAGGGATAATAACGCATGTTAAATCATTATCATTCCTATTATCAGTATCTCTCTCTCTCGCTCTCTCTCTCTCGTGTTCTGTAAAGCGGGAGGTCCAGGGTATATATTTTTGCGCAATCTGCTCTCACGTTCCATAAAGAGCACTCCATAGAAGTTAATTCAAGCAAATTAATTCCTTCACAAAAGCCTATGCATTAGCCTATCCATACTCTTTACATACTTTGAGATAAAAGGCATGGTTTCCCGTTGCCTTCTTTAGTTTTTGTCTTGTCACTTCCTACGATACGTGCTGCTAATGGTTGCTCTATTCTTCATTAACTCAGACTCAATACACTTATTATTAAAATTAGTAGTAAAGTTTGATTTATATACAAAAGCTTGAATGATACTAAAGCGATTCCTCTTTTTCTGACGGCCAGCCTTATGGCAGGTCCCAGCAACACTTAGGTCACTGATCTGACTGATCTCAGGTCCAGTCTGGAGCTGATCACACAGGTCATCAGCAACAACAGCTAGAGTGCTACTGTCGTAAATGACAACATCAAGCTGTATATGCAATCTAAACACACCCACTATCATCTTCGAACGTAAATCTAAAACCTCCAGTCACGCAAGGTGCAGATAAGATGTAGCAAATCTTATCTCGTCACTTGATCTTGATTTACAATTTACCTTAATTGATTTGCAATTGATTTTGATTTATAAGTGGCTCCAGTATACCGGAAAACTCATAGGGGAAAGGATATTGCATAACAGTTAGAGTGTTCGCCTAAGAAGCAAATGACCTGCATTCAAAACCCAAGTCAGTCAAAAAAAGGATAGATATCCTCTTGGACTCATGGAAAGTTAATCATGCATCGGAGCGATTTGCTAACTGGCGACATAAATAAAGATACGACTAAACATAGAACTAAATGCTAATAACCTACCAGGAACCTCTAAAGCAGTCTCGAAGACCAATCACCGGTCATGACACTGCTATGGAAATTGTCGGAGGTTATTATTAGTATCGTTATTAAATCGTTAAATCTCCAATATACCCAAGAATCTCCTATGTATTTCTTGCTTTGCCCACACTTCAGTAGTTGTTCACCGTTGCTGTTGCTAGCGTTGCCATGTTGTTGCCGTTGCACGTATCACTTGAGTTGTCGATGCAACATATATGTCACAATTAGACTCTTTACGATTTTCTTCTACTAACTAGGTAAACGCTGAAGGCGATGAGAAAATTCTTTCATTAGTTCTATGCTAAAAATAGAAGTCTCACCGTTTCCCACTGCTGTGAAAGCAGCTCAATGACGAAACGCACTGACAGCAGTTTTCTATTTGCAATACTTCATTAATACTTTCAAAAATGTTCTCAAAAATGAATTCAAAATATTGAAAATTGTGTAAAATTAAAGATGTCAGATCTAATAAAGCGCTTATCAAGTAAAACAAATATTTTCAGAATTGAGAGCCTGAAACCCGTTGCGATAATTTAATGATGTAAGTAAATAGTAGTAAAATTACGAAATTTACACCTAATTTCTTACAATATACGGCCCCTTTTGAGTGATGACTTCAACAAAGCTCAGGTATCATTTCATAATCGAAATATGATATTAGTGACTTATGGTGGACTAGGCTTCCATACCCTTCCATCTAGTCAGATTAACGTATCTTCAGTGGGTATTAGAAAGGGGTACACTCATTCAAGGGCGGGTTTGCTGCCTGGAGGAATTTAATAATTAGTGTTGGGATAGGAATATCCTAGAACGCGCTATTTGAAAGTACAGATATAAATAGTTGTGTGTATGTGTGTGTATGTGTGTGTGTGTGTGTGTGTGAGAGAGAGAGAGAGAGAGAAAGAGAGAGAGAGAAAGAGAAAAATTTAAAGACTTCGATATAGAGTCTGAAAAAGCAGAGCTAACGGTTCTAATTATCAGCGCATCAAAGAAGAATTTGTGCTTTAGGCTAGGTACCTGCCTCGCACAGCGAGCGAGAGAGAAGGAGTGACAGATTGAGAGGGAGAGAAAGAGAATGAGATATATATATATATATATATATATATATATATAGAGAGAGAGAGAGAGAGAGAGAGAGAGAGAGAGAATCAAAGATTGAGAGAGAGAGATTGAGGGAGAGAGAGAAATATAGAGATTGTTGGAGCTACAGAATGAGAGTGAAATTGAGAGAGAGATATTTATTTTATTTATTTATTTATTTATTGCTTTATTTCAGGCGTAAAAACCCATACATGAATCTTGCACATAGAACAATGCAACAAAAACCAGAAAAGCAAATAGTCTGCGCATAAATTGAGCTATAGACCTAAAACAATTACTTATAGAATTAGGCATACAAGGCTATAATAGGCTCAGAACATCAAAACACTTAACTAGCATATTAGCATTATCCAGCAAGCACATTCTAAACTTCAATCTGTAATTTGAAAGGATAGTATCAAAACTCGGCAATCCGGTTTCTAACAGCGCGATAGTTACGCTGCTGTAGCGTATGTATCCAAAAAATATTTTAATACATTTATTATAGCAAGATCGAAACTTCTCTATGGAACCTATTGTAAACGACGACCATAGTGCCACGTCATAGAAGCACATACAATAGGATTTAAACAGGACCTTCTTAACATTAAGAGAGCAATAAGCAAATCTACGGCTTTAATATATTCGTACGCATAAACATATATATCGAAAGAGGTTAGAATTGAGATGGAAAGAGAGAGAGAGACAGGAAGAGAGAGAGAGAGAGAGATTGGGAGAGAGGAATAGAGATAGAGCGAGAGAGAGAGAGAGACTGTGGGAGATAGAAATAGGGAAACAGATAGAGAGAGAGAGAAAAAACAGAGAATAAGAGACAGAGAGAGAGAAAGAGAGAGAGAGAGAGAGAGAGGTCAGTATAACGGCTAGAGTGGACAGCTGGCTCATTATCAGTTCCTATCAAGTCTGCAGTGACAAGCCTTACTGCCTGCAGCGCTGCTCAGCAGGTAGACGTACGAGCAGCCAGACACTCAGACATACAAAGAAACTGACTGTGAGACACATAGAGAGATAGAGAGATGATAGAATGATAAGGGGGTTAGTAGCGAATCGTGAGAGACAGTGAGATGAGGAGAGAGAGAGAGAGAGAAAGGGAGATAGGGGGAGGTAGAAGACGTAGAAATAAACTGAATTAAAATACAGATTGACATTTTATTCAGTAACTCAACTTTATATTAATATATAAAAATATAAGTATATTAGTAAATAGTATATTTATTAATATTAATTTAACATAATATTTATTTTTTAAATAATAGATTAGTATTTATTAGAAACAATTGTAGAGCCCCCGGTATATGCAATTATACATAATTTTCTGCATAATTACTTTAAATTTTAGTTTCGTGATCTTAAAACTACCGACTTTCTATTGCTCTCCTTCTGCTCTCTGGCCTGAAATCCCTGAAATCTTTTCCTCTCTCTCTCCTTCAATCGTTCTCCATTTTTCTCAGTTTCTTTCTCTCTCTCTCTCTCTCTCTACCTCTCTCTCTCCCCTCTCTCTCTCACCCCTCTCTCTCTCTCTCTTTCTCTCTCCTCTTTCTATCCTCTCTCTCTCTTTCTTTCTCCTCTATCTTTCTCTCCCCTTCTCTCTCTCTTTCTCTCCTCTCTCGCTCTCTCTTTCTCTCTTTCTCCTCTATCTTTCTCTCTCTCCCCTTCTCTCTCTCTCTTTCTCTCCTCTCTCCTCTCTCTGCCTGTCTCTCTCTCTCTCTCTCTCTCTCTAGGCAAAAGTGAAATAGTTTACCCCTTGAAGGAAGCACGGTCACATGTAGACTCAACAGAGGACTAGCTTACGTAGGGATGAGGCCAATATCCTGGCTATGACATTATAACTATCTGCCGCGGGTCTTTCGCTCAAACAGAATTGAAAAATAAATTTTTACGGATAGCTTTCTGAAGCATCTCCAAACAAATTACAGAAAATAGGTAATGAAAATGATTATTTCGAATCCGGAATGGGTGCGAAATATTTTTCTCTATGAATTCTTTCATTAATTTTCTTTAGTTGACATTTAATTTTCTACCATTGGTTTTGGCACAGCTCTGTAATGTTTAGCTGAGCTGAGACTATTGCAAGTCGATAAGTTGTGCAACTATGGAGTACGGAATAGCAGCGGTGGAGAGAGCACTAAAATTGAACCATGCGCCTACTGATCCGCTATCGTACATCTTGTCAACAAGCCACTGACTTAGTCTCGTAAGGCGTTGCCAAAACTAGTAAGATTACTACCTAACTCTCTCTCTCTCTCTCTTTCTCTCTCTCTCTCTCGCTCCCTCTCTCTCTCTATCTCTGTCTCTCTCTCTCTCAAGTCTCCACCTCAAAATCTACAAAATCTAAGATTATTATATATCTAATGCCAAGACGTGTTGAATGCAGAGCATTTGAAATTTTATCTTATCTCAAAATAATAGTGCTATTAATGTGTAAATAGTCTTTAGTGTTATTAATGTATGGCGGAATTTTCACGAAGACCGATTCAGGTGACGAAAATGTGCGTCAATCTTCTGAGGATCTACCATATATCTATGCGCATTAGTAACAGTAAGAAACACTTTCTGTTGAAATGTTTTCAAATCTTGGGGACTTCATTTTAGTGCATAATTTGGTTCCGTATGGAATTAATTCTAAAAATGTGTAAATATAATAGATTAATAAAATTTATAATAGTCAGATATCTCTTCCATACACATATAAATTCGTTATGATATAGTCTAGCATAAAAATTTTCGGGTTCCTCTATTACTTCAATTTTTTTCTTTCTGTCAATTGCCGCTTTGGACAGACAACTGTCCTCACTTTATAGGGCTATATTATACTATCCAGTGACAGGGAAGGACAAAGAATTGTGCAGCGAGAGGGAGAGAGAGAGAGAGAGAGAGAGAGAGAGAGAGAGAAAGAAAGAGAAAGAGAGAGAAAGAGAAAGAGAGAGAGAGAGAGAGAGAAGAGAAAGAGATAAAGAGAAAGAGAGAGAGAGAGAGAGAAACGACGAGGGAGAAACAGAGATTGAGAGAGAGAAAGGGAACTAATAACAATAATAATAATAATAATAAAGGTTTAACGTCTGTTCCCTCATACACGGATAATGTCAGGGATGTCCCCATCACATGTCACTACAAATCGATTCACCAAACGATCTGAAAAAACTTGTGCTGAAGAGAAAGAAAAAGAGCCTCAACAGAGTAAGAAAGGAAACAGAGACTAAAAGAGAAATGGGGAGAGACAGTGGAAAGAAAGTTAGTGAAAAACGAATGAAAGAACGAAGAAGGTGAGAGTGAGAGAGAAGATCTGAAAGAAAGCGGAGTAGGGCTGGACGTAAATGGAGTAGCCCTGCCGTAGTTAGCAGAGATCATCAGTGCAGACTGAGGATGTATGAGGTTGAGCGTAGAGATCGTATAATGGATTATAGACAGCGAGTTTCTATGTGTAGAATCATATTCATCTCAGCCAAAGATAGACTAACGTATAGCAGCAGTAGTAAATGCTATATTACATTTACCGTGTTGGAATCGGATAACTTGAGATATACTAACCGCAAACTACATGTGTTTTTATAGGAATCGTTTACTGTAGAGTTAAAAATTTCATTGGAGAAGATATTTGGAGATTATTCTGTTACTGTTTGGATTATGATACTGTTGAGATACCGCCTATAGGATAGCATCAACTGGTTAGTCAACGAAGTGCTCAGCAATGAACTTGAGAGTATACTATCAGTAGGAATATGTGTCATGAACCGTACCTGTCGTTTAACACTGAAAGATGAAGAGTATTATAATACAATATTAATTTATAGTTGCACTGTACTAAGTTAGAAAAATGTGAGAAACTTATGTAATTATTGAAATGTTTAATAAGATTAAATGAGCAATGATAACGAAGGCGATAAGTCATTCGTACATATAATATTCAGTAGATCTCTCTCCTCCTCTCTCTCTCTCTCTCTTTCTCTCTCTCTCTCTCTCTTTGCCAGATGGCAGATCCCTGTCCAAGTAGTTCATTCCTCTTATTAACGAATCCTTATGAGCATACTAACAAATAAAAAAAACTAAAGCTGGTAAAGCTAACGTTAACATCACTTTCAACACTCAAAAGCGATATCAGTGACGAGCGAGCCCAGGATTTGAACCCCGCACATACCTATCCACTGTCGACTATCTTACCGACTTCGCTACTGGCTCCAGCCAGTATAATAAAATAATATTCAAAAATATAAAAGGATTCTTATATTAAATTTGCGGATATTTCTTCGAAAATACACTTCTGTATCTTGGATTCAGTACAGAAGTGTTCTTACATGTTCTTGCATGTAATGGTGTGCACATTTTAGTATGTATTCGCATTATACCGTATTAACACCGTAATAACATTACAGACTTTTGTGAGATTATTATCAGTAAAAGGCAAATCTTTCATAGAACGATAAGGGGATTATATTACTAATTAAGCGATTATAGTGATAAACTAATGTAGCGAAAAAGCAAATTTAAGCTGATAATTCCGCGATGAAGTTGTACAATTCGCAAGCTCATTTCATTAGTTGCTTCTCGCAGAAATTAAAAGACTTTCCACTTCCGGCGCAAATGACTATTTTGCGACACTACTGGTGCTCTTTAAATTTTCAGTCAGATGTGGTTTAAAATTTCATTCTAAATGTGTCAGCTTGGAAAGGTTAAATACAACAATTTAACCTTTCAAATTTAAATTTAATTTATATTATCTTTAATAGCGTAAAGTTCCGCTCATATGTAGAAATTTTTACTAGTTTAGATATTAATTTAAATGTAATTGTTATTTAGCTCATGATTACAATTTAACTCTTCCTGTAAAGTAGTCTCGAAGACCTAGTTCGGCCATGACACTGCTATATTAGTTTTCGTTGTTAATAATAATAATAATAGTAAGAGGTTAAGGGGTTAAGGGTTAAGGGGTTAAGTGGTTAAGGGGTTAAGTAGTTAAGGGGTTAAGGGTTAACGGGTTAAGGGGTTAAGTGGTTAAGTAGTTAAGGGATTAAGGGGTTAAGTGGTTAAGGGGTTAAGGGATTAAGGGGTTAAGGGATTAAGGCCGGGGTCGTAGTGATCCTGATGTTCGGTGGTTGATTGATTAGAAGTCATTAATATGAAGGTTAGGTAACCATGGCCACTGGATAAATTCTTTTAATTTTTTAAATTCTTTTGATTGGTATTTACACAATAATGTTGAACCTTGAACGTTACATTTTACAGAACACTGAGAGAAATAAAATAAAACTAGACAATGTATTAGCTTATTAGTAATACCTATTTTCGGGATAACGAGGATTACTCATAAATATTTCAGCCAGGTAATCAGTTTTATGTAGGCCCTAAAGTTACTGGCAATTTCAAACGGGCAAACCGAGTTGAAAAGTAATAAATTAATAACAGTGGAATAAATAACATAAGGATTACACGAGATATCTTCTTATAACGAATTAATGCGATTATACCCTTCAGATCCAAAACTAAACGAAGTATCAACATAGTTAACAAAACTAATAAACACCATTCCGTTGGAAAGACTATAAACTATATATAAAGCTTCAAGTGGCGTAAAGTCACGATATTTAGGCACCAAACCAGTCCACTGACGAGATATGCATGTCGCACAAAGTCAAATCCGTCAATCGAACTCGCTCAGTTCTCTCGGCCGGCACTGACTACTCGGAACTAACGGCCTACTACTCAAAGACTCGATACAGCTCTCCGGGAAGAAGGGAACGAGAGAACTTTCCGAGAAAGAGGGACACGGAGAGCTCCCCAGGAAGGAGGGAGAGGGACCGGCGTCGTGCCTCCTGCGCGGCCAACACTCTCGGCTGCTTCTCTCCATACGACGAACTGTCGTCCTCCTACATCGAAATGGAGGATTCACCTCCGCCGTGCAAGAACCACGAGATGTCCTCTCCCAAAGAGTACGACATGAAGAACGTGTCCCAATCGTCGCCGCCCACTGGAATACCGCGCCAGCAACATCCTGGGATAGCTACTGGAGCGGGCGGAAGTCGGGAAAGTTTCGTCGGAGGTCGAATGCCGCGACCCACCACTTCCCATTCGTCCTTGTCAAGCATCGAGAGCACGGAGATAATTCAACTGAGTTCTGTCAACGCATCTACCGGTCACTCCGCCCGCTGGTCGGCGCTGGAAACGTTAGGCCGATTCATGTTCGTCTTCTCGGTGGCTTTCTTCGTAGCGGGGATTCTTATTACCGTATTCGGCTTCACGAATACTGGCCTCAGCCCTGGGCAGCAGCTGCCCATGCAGATCATCGGCCCAGTCTGTCTAGTGTCCACTCTGGTCACCTGGATATTAGGCTGCGTGTTTTCACATCTCTGGAAGACGGAGTGGAAGCGACAGAGGCAGGCCATGGAGTTAAGAACACGGGTTCAACTCCATGCCATGGCGATGGACATGCTCAAAAGACCCACCGCTGGAGTGCTGTCTCCGCGCTTGCTGGCAGACCCGAGGTTACGGCGTCAACTCCTGATGAAGCTGCGGCAGCAACAAGCTCTTGATATAAGGTATTTATTGTACTACTGTAGTAATGTTTTTAATATGAAGTCGTACTTGTTAGTATAATTATTAGTATATTGTCGCCTTGAAAATATAATTACTTGTTAGTATATTGTTAGTTTAGCGTCGCTACTGGCTGAAGCCAGTGGCTATGTCGGTAAGATACTCGACCGCGAATCAGTATGTACAGGTTCAAATCCTGGGCTCGACCGTCACTGACATCGCTTTCGAGTGAGGGAACTGACGTTAACCTTAGCTTTACCAGCTTTTAATTAAATCTATCATCTTCTTCCCATATTACGGTGACGCGAGGAACGTATCATTTCTTTGATAAACATGCAGCATTGGTTAATGATAATATCAGAAATATTAGTTGAGTTATTTAACATGGACAGGTATCGATTTTATAAGATGGCTAGTCGATTAGTCCCTTTCTTCTGAAATGTATTTCCAATGCGTTGGCAAACCCTGAACTTAATATCTTTTAATTTATGATTTCTTAAAATTCTTTTATTTTTCAGCAGTCTTTCTTTGCTGCCTATCGTCTTGGCTTTGATTTCCTATTGTTCGATGTTTTCATTGACGGCAGCGACACTCTACTTGTTGCTGCTGTAATTTTTGGTATTGTTGTTGTTATTTTTGTTGCTGCTATTGCTGCTGATGATTATGATGGTGATGCTGATGATGGTGATGGTGATAATGATGGTGATGGTGCAAACTGTGGTGATGATGATGTTGATGGTGATAATGATTCATTATCACCATCAACATCATCATCATCATCATCATCATCAGCAGCAGCAGCAGCAGCATGATCTCCCGATGGTGACGATAGCAATGTCTAATCGTGAAGACACTCCTTGAAAAATTGAATCATCCTTAAATTTATGTAATTTTTTCATTTGTAAAAAGTGCTACTCTAAACTATCGTAGTATAGAACTGAGTGATTTCATATATTTTATATCCACTTTATTTTCACTTTTGTGATAGCTTTTTTCACTACTAGGAAGCAGCATCCGACTATAGAGATAAACCGTTCGTGTCAAAATTCATCAATAACTGGCATCAAGTCTCATAACCAATGTACCAAGGGAACCATTTCGAGCACATCTTTAATGCAGCATTATAGATACAGTTAAGCCTACATGCAAGTGCGTAGTTTATGTCAAATCGGCGCAGTTTATAACGTTATGTTCAGTAGACAAAATTTTTCGGCCGTGTATGAACAAATATTAGGCGCTTATGTATTGCACAATTAACCAATATATAAGAATTAAACTTCCGGCTTCTCGTCATAGGGCAATATCAGGGACGTCTCAAGCAGACTATGCGTCAACAGACTCCAATGCACTGCACGATTATGATTTTAAAACACATGTGCTTAAAAATGTAACATGTTTTTAAACATTTCGTGTAGCCAAGTAATTATTTCACGACAGCAATACATGTTAAAATTGATTGCGTGTTGTGTTTGGTAACGCCATAAGGTGAATTGAGTACGACAGGAATTCGAAACTGAGGCAAGCTAGCTGATTAGACTGTAAATATGGGATACGCACAAAATAAGAAAATCGCTTAATAAGCTGTCCTACACATGCTAAACTAGATAAACTAGATATGATATGATATGATATGATAAACCTGACATGCAATGCTTAAAGTAATTAAGTCGTGTACGCGTATAATTGTACAGTATATAGGCCTACATGTAAATACATATGCATTTATATATGTAAATATTTATACTGAGGAAGGCAACGGGAAGCCACCTCAGAAGCCATACTATTCTCAAGCTATGGGCTACATAAGGTATGGATAAGGCATAGACTTTATGAGGACATTTAGTTGTTGATTTGAGGAGTGCTCTTATGGAGCGAGAAAGCAGACTTTGAGTACAAATATGTACCTTGAACCTGTCGCTTGGCAGTGCACTGAAGAGAGAGAAGAGTTATACATGTAGCCCCTATACCGTGCATACATACATATACAATTATATATATATATATATATATATATATATATATATATACATGTATATATATATATATATATATATACATGTATATATATATATACACACACACATATATATATATATATATATATACATATATAGATGTATGTATATATATATATCCATATACACGCACATTTTCTTACAAATATACATACACACGTATATACACGCATATATATATATATATATATATATATATATATATTGTAATTTGTGTTAAATTGTGTAGCTGTTTTGATGCAAGTGTATTTACCAATGACTGCAGGAAGGCTTTCGGAAAATGGTGACGTCATGTCCTCTTGTTTGTTTACGAGAACTTTATGAATCTAATTTGAAATTTTAACGCTCAACTAAGTTTTGTCGACGAGCGGTTTCGCCATTAATTATTTCCAACTTGAAAACAACTTCAGTCGTTTATGTCCAAGTCTTACAGATAAATGATGAATAGATCTGCACCAGCGAAGCTCTCTTCCTTTAGAATTCTGTGACATGACAGGTAGTTGTTAAAATGTCTCAATAGCGTTTTGGTTAGAGGCGTCAGGTAACGTCATGAATTTTTAATGATCACTCACTGCTGAGATGAATGGAACTCTCGTGGGTTCGATTTTCGGCCGCGCTGATCTCAGAGTAAAATCTCGGATATTCACTGAACTGGTTATACGGAAAATGATCTAAATTGCCTAACGGTTTAAACATGTGATATCCAAAAGTAATAGATATCAACACAGTTGGTCAATTCACTATGCTGCTTGTTTAATGAGTCTTTTTATTCTTCCCATTTACACCTATCACCGGCTAGACAGTTTGTCAGTCACATTGATCACAGTCACTATATTTATCGGACAATTATTTTCCTGGCTAGATGATTCAAAAGCGAAAACAGTTGAGAGGGTATGAGGTTTGTAGGCTCGTTCAATGCACATTCAGAAACAGTTGCTTGGCAAAAGTTTGTTCAGGAAACGGTTGCTTGGCAACAGTTCAGTTTGCATCAGTTTTTTCAGGAAACAGTTGCTTGGCAAGAGTTCAACTGGCTACAGTTGGTTCTGGCAACAGTTGCTTGGCAACAGTTCAAAAGGAAACAGTTTATTCAGGCAACGGTTGCCTGACGGTCTATTTTCAGCAAATAGTTTTACATCAAATTATTACGTGACAAATTGAGATCAAATCTTTGCGCATTCATTGCTCAGCTCATCTGAGAACTACTACGGTGGTAAATAATTCCTGTTTCTCGGCTGACATATCATAGCTGATGGCATGCTAGATCTGAAAGAAAAGATGAAACGCTCTTATAATTATTTCTTACCTCGGCGCTTGTGCGCGAATGACAAGTTCTAAAAATGAAGCTGAATATGCGCAGTACTGCAGAGATAAAAGAAATCTGGAGATAGACGCACCTTATTTATTGGAACTTTTTGAAGCGACTGTGATGTGCTCATTAATATAGCGAAATAGTAAAGTTCATATCAGAGTAGTGATATTTGAAAGTATCAATGACTCTATGTAAAGAGGTCCATATGCAGCGTATAGTTCTGTATGGCTGTTTGTTAAGTCCTGGCATTAATTCTCACTGAAAAGGTTCAGAGAGTAAAATCTCCAGATATACGAAAAGTAAACTGTATGGACAGATACAAAATGTGGTCAATCAATTAATTCAGTTATTTCATAAATGAGTATATTTATAGAGAGTCGTTTCATAAAAATTGTAACAATAGAGCTAAATTCACATATCGGGCATGAACGTCACTAGTGACAAAATGCTTAAACCTGTGCAATAGGTAGACGTCTGAAAGACTAAAATATGAGGGACCAATGTATTCTAAAGCTCAGAATTCTTTGTCACGTGTCGCAAGTCTTTTCAATACCATATCTGCGTCAGTCTCATCTTACGATCGCGTGTAATTGTAGGTAGGTTCAATTCAATTTCCATTCACGCGGCAAGCAATACAGGCTGCTGAACTCTAAACGATATAGAATGAAGACGACACATCAAGTTGTATATAATGAGATGGAAAGGCGGATAAAGCATTTTGTAATAAAACGTAATGATCTGAGAACTAAAATTTATATGATGTTTAGATAAAGTAAGATGATGTGAAAGTTTAAGGTGATGTGAGAGTTACAGGTGTTGTGAAAGTTAGAAAGAGAGCAAAAAAATGGTAGCAAATTTGAAAGATAATTAATGAGAGATAAGTAGAGTTTGATAAATAAAAATTTAGAACGGAATTTCATTGAAATAGTTAACTCGCGAATATGAGAAATTAAAATAATGATTTATCGATAAGAATATTAAATATTTAAGAAACATTATATTTTAGAGAGAATTTAACACTCTGTTCCTTATTGTATTGCTATTGTTTTATGCAGGATTCAATTGCAAATGCACTGCGTATATACACGTATATATTTATATACATGTATACATGTATACATATACATGTATAGAAAATATTCTATATACATGTATATATATATATATATATATATATATATATATATAGAGAGAGAGAGAGAGAGAGAGAGAGAGAAAGAGAGAGAAAGAGAGAGGGAGAGCTAAAACCAAATTTAACGCCAAATTCTTGGTAAAAAGTCTGTCTGTAAATTGGAATGAATTTCGCACGTGCATAGTGAAAAACGTAATTTGAGAGAAAAGGATAAAGGCTTGAAAACTTGCGATAGAAAAGTTGAAAATATGAAAGAGACAATTAGAGAGAAATCTAGAGACAGAGATAAAGACCAAGAGTGCGTCAGAGAGAGATGACGAAACACTCAGAGCTCAGACTTATGGTTGCTGAGGTCGTTTCAATTATGAGAGAACCCTCCTGAGGTAGTATATAATCAGTATGGGACCTGAAAAGTTTCGGAGGATTGAGCTATTGGAGATTAAAGATGTTAGAAACGGAAAGCTAAAGTTATCTTAGTAACAGGCAAATGCAGTAATCGCTTATTTTCTTGTAGAATTCTACTCATGATTTAAAGAAATTCATCTGCAGAGAATTAATTAAATAATTAATGAATTAATTAATAAATGCCATGCAAGTCTATATTCCTATTCTGAATTTACTAATGTCCAATCAATATTCTTACCAATTAACGATAGAGTAGCTTGCTGAAATCTGCTACAAGCCTTTGATTACGACAAGTAATTTAAAGTCTGGCTACCTAGCAGAGAAAGTTGTACTAGATGATGAAGTAGATCATATTTTCTGTCAATGAGTATGGCGGAACTCAGCTTTGAGTTGACTTTTCCTCTCTAAACATCAGCAGATAATGATGTAGTAGTTATTGAGGAAAAAGGGATGGGCGAGGAATAAGCGCATGAAGTAAGGCCACAAAAATTGATTAACTGTTGAATCGATCTACGCCCTCCAATGGATTGACGAAATTGTACAAGAATACGCGAGACGTAAGCAAATATCTCCTATTGATAAATTTTCTGTATGTCTTCGTCTAATTAGCGTCATTTTTGTATCATTTTATTTTTTAATCTTCACTACGGAGGCAAATTTTTTCAGTAAATAGTGGTATGGTATTTTGTAGAAGGTATTAGAATTTATGTTTGCAATAAAACTTGAAAACTTTATAGTCTCTTTTATGATTCTAAACCTTAACAGCAGAAGGCAACACAAAATGACCACAGATTCAATAATTATACCAGGCAAAAGCTTAATTGTTATAGCTTACAATGATAACAGTAAGAATATACGGAATATAGTGTCGTCCCCGTGTTGTGCTCGAGTGCGGTTGGACCACTGCAGAATAGGGCAACCAAAAACAATCTGCCGCGTGTACGTAAGAGGAGACTAAGGCAGGAGCTGAGGATGGCAAGAGGGGACCCACCTCACCATGAAATATTCCCCCCAGGATTAAATGGAAATCAATCCACCTAACTGAGGAAGGCAACAGGAAATCATCTAAGAAGCCATTTTTCCCAAGCTATTGGCTACATAAGGTATGGATAACGCATAGACTTTGTGAAGGGATTAACTTGTTGATCTAAGGAGTGCTATTATGGAGCGAGATAACAGACTTTGAGTATGAATATGTACCTTGAACCTGCCACTTGACAGTGCACTGAGGAAGAAGAAGTTTCGTCTTTTCGACATTTTAAATGCCGTTTGTGCTGAGACAGTGCCCTGAGGTGAAATTGATCATTCTACAGATCAGTAACAAAAGGGTTCACATTCAGTGATTTCTTCTGAGGTGGCTTCCCATTCCCTTCTTCAGCTTTTTCTTTGTCGCCTCTTATGAGACGTGCAGTTAAACAAATTCAGTATCTATCGATATATACATGAATATATATATATATATATATATATATATATATATATATATATATATATATATATATATATATACATATACACACACATATATATATACATATATATATATATATATATATATATATATATATCTATTAAAAAATATATATATCATATATACATATATACTGTATATGTATACTTGTATATTTATGTATACATAGACATGCTGCATATATATATATATATATATATATATGTGTGTGTGTGTGTGTGTGTGTGTGTGTATATATATTATATATATATTATATATATTATACAGTAGGATTGAACAGGCAAAACATACCTATGGAAATAGGAAATAACTTTTTTTAAATCTAAAGAAAGCTACAAAGTAAAGATAGTGAAAACCTTGTTATGGATTCTGCTATTATATGGATGTGAAATATGGACCTTAAGGAAGGAAGATACTAGGAAAATAGAGAATTTGGAAATGTGATATGGAGAAGAATAGAGAGGATTAGCTGAACTCAAAAGGTTACAAATGAGGAAGTTCTGGAGAGAGTTGGCGCAGATAGACAGTTGATAAATGTATTAAGAAATAGGAAGAAGAGATAGATAGGACATTTTCTAAGGGGGGAAAGTCTATTAAAAGACGTCATAGAAGGTAGAATGGAAGGAAATAGAGGCAGAAGCAGGCCGAGATTAGGTATGTTAGATAATTTAAAGACCCACCCATATATGGACATGAAGAGAAAAGCGGAAAACAGAGAAGAGTGGAGGCGATGTATACCACGGACCTGCCAGTAGGCAGTGCACTAAGAAAGACTAAGTGAGATCGTTTTGAACTCGCCTTCCATGGTTGAAGAAAGTTCTATCGTTTAACTTGACGCCTTTCGTTTTTGTTTTGGTTGTAGTTTAGCAAATACTATTTCAAGTCATTCGGCATGAACCGTCTTGTTAAACGGAAAGTTTTCTAGCCAGATTTCTAGACGCAAATGCAATTAAATCGATATACAGAAATGTCTGAAGTGCTACTGGTAAGAAATTCACAGCCTATGACACGAACAGTAATTACATTGGATTCAATGAAAACGACGAATCCAGAAATAGTACGAGATGAGAAGAACTCCCAGCTAATGTTAAATAATTTTAATGCGTTGCTCTTAATTGATATTAGATTACTGAGTGCTATTAATATCAAAGCAATTAATCTAAACTTACATAAATACTTGCTCTAAATTACAGCCACATACTATTCGTATACTACACTACTGCGAAATAGTAAGTGTGCCGTGCACACAAACACACATACAGTCTGTCTTATATACGTATATATATATGAATATATACATATATATATATATATATATATATATATATATATATATATATATACATGTATATATATATATATGTATATATTCATATATATACATATATATATATATATATACATGTATATATATATATATATATATATATATATATATATATATACATATGGGGCCTAAATATACTATATATATATATATATATATATATATATATATATATAGGGCGTATGTTTTTCTTTCGGTCTGTCGCTTTGTCTGTTTTTATTTCTTATTTAAGGATTAGCCTTAAATATCTTTTCCAAAGGCTGCTTTATTATAAATAAATAAATAAATAAATATATATATATATATGATATCTGTCGGTTATCACTATGATATCACTTTGTAATCACAATGTTATCACTATCTTATTACTACATTATCACTTTGTTATCACTAAGTTATCACTATTATCACTAAGTTATCACTAAGTTATCACTTTGCTATCACCACGTTATCACCTTGCTATTACTAGGTTATCACTTTTTTATTACTTGGGGTCTAATTCTCGGAATCTCCTCACAGTGATGAGATGCCTCTCTAGTAAAGGAAGCGTAGAAAAGAAGAGGGGAAGGAATTTGTTCACAAAATTTGAATTTTAATTAAGTAACAAAATAAGAAAATAAATATATAAGTTAACGTCAGCTGGTTTAAAAATATTTTCTTTCAAAATCATTGAACAACGTAACTTCAAAATGTATCGTTGACGACGTAATCTTGGGCTTAACCCCGTTAGCAGCTGTCCTTACCGGTTCAACCCCTCTTCGGTGATGCGCAGTGCATTGATAATCCTTAGGAGCAACAGGAAGTCCAAGACAAGCTATTTGTAGCTTCCAGCAGACATGTGATAAAGTGATAAATGAGTTGAATTACTTTACATTTTGTATCGCTTTCAATGATTATCCGAATCACATAAATACAAAAAATTGAAACCCTATAAAATATGTTGATAAATAATCGAGTTTCACATGGAAACCAACAATTTAGCGCCCTATTCATCATCTGATGACAGCATCGTTGACTTCACTGTAAGAATAAGTTACACTAGTAGCTACACTAATACTTGCACTAGTAATTACATTAGCAGTTAAACTAATAGTAACAGTAGTTACTAGTAGTTACACTAATAACTAATAATAAAAATAAATAATAAAATAATAAATAATAAAATAAAATAAATAAAATAAATAAAATAAATAAAATAAATAAAATAAATAAAATAAATAAAATAAATAAATAAAATAAAATAATAATAATAATAATATAATAATAATAATAATAAATTAGTAGTTACACTAATAGTTAAACTAATAGTTACACTAGTAGTTACACTAGTAGTTACACTAATAGTCACACAATTGTTACACTGGTAGTTACACTTATAGTTACACCAATAAGAAAAATAGAATGTCGTAAGAAAGTAAACACAATTTTCCATTTCATAGTGGAAAATGGAAAATTTTCATAATCATAATTTCACAATTTTTCATTTCATAACGAGACAAATGAAGATAATAAGCAGGCATTACTGGTTCTTACAGTTATTACTGGTTCTTACAGCTATTACTGGTTCTTACAGTTATTACTGGTTCTTACAGTTATTACTGGTTCTTACAGCTATTACTGGTTCTTACAGCTATTACTGGTTCTTACAGTTATTACTGGTTCTTACAGTTATTACTGGTTCTTACAGTTATTACTGGTTCTTACAGTTATTACTGGTTCTTACAGTTATTACTGGTTCTTACAGTTATTACTGGTTCTTACAGTTATTACTGGTTCTTACAGCTATTACTGGTTCTTACAGTTATTACTGGTTCTTACAGTTATTACTGGTTCTTACAGTTATTACTGGTTCTTACAGTTATTACTGGTTCTTACAGTTATTACTGGTTCTTACAGTTATTACTGGTTCTTACAGCTATTACTGGTTCTTACAGTTATTACTGGTTCTTACAGTTATTACTGGTTCTTACAGGCATTACTGCTTCTTACAGGTATTACTGGTTCTTATAGGTATTACTGGTTCTACAGTTATTACTGGTTCTTACAGTTATTACTGGTTCTTACAGGTAATACTGGTTCTTACCGGTAGTACATGTATTACAGGTGCTTCTTATTCATTTACAGATGACTCATTGTATAGAAATACTGAGCTTAAAAGATTATTTAAAAGGAAAAGTCGAATTCACGCCAGTCTTGTCGTTCCATGAGCATCAAATACAATCAACTTATCGATCGTTGGACTATTAATGTCTTACGAGAATCTATTGATGCCTGATACATTTCAATTTTATCAACGTATTAAGCAGTAACATAATTACCATCCCTACATAACTGGTTAAATAAAACTCATATTACATATATAATTTTGTTGTGTCCTCTCAACTAAAGACTAGAAAAACCGTAAACTGCGAGTATCGTAAAAAGCTACTAAGCAACAAATAAGGAAGTATAGGAAAACCACCTCAGAAGTCTCGTCGATCTAAGGGGTAATTTTAGGTTTTGATAACGCACACCCTTTTTGATGGGATCAACTTGTTATTCAGCTGGTTATTTTTACTGAACTCGAAATTTTACTTGCGTGGGAATATGTACTTTGGAACGAACATTTGAGAGAACATAAAAGAGCGAGTGGTAAAGATTTCAATCGGCATGGCAGCAAAATACTGCACTGGTGGTCAAGAAACAAATGACGCATTAATGAGCTGATATACTTGGGCGAATCAACGCGGAATTAGAAAATGGACTAATAGGAGTGTATAGATGCCAGACACGTATTGAAGAAACGACAGCTACAAGTGACGGAGTGGACCGTAGTTCAGATGCTAGATTCCCCGGGATGGATTAGCTAAAAGTAATCTAATGTTGGACAAAAACACGTAAATAAATTCTTCCTTTCTTTCTTTCGAGCTAGTTACTTTTGCAATTCTCATTGATTCTTGCTTTCGTAGAATTCGGTATGCTAAACAAATTTAGTGATGTCAAAGTGCAGTATTAATGAAATAGCAATGCATTCGTTAGATACACACACAAATATAATATGAAGTATGCATAATATGCATTATATATGTATATTATATATATACATATATATATATATATATATATAATTATATATATATACATGTATATATATATATATATATATATATATATATATATTGAAAATCTTTATTTTCTTATTAAATTTTAGGAGAATTAATATCTAGACAGTTAATAGAGTATGAAATAAGTACCAAGAAGTAGAGAGGTCTGCATGAATATTTAGCAATGGAACGATTGTCCTATTACGCGAGAAAAACTATGCAGACAGTTTATAATTGGGGCAACTTGTTTGGCATTCAACATCAGTTTCGTCCTACTGTCAAATGATAAGCAAATATTTCCCTTTTAAAATGTTAAATTCTAACTAGATAGGTTTTTATAACCTCTTTTTTGACGACCTAGTGTTTGTTATTTCATATTTGAGTGTTTTTTTTATAAATGTAGTTCTCTCTCTCTCTCTCTCTCTCTCTCTCTCTCTTTCTCTCTCTCTCTCTTTCTAGATGCTTTAACTAAACATCATGTTGTTAAATTTTCTATTTGGGTAATCATTATGGAAAACCTTTCGTTCAATTTTTGTTGCTTTCATATAGGCCCTATTTTTTAAAATGAGTACACTGTGACCAAGACTTTCTTCAAGCTTGAAGGCGCATCAATTTAAAGCTTTTAATCACGTTGAGCCGTTCCTAACAGCATCTTACTCTCGTAACCAGTGAAGGGACTTAATAATATTATCTATACATATTGTTTACTTCTGCTGCACTTCAATTTTTCATGGTTTTATAATTGTTGTAGAACGTAAATACAGTATTGCGCGCAGCAAGCAATAGAAAAATCTCGTGTGTGCAGTAAGCGGATATGATATTAGATTCCGTAAGACTATTTACAGAAACCATTGTGACTGAATGGAGAACAACTTTCTATAGTCGTTGTAACGAATTAAAGGAAATCAATCAAACAAGATACTAAAAAAAGCTGGTAAAGCTAATGTTTACGTAAGTTTCCTCACTCAAAAGCAATGTCAGTGACAGGCGAGCCAAAGATTTGAACCCCACACATACTGATCCGCTGTCGAACATCTTACCGATATCGATATAGATAGAGCGGTTATTTATGTTAAGCAGTTAAACACGGTTATATAAATAGAGATCTAATAAACCTAAACTTTGAACAATTGTGAAAGAGAAATACCATGCCTATAAGTACAGTTGTGTGCATTTGTCAAATGAAACCTGTGCGCTTTAAATGCTGATGATATTTGTGTGCTTTAATATTGCATACTTTTCTAAATGCAAGTTAAAGCGGTAACAAAGTCTAATATAACATGAATTCAAATTCATGACTCTTAGACCCTAATTCTGCACAGATTAATTTCAAGCATAGTGGACAACGATTACTCCAGCTCTATTTAGAACCTTCTTGTTTCATTTGATGTACGCAATCATTTCCCCTCCTGAAAATAATGATTTCTCTAACTTATCCTCTACTTTTCCTCTTCCGGTGTGGCAACGCTTGCACCGATCTTAACGAGATTTATGAAAAAGTCGTCACGCAAACGAAACGTGTGTTTATTTAATTCTGTGTACTGACACAATCTCCCCAAGTCAACGAGAATTCTCGCAGTAATTTAAATGGACAGCTTGCGAGAATGCATTGAAATCATGCGGCAAGCATGGTACTAATGTGTTAGCCTAGATGTCTGTTTTCTACTTACATGTAGGCTACATCAGACTTTTCCGTTTCTTAGCATTTGATTCATTCTTGTCTCTTGTTTGCAAGTTTATTTTAATTTTAGTACTTGTATTAAACCAGTGATTTATACGTTACATGTAATGCTTGACTGTAGATCTACATTGTATGTACTTGTATCGGCTTTTAAGTAATGGACGACGTTTCGTATTTGGTCTATAGGCCTTTTTGTACCTGCACCAGATCTCTGAGTTTATCGTACACTGATTGACTGAAAGTTTGTATTCGTATATACACCATAATGGATTCAACAATTTGAACAGTGGACCCTCTATGCCTTCCTCTATGCCTTCCTCTATGCCTTCCTCTATGCCTTCCTCTATGCCTTCCTCTATGCCTTCCTCTATGCCTTCCTCTATGCCTTCCTCTATGCCTTCCTCTATGCCTTCCTCGATGCCTTCCTCTATGCCTTCCTCTATGCCTTCCTCTATGCCTTCCTCTATGCCTTCCTCTATGCCTTCCTCTATGCCTTCCTCTATGCCTTCCTCTATGCCTTCCTCTATGCCTTCCTCTATGCCTTCCTCTATGCCTTCCTCTATGCCTTCCTCTATGCCTTCCTCTATGCCTTCCTCTATGCCTTCCTCGAAAAATAGTGTCAATAAATATCGTATTCTGGGCAAAAACTAATAAAACTCTAAATTTCAGAATTCCAGAAGACGTAAAAAGGCTGGTAAAGCTAATGTTAACGTCAGTTTCTTCACTCGAAAGCGACGTCAGTGACGTACTTATTACTTTTTAATACGTTTTACTTAATACTTAATACTTTTTACTTTAATAAGTTTGTTTAGGTTGATACTGTTTGTTAATGCTCAACTTTAGCCATATTAGCAGTGCGTCTATTAACAGTTTCCTCTTATCGATTACTTGAGAACTTCGATTGATTACGCATATCTATATTAGTCTATGTAGTCTATATGCCTGTAACTTATACATGTGTATAATACATATTTAAATGTACACGTAGATGCATGATATGAGGTTTTCTTCCATCTATCTTACGTGATGCATGCGTACTACTACATGTATATCCAATGTACGGCTATTTTGCGTTAAATTTTTCTTAGGCAGCGACGTAGCACAAATCGGTCTTCGAGATTGCTTCATCTGGCCATTTTCTTGCTTCCGTGCTCATGACTAATTGGCTTTTTGCCAATTATATTCCTCATGCCCAGAGCTCAATCGAAGCTCGTAGTCCTAAGCTCTGATCTAACTACTAATTTGACCACTGGCAACGCTTGAGATCTGATCTGCACTAGACCTTTACGTCGCAAAGCTTCGACATTTGTTTTTGTCGTTATGCGCGGCGCACACGTGCGCGAATGTGTTGTATTTACTAATTTAATCAAGCCTACGCGCCACTCAAAATGTTTCAAGCAGATCTTTGAAGTAGCTGCCGTTGTGAGGTTTCAATTAAGGAAGCGAATGTTTTGTTCTGAATAGTAAACTGACCTCATTGTGTTTTGTTTAACCGAGAAATTGTTATAGATGGCTAAATATTTTGCTAAATGGGTATCAAAATCAGGTAATTGCATCCCCTCCCCATATTAATCAAATTTATTCAGATATTGCAAAGTTAAATATAATATCATGATTTATACGTTTGCTGCCTATATTAAAAAATTGTTTGTAGAGACCTATGTTTTTAATTGATCTCATTTTACTATATTTTAAAGATGTATTTTAATTAATTACACTGATTTGATATTAGGAAAAATCGCTATTTAGAGGCTAACATAGTATTCTAATATTATATAACAATTGTGACGATTATCACATGAGAAATCATTATTTTTATACCTTTGAAAAAGATTCAAACGACCCCTTTATTTGGATAACAGAATTAATTGCAGTAATCGGTAAGAATGTTATATTTAACACTCTCTGACATGCCTAGATAATGATAATGTAGAATTTTCAAAAACATACAAAAATTTTATAGACCAAACTAAATTATGTTTTATTGATCGCTTTTGCGAGTTCTACATCCATAATTATCGCAATCGTTTCGATGAATCCTACAGCTGTAATCCCAATGTCATTTATCAAATTATTTTTACAGAGCTATAAGCTAGCAGTAAACAATTAATACTTAAATCGTCAAATGATGTTTTCCATCATTTTCGCGGCAGATCTTAACCGAACAAACCTCGATGCAGAAGAAGCTTCAGCGAACGTTGACACTTAAGCTCATCGCTAGAGAAGCTTCACTTGCATCAAGAGGTGTAACACTGTTGTCGCAATTCTGACGAGAACGTCAATGTCTTATGATATCTTCTGATATTTTATGATATCTAATGATATCTTCTGATGTCTTCCTTTATCTTCTGCTATCTTCTGATATCTTATGATAGCTTCTGATATTTTCCACTATCTGTTGATATCTTATGATATCTTCTGATATCTTCTGATACCTTATTGATATCTTCTGATATATTCTGATAACTTCTGATACCTTATTGATATCTTATGATATCTTCTGATACCTTATTGATATCTTCTGATATATTCTGATGTCAACTGATACCTTCTGACATTTTGTGATCTGGAGATGTATTATGATATCTTAAGATTATATCTTATGATATCTTATGATATATTATTTATTATATATTCTTATATATTTTTATATCTTCAGATATTTTATAATATCTTATGATATATTCTGATATATTCTGATATTTTCTGATGTCTTATGACATCTTATGATATCCTATGACATTTTCTGATATCTTCTGACATCGACTAAACGAACGATGACGATTCGATATGAATACCTTTGGTGATCTACATGTAAACTGTTGTTACTGTGTAAAACAAAGATTTAGCCTTAGGGTTCAATTGGACCGCTTTGAAAGTTTTAAAATCTGTGTATTTAACTGGAGCACTTCGAGTGAAAAGCCCCTAACCCTGCCAGTGACTTTCATTTTTGTTAGATTTGCCGCTATTCAAAGTGGTCTTGCATAACGTTTTCACATTTTAAATCCGATGAAATGACGCTTCTCCGTGCAGTAAACAATCAATTAAATTGATTGCTTGAACTACATTCTTAAACTTCTGTGTTAATGAGAGCGTAAGGATTCGTCACGCCCTGTTATTCATCCTATGAAAGCAAACTTAGTCGCTTAAAACGAGGAGGTGGCAGATGTTTTTCAGAAAATTCCTGTAACTGTACTTCTTCCGTTTAACTGTAGACTGGAGCAAATGGCGATGTCGGTAAGATATTCGACCGAGAATCAGTATGCGTGGGATTCAAATCCAAGACTCTCCCGTCTCTGACATCGCTTTCGAGTTAGGAAACTGACATTACATTAGCTTTATCTTTTTAAAAGAGTCTTAGTTTTGCTCAAACCCTTTTACAGAGCTATTGCATATTGAGAAAAGGTGGGATTCTAGTTTTGAACATGTTTTGTTGTAACCTCTTTATACTGCTAATTATTCTTATTTACTACTTAGGCCAATGTTTTATTTTTCATATTTAATTATATGCCTATATACATATTTTATACCTTTTGAAAAATTAACAAGTTGAGGCCAGATCATTAGCCCCTCACTTTATCTCTCTGTCCATGTTAGAGGATTTTGCACTGCCAGTGTTAAACAGGTGCGCAGATTCTATACCTACTCTTAATATACATCGTATGTCGTGACTAAATTATAGCAGGACACGCAATTCAAGATTCGTGAAATACGCTTGTCAATCTTCTACCCCATGTCCCGCACTTCGATGTTTCGCTCTTCTTTGTTCAGTTCTTCAGTGCCCTCTTCTTTGTTTCGCTCTTCTTTGTTCAGTTCTTCAGTGCCCTCTTCTTCTTTGTTTAGCCATTCCACATCCCTATTCTCCATGTCTCGCTTTGCCAAGTCCGAAGCCTAAATTTTATTGTACCTCTGCTTAGTTTAACTTACAGATTAAAATGACATATTGCGTCGTAATTGTTTACTCTATAGACGACAAATCAGAAACTGTGTAGCTGCCATTTCCCTGGAAGTGGTCAAGGTTTCTAACCGTTACGCCATATCCCCTACAACTTGCAGATGAAAATAGTTCCTTTTTGTCAGAATAGAGCTTTATGGATTTTTCTGTTTATTTCTTAGCATCTTGGATATTGGCATAAGACGTCTATTTTGCGATTATCGCAGATGGTATGACGATGTGATAAAAGGGTGCGTCATGAGGTAAAAATATCTGTCGTCTGATTGTATTTGTAAGCAGAACTGCCATTCATCTTGATAGTGGCTCCATAGTGCATCTATTTGTCGTCCTGCCATACTAATAATAACCGACATCAATATCGGTTCTATCTTTATTCTTATGACCTACTAGCACGTCCAAGAAGCAAATTCATACTCTACTGAGCATTGATAATGCGAGAACTGACTTTAATGACATCTAATATAAATGTTGAGATTTAGCACCATTAATGTATTAAGCCTCAAAAGCCTTTTTGTGTTTTAAGAGTATTGATATTTATCACGTCTCCATAGCTTCAATCTAACATCGCATAAAACACATATTATTCAATAATAAAACCTGCTGTAAGGTCGAAAGTGACAAGAAAATCGTATTCAGTATTGTACTGCAGTGACATTAAGTATAGTAAATGATTTCAAATTTAATAGTATTTGTCTTCATTTATTTTAATATTTTCCATTAAATAAAACTTGTCAACCAATCTAAAGCATCCACAGACGTTAGCTTCAAACAACAGACTCTATTAAATCGCTTTATATCTTTCACTTTAAATTTTTTCCGAGTTTTCAATGCTTTCGGAACGCATGTCCCATTAATTTAAATCCATCATCATTCCTGACTTCTAGGATCGAATCATTATCTCAACCACTTGTCTGGATCTTGAGACATTATCGTTACCGTACTGCTAGAGAGTCCGTCGGTTGGATTGGGCAGAGGATTCCGTACGTTGGATTGGACACAAGAGTCCGCTTTCCTGTAGCTTTAAGATGGGCAAAGTCATTATTCAAATTGATCAATTCTCATCGGCCAATTCCAGCCTTGGTCACGTATTGGACACGATGTCTAATTAACTGCCGAGAGAAAGAGTCGAGCGTACTTCACTTGTAGTCAGCTTCCCGTAAGCAGCCGAATTACTGCTGATGGTGGTTAGGATGGAAGGGGATAAGAGTACCGAATCTCATTTGTAAAATCCCCAATCAGTTTTTATTAGGTATATTGTGTCTACGGGCAAGGCTAGGTGTGAGTCTTCTGCGAACTTTTTAACATTAAAATTTTACTTTTGCCTAAAGAGCTCTCCAATTTCATTTACTTTTTTTAATGTTTGTCAAGAAACGAAAGTAAAACCCTCGTTGCGCTTTTGACTAATGAACTGTTGCCCATCTGGAATCTTTATTTTTAACGTTTGTACCTCGATTTCATGATGATATCGAGGACGGACTGGTACCCTTAAAATAATCTAAACCAAAAACTTTTTACTATCTTTTTTCATCTTTTTGCTTTCATACTAGAATTTTTATTCCTTCAAATATTCATGATGCATAAATCCTGAAATGTATTTAAATTCTACATTTCTCTAGAACTAACATACATCTATAGAATCAAACACTTTATACTGACGTAGGTTGCTAGAATATTTTAGAAATTCTGCGAAGCTGAAGTATGTAGTAACACAAGACCTAGTTCTGAGATATCATTTTTACCTTTTAAATCGTAATTATTTGCTATCTCAACGTGCGGCCTTATCAAATATAAGCATCATTACATTAAACTCGCAGGTTTCCTTGATCGGGTAATTTTTTCAAAATTTCTGGAAAGGCGTCGACGAATTTAATACGGGATTAGCCACGGCAATCTTCTGCATCCTGACAACGTCTTATGGTCGTATCTCCAGCTAGAGGTTGCCTGCTCCATATGATTTCTAACTGAAACTTTAAACTGCTTCAAACGACGTTTCGTTCGAATGTGTCTTCACCAGATTTTCGTTCTAATGTGTCTTTAAGGCTTGACAAATTTGTTCCACATTTGAAAGTTACTGTCTATTTTGAGAAATGCGTATGCATCCATTCTAGATGGTTTGCAGTTTGAGAACTGTAGATGTCCATCGTAAAATAGGGTTTTGCAATCGCACTAATTTCACACAATGTTATTATTAGAATTTACTTATTTTGTATTATTTAATTCATTAATTTATTAAGTGAATAATTACATTACATATATAGCCTACTCATTTTGTTAACTGTTATTTTCCAAATCTATAAAATGCATTTTACATGATTAATTATATGTATATAATTATATAAATATAAATAAATATATATATATATATATATATATATATATATATATTGTATAAATAGAAAAAACCAAGGCTGTTCGATAAAGCAAACATAATGTAAATTTAGTAGATTAGTAGCGCATTTATCAAGGCGCAGTATACGGTTTAGATATGATGAAAGAAGGGAAATAAATGCTAAAATGAATCTTCTTAATTCTGAATGAGTGGGATGTTGCTTGTATGATATTGTGGGGGTAGGATTGCGTCAGCAATTCTGCTGCAACGATTTTACAAATGTGGGGCACAAGCTAAATTTAACCAAAATTAAACTTGTTCAGAAATACTAGTTATTAAAGAAGGCAAACCTAAACTCCCCGATGGTTCCTGCATCTCGCACAGGCAATTTTGTAGTACCTTCTCTTGCTCAACATTATGCATATCATTTATAAGCAGTTAAATGAATATCTGTAAGTTTTTACAGTAAGATATTTCATGGCTTTGAATTAGAATAGATAGTTAAATATCTATGGAATTAGTAGTTAAATTAATATTTGTAAATGAATAAAGCTTTTGTAGCCAAAAACAACTAAACGTAATGTCTCCATAATAACTCTATAAAAGTATTTCTTATATTTTAACCTACGAAATCTTCAGGTATATAAACTCAGCTAAAATCTATTGTTCCTAATATCTTTGCGGATGCTATTTCTGTGATAGGCACCTATCATATCATTTTGCTATATAAAGTTTTATTACGTTGGTAAACTGGCGACATGAAAAATACTACTTTTTTCTGTTTGAAGTGCTCTTTCATTAGGGTAAATTTTTGAAGCATTTTCACGAATTTTTAGACGTTATCGTTGATTCACTAAAATGGCTCGCCATTGGCTCCACAGTAGAGTTAAAGAGAAATATTATAAGATTCAATATCCTATCTTTTTCATAACTGAAATAGCTAAAAGAAAGGACAACAATTTGTTAAATATTATAGCATATAGATAATTCACAAAATTTTAATTGTTGTAACGTTCTGATGGTATTCTGCTTTTTTAGTATGCTGCTTATACATCGAAAAATAACGATTTCACTGAAGAGGGTTTAATCAAAGACGTTTAGTGATTTCGAATCTTTCTGCTGTTGATTGTTGTTAAATACAAATATTATAACATAGAATGCATACATATTTCATTTTAACTTCTGTACAAAACATAAATTCTATTCATTTTAGTACGAACAAATAAAGTATTACGTTTATATGCCTCTGTGTTGTTTCTATTTTGGTTTTTCATTCTGCATGATTATGATGAGATTATTTCCGTTCATTGAAGACATTTTTGGCTGAGAATTAAAAAATTAGAACTACAAATTTCGGTCACTAAAATCTATTGCCTCAATTTTTAAAGAAAATTTATTACTTTTGCAGATATGCTAAATTGTTCATCATATAAATAGTTGAAAAAGATATCAGAGGCCGATAACCTATAGAAATCAGAAGTAAAACGGTTTATAAGGACTTAATATGACTGAGGACTGGAAAAACTCCCAATAATTTATTCCTAAAGGAACTCATGATAATTTAAATCTTTACATAACAAATGAAATTAGATAGTGTTGTGCATCTTAATTTTATAATTCTTCTGACATATAGACAAAAGTAATGATAATAAGACTGAAATTTTTTGCACATTTAGATCTAAGATATCTTAACCTTATTTGAGAACTAAGAAATAACTAAGAAGCTTATAGCTGGCAGGATGCCGTAATGCCATGTTGTCATGCAACATTGCATTTTGTGTAAAGATCATGAACAAGTTAAAAAACTGATTTTGAACGTTCGGACTCTGCTAATCTGGTCAGTATCTCGCTATTTTTGTAACTCAATTGGGAGGAAAATACAATAACGCCATTTCTCAATTATCTTTCATGGGAAAATTATTTTAATTTTCTTTACAAATTAAATTAAGTTTAATAGAATATTTAACATATATGGTCTCTACATGTATATTTAAATCGAAACAGGTTTAGTGGCCTAGACTGATGATAACTGAACAGAAGGCCAAGTGTTCGACACCAACTGGTTCATTCAATTTCTGGAGATGAATTTAAGAAATATACTGATGAGGACACGGTTACAGAATAGCTTTAGATATTTACCAGGAAATGTGCTTGTGTACTTTCATAATGATAATTTGCCTGTAATGTGGACGCATACCGTATTTGAACTTTATATTTTCTTTTTAAAAATCCGTAAACTTGATACTAAATGAATCAAAGGCTGCATAGTTAGTCGGCTAACGTAGACTTGATTGAAGGCTATAACAACTTCCTCAGAAGCCATATTATTTCAAGCTAGAAGCTGCATCTATAAATCAGGAATTAGCATCATATATAAATCATATATAAATCATATATAAATCATATATAAATTATATATAAATCAGGAAGCTGCATCATAAATCAGGAATTGATGAGGCATTAAGTAAAAGTTGGTAAAGCTAATGTTAACGTCAGTTTCCTCACTCGAAAGCGATGCCAGTGACGGGCGAGCCCAGGATTTAAACCCCGCACATACTGATCCGTGGTCGAGTATCTTACCGACATGGCCACTGGCTCCAGCCAGTACAGTATATGATAGGAAATTCGATGACCAACAAAGTCCTCTGTATCTAGTGGCTAGCAAACTATAAATAAATGTGTATCTTGGATTGGATTTATGGGTAAACAGGATTGTTTTCTCAGGGAATGGCGCCCCTGCCCAGTAAATGTTAGTCGAAGCTGAGGAAGGCATAGAGGGTCCACCACATCATAAGCAGAATCCCCAAAGAATAATTGTATATCAAAAGGAATGCTATAAATAATTATATTTTAAAGATCCCCTGATATGTGGACATGAAGAGAAATACGGAAGATAGAGATGAGTAGAGGCGTTATATACCATGGACCTGTCAGTAGGCAGTGCCGTAAAGAGAGAGAGAGATTTTTGATCTCAACATTAGAGATATTTCTTACTTTGCTTGGAATCAAATATGAGTGGATACGTATGTTGTAGCAAAGTATTAAAATTTAAATTTTAAAGAAGCAGTTTTTTGGCTAATCTTATCCACTTCAAGCAGATCACTGTCAACACTGCATTGCTTCTTGAGTAGACACATGTAGATCATGTTTAACTGGGTTCACTGTTCTTTGGTCTTATCTCTCTTTCTCACTTTCTCACTTTCTCTCTATCTCTCTCTCTCTCTCACTCTCTATTTCTCTGTATCTGTTTCTCTGTTTCTCTCTCTCTCTCTTGCTCTCACTCTCTCTCTCTCTCTCTCTCTCTCTCTCTTTCTCTCTCTCTCTCTCTACTTCTCTCTTTCTCCATCTTTCTCTCTCTCTCTCTTTCTTCATCTCTCTTTCTCTCTCTTTCTATCTCGATCCCTCTCCCCTCTCTCTTTCTCTTTGTATCTCTCACTCTCTTTTTCTCCTCTTTCTCCTCTCTTTCTCTCTCTTTCACTTTCTCATTTTGTCTCTATCTTTCTCATGATCTCTTTCTTTGTCTCTCTTTCTCTCTCCTTCTCTCTCTCTCTCTCTCTCTCTATCTCTTTCTCTCTCTCTTCTCTCTCTTCTACACACGCAGTAAGTTTTTCTTTCCAGTCTGATCTATCTGACAGAACGGAAGTTTCATTATACTTTCTCACATGGTGTAGCTTTATTTAGATTAGTTATTGTATCACGAGTTCATTATTATTTTTCCATGAAAATCTTTGAGACATTTTAATATTGAAGGCAAATTTACTAAAGTGTAAGTGAATGTCTGGTCGCTTAATTCATAAAAATCAGACTTTAACGTCTGATTCATAATCACAATGGCACTATCCAAGGCAGACTCCGCTAGAATTTAAACCCAAGACCTACCACTTACTAGATAAGATTGCCCACACACTGGGATATTCAAACGGAATAAAGGAAGATTATCCTCAAAAATAGCTTTATGATGGATAGCCAGCAACAAATTGATTATGACGTCAACGAAGTTGATTAGCAACCGATACCTATAAATCCGAGAAACATCGTTCGAAAACCTTCACGTTATATTATGTTCATTATATCAAACCCACAGCCCGATGAAAGCCGGCGTTAAACTCGCCGATATTATCTGAGTATTTTAGTTTTACGCGCGAGGCCGTTCGGAAAATGAGCGGACTATTTTTAACACTCGTCAATTAAAATAGAAAAATATCGAAAGCTAAATTCGGCAGCGACGTGATACGTTGTAAACACTTGATATCATGCAGAAATGGAATAGGTCAGAGGTTCGCCATGGAAAGCTTTCCTTTCCAACTTATAATTGATCATTCCATCCGTATAAGGTTTTGCGATGCAGCTTGGTCGCACTCCCACACTGGAAAAAGAAAAGATACAGCAACTATGAATAAGGAAGTAATATAGGAAAGGATTTACCCGAATTATTTCTTGCGTACTTTACTTTATCTGTGTGCGTCGGGGTCACCGACTTTTACTTATTACTGCGACTATTGAATCTCTCAATAGCGCAATGGTTAAAGGTGTACATAACATCATGAAATTTTTAATGACAGATCCTGAGGTAAATTGAACTCTCGTGGGTTCCACTCCCGGCCGCGCTGATCTGAGAGTATAATCTCGGACATTCACTGGACTGGTTATATGGAAAATGGACAAAAATTGTCTAACGGATTTACCATGTGATATAAAAAATGATAGATATCAACGCAGTTGATAATTTCACTATAATGTGTGTTATTATTATTATTATTATTATTATTACCGTCCAATAAACAAGGAGTTTATTAAGCTTTAACCATATAAGCAGGGTCGTGATAGTAAAAGCTGGTAAAGCTAAGGTTAACGTTAGTTTCCTCATTCGAAAACGATGTCAGTGACGAGCGAGCCCAGGATTTGAACCCGCACACACTGATCCGCAGTCGAATATCATACCGACGTAGCCACTGGCTTCAGCCAGTAAGTGATAAGACAATTATTACTTGAGAAGTCAAGAGGAACTCATTTCAGTTTCCAATTTTTCCAAGCTCTAGGTTGTATTATGGTTTTGGTGAGGGCATAACCTTGAGGATAGAACAACAAGATTGATCTATTAATTACGAAGAGAGAAAGAAAGAGAGAGAGAGAGAGAGAGAGAGAGAGAGAGAGAACCAAAAAAATAGTAACAGAGAGTGAGAATGAGAAAGAGAATGAGAAAGAGAAACTGATCTTTGCTAATCAAAACAATCCATAATTTGGTCTATAATCACATCTCACTGTATGCGAGAGGCAACTGCATTTCATAGGCAATGTTTAGAATTTTCGTAGTCTATTATCCTGATTAGAAATGGATTTAAAAACTCAATAATTGTATCGCAAAGCTTACTTGTTGATGAACCTGTGATAACGCTGGTTGTTGCTAAAGCTAAAATAACGCTGGTTGTTGCTAAAGCTAATATAACGCTGGTTGTTGCTAAAGCTAAAATAACGTTGGTTGCTGCTAAAGCTAATATAACGTTGGTTGTTGCTAAAGCTAATATAACGTTGGTTGCTGCTAAAGCTAATATAACCCTGGTTGTTGCTAAAGCTTATATAACGCTGGTTGTTGCTAAAGCTAATATAACGCTGGTTGTTGCTAAAGCTAATATAACGTTGGTTGTTAGAAAGCTAATATAACGCTGGTTGTTGCTAAAGATAATATAACACTGGTTGTTGTTGAACCTGTGATAAAGCTGGTTGTATATACGGTGCATACTGTAATTCATTTTTCAAAAACTTACGTTAATACTGCTTGCACTAATTGGAATGAAATTCCACCTCCAATTCGAAATATATGTTTTCTGTCATCATTCATTACCAAATATAAAACCATTTAATATATAGTTGGTAGGAATATTCCTTACACATTACTTGTGCTGTTCGACCAGGCTATTTAATTCCAATTTATCTAAATTGTAAAAGTTTACGCCAATTTTACTTTATTATTTTATTGTATGTTTCTGTTTGTCTAATAACTCTGGATAAATAGGTGTTCAACTAGATAGAACGATTCTCGTTCTCTTTGATGGCCTATTGCTTTTGCCCCTACTTAATTTGTTTTATTGATGCTATTTTTATTTTTGCTTTCTATTCAATTTTTGACTATTTTCGTATGATTATTTTCATTTTGTGTGGTATGTGCTGTGTTTCGATCTAATAAACATATATTTCTCTCTCTCTCTCTCTCTCTCTCTCTCTCTGTCTCTCTCTCTCTCTCTACTGGCTCGGGCAGTGAGATCTTTTTTTAATTCACTAGGACTAATTTCAACCATCAGTTGATGATAAATATTAAATTTTTATCTTGATCGTTTATCAATATCGTCTCTCATTTATTTCAGAAAGATAGCGGACCATATTACAATACAATATGATAAGACAGAATTTAAAAATAGGATCAAATGAAACACGCAATATGGAATATAGAATTTAGGTATAGAATATGGGTAAATATATATACATGAAAACTCAGAACTTTGTATGTACATGTAGGTAGTTTAGATAGTAAGCATATTTAATTTCGATGTCTGCTAAATATTGGGCCCATTTCGTTTTATAATGATGTTGTTCAGCGAAAACTAGTAAAATAATTTTCTTTTTAATATAATTGAAATATCTGCGTATGAACAAAAAGAATTATGGCTAGCAGACAAATTTTGCTTCAACGATTAAGTTAGCAGTAATTTGTGTGTAATCTGCAGAAGTTCACATTTAATTTTATGTTCAGCTTTCGCTGGACGAATATTTTGATATTAGACTACTAGGTACTAATGACCAAAAATTAGGTGATATTTGGATGAAAATTATCTGAGAGTGTAATTGTTAACCAATTTTGATTTTGACGCATATATCTCTCTCAGTGACCTGACTACCGACAGGTCCAAGGCATATAACGCCTCCACTCTTCTCTGTCTTCTGTATTCCTCTTATTGTCCACAAAGGAGTGGAACTTTAAATCATATATTCATAATCTCGCTCTGCCTCTGTTTCTCTTTCCATCCATTTTAAGTTCTTATCTAAGAGATATTAAATGTTAAGCTGTTTTTCAGTGTCCAGCTTATAGGTCTGTCAAACTACCGGCATGTATTCTAAACTAGCAACATAGTTAAACAAGCTCGTTAAACAGTTGAAAACCTTTCGATACTCTTAACCTCTGCTTGAAGATCTCTTGGCCTAAAATACGGTGACAATTAGTAATCAATGCTAAATGCTGCATCTTCAAATCTATCTTTATTTTGTTAAATTGTTGATTCAAATCTCTTCCTAATAAACTCTGATGTAAGGAAGAAGGAATACACATTTTGAGTTTGATAAAAACATGAACTTGAACGTTTTATCATAATTTGAGATTGATAGACAATGTGCTCTGTAGCGTCTGCTAATTGTTAGCAGGAATATATGTGGACTGTCTCGATTGCGCAGTGGTAAGAAGCGTCAGGTAATGTCATGAAGTTTTAATGACAGATCCTGAGGTGAATTGAACTTTCGTGGGTTCGATTCCCGGCCGCGCTGATCTTAGAGTAAGATCTCGGGCATTCACTGGACTGGCTACATGGAAAATGGAATAAATTGCATAACGGTTTAAACATGTGTTATTAAATGGGATAGATACCCACATGCATGATACTTTCAGTATAATACATTATACATATGATTATAATTATCATTATTATTATTCTTACTGTTTTTAGTAATACTTTTATTATTATTATTTTATTATTATTACTATTATTATTATTATTTTTATGATTTTTATTATTATTATTATTATTATTATTATTATAAACGTGAGCCTCAAACTGATCTTCGATATCCGGATCTTCACTTTCGATATTATTATTAGTATTATTATTATTATTATTATTATTATTATTAGTAGTAGTAGTAGTAGTAGTAGTAGTAGTAGTAGTAGTAGTAGTAGTAGTAGTAGTATGTAAAAACACGTTATATAATTGTGTACTGGATTCATTTGTTACTTAGCAGAGAACCAGTGAGAATCACATAATGGAGAAGAAAGGGAGGGAAAGTACTAAGGGGTGCAAGAGGAAATAATTTCAACAAAATTAATGGGAATTTCTTCTATATTGATCTTGTTCTATTTTTATTTGAAAAGAACGCGTCAATTTCCATCCATTTTAAACAATTTCATGTTATTTCCATCTACTGCCATAAGAAAAATAAGAGCATGCAATTGCACATTTGGAATGGGCCTGAGGTTACATTTGAACGTTGTTTGCCTAATATGTTACGATTGCTCAACCAAATGTAACGCAAAGTTGAATTTCTTTGTGTCTACTCAAGTAATTTTCTATTGATATAGTCTTTGAGGTTTTTTCACTACAATCTTGGTCAGTATAGGTACAGTAAAGTCATTCGATAAATCTTAAGAATAACTTCCGTTCAATATTAATGTTATAGTTATACTTTTATTTGTAGAGATTAATTCTTCTTCTTCATCTCTAAGTGCCGTGCCTGTTCCAAGCCTGGGCGGTCATGGTCATATTCCTCCACATGTCTCTGTTCATTGTTGCTCTGACATTAAATAACTTTCTTAAAGAGTATTTAGCTATGAGCTGGTTTGTCTTAATGAAGTGCCCTTTTCTGTTAAATTTGCATACTCTTGATTTTGACTCCATATTTCTCTATGTTATCATTGATGACGGTAGCACTCCTCTGGTGTTGTTGCTGTTGTATAACTACAAGATTTAATCTGTTAATTTATGCAGCGGCTGAGGTATACTCTCATTGACGGCTCATCTACATAGAAAAAATCCCATTGAGAATGTTTAAAGCTGGTAAAGCTAATGTTAACGTCAGTTTCCTCACTTGAAAGCGATGTCAGTGACGGGAGAGCCCAGGATTTGAACCCCGGACATAGGGCCTACTCATCCGCGGTCCAGTATCTTACCGACGTCGCCACTGGCTCCAGCCAATATTAGAGTATTTATGGGGAACTTACAAAGATAAAGCGTGAAAAGCTTAGCTTAACATCTATTTAGTATCATAAGGAATACCGTCAGAGACGGTCGGTTAGATTCAAACCTGTGGCCTCCTGCTTATCAAACAAAGCATGCTATCCACTCGGTCATCCAACCTGAATGATTCTGCTGAGTCTCAACCCTGTCGCTTATTGATTAGTGGTGTCATTTGCGATCTCTTTAAGGAGTTCCTAACGTTTTTGATAGCCTTTAGTGCAACATTTACATTTACGTCTCTGTCTTTAGAGCTCTTTACCAGCCTTCCCTCTCTAATGCGGGTTTCTTAATGACGAGAGAATTACCGTTGTAAGTCCTAGGCAAATAAAAATTTAAATCCCGGTCACGTGGTCAGATGACCGCACAGTCCGGAATAACATCCACAATACGAGCATCATTCACGTTTGGGGGTGAATTAGGAAATTTGAAATGGGAGGTTGAAATATTTTGCCAGATTCTCTTTTTCAAAATAGTATCCATATCCTAGGATATGGATAGGAATATTTGAGTAGGTACGGGTTCAAATTCTGGGCTCGCCCGTCACTGATATCGCTTTCGAGTGAGGAAACTGACGTTAATCTTAGCTTTATCAGCTTTCTATACTGAAGGAAACTTGGGAATTTAAGGAATGAGAGAAGAGGTTTGAGAATTGTACGGAATTCACCTTCTCCCCAAAATTAGTACCAGTATCAGTAATGCCTCCGTCACATTCTTAACATTTTATCTGTCTCTGACACCAATCTCCAGATTTCTCCGTCAACATTTTCCTAGAACTAATTAGATAAACTTCTATCTGTAATTTAGAATACATTTTTTGTTTTTGTTTAAACCACTTTTAAAGTAGCGTTGTTGCTAAAAAAATTAAATTCTTAAATGATTTTTCTCTCAGATGGTTTGGATTTTCTCAGAGTTTGAGTTTCGTATGTTCATATGAACCTAACAAAATTTGAATAGTTACACAGGCTCTATTGATTTAATTTATTCGTTTGCTAAAATGCTACTCTATATGTTTATATATCTATATGTCTGTATGTCTATATGTCTATATGTCCATATGTTAATATGTTTACATGTCTGGCTGTATAACTCTCGGTGCCTTCTCGACTATCTCTCTCTCTATCTCTATCTTTCTCTCGTCAATCTCTCTCTCTCTCTCTCTCTCTCTCTCTATCTATCTATCTATCTCTCTATCTATCTATCGATCGCTATCTATCTATCTATGTATCTCTTCTCGGTTCAAATGGAATGTTGTCGTACAAACCGCGTGTGTATGAGAATAAATAATGAAGTTAATTTTCTAATTTAAAATTCATTTGATTTAGAGCAGCTATCTACATGTATAATAGAGCAGACTTATATACGCCAGTAAGTTTACACGTGAGTGCCACTTTATGCGTACAGTGCAAACGTTCAATGGGCCTATATCTTAGATAAACTTCATTTATTCTGGATTTATAAATAGTTGTTTGAAAATGGAGGATCAAGGTGAATGATTTAATTTTGTTCGTTTCTTATAGGAATTAAATTTTAATATTTGTGTAATTGTTATTTAATTTTCATATAATTTTTAATAATTTGTTTTGTCCGATATTTTACGAACGTGCTAATCGAGTAGCAAACCGAACATAACGCCTGACCCGGTCAGTGTTTAGTATAGTCGACGATTTCGAAGAGACTTTGCAAATACCGCTGCAGCAGATCCTTCCTATGACAATAAAATTATAAAAATATGAGGCTAATTGAGTTCTTAATAATAATACACAGAAAAGTCTACCAGGAAGCGACATTCAGACAGTAGACGTTCGTAAAAATTATATCTGTCAGTGAATAGAGGAGTTAAAATAGCAAATGCACACACGACAAAAAATACGTTTATGATTCTAATCGAGAAAATGGCAGAGGAACGAGTGAGCTGAAAAGAGTATAGAGAATTGAGTTTGAAGCTGACTGACGATAAAAACTGACTAACTTTTTAAGCACAAAATTTTCGGAAGACTCGTGCAATATAGCAGCATATATAGCAATATAGCAGCATATATAGCAATATAGCAGCATATATAGCAATATAGCAGCATATATAGCAATATAGCAGCATATATAGCAATATAGCAGCATATATAGCAATATAGCAGCATATATAGCAATATAGCAGCATACATAGCAATATAACGCTATATAGCAGCAAAAATTGTCCACTTACAAGGAAGATGTCAGGGACATCCCCCATCATAACTGCATTCCCATCATCCTCATCATGTATGCAGAATTGTTATAGTTGGATATAATTCTTCTGCGCTGTTTGTGAAACTTTGTGATATTTAAAATTGTATCAAAGCCCTTTCAGTGTTTTCATCTCTCGGCATTCTCGTCATTAGTTACATCACAAATCTTATATTAAAAACCCTTTCTTAATCCAACCACGACAGTGATAACTGATAAAGGTCGATAACATTCAGCATTAGCGAGTTTCTGCAATCCACAAAAGAAATTGATTTGATTTAAAATTTCACTATAGAAAAATAATAATGGTAAAATAATAATAATCAAATTGAAAAAAATAGCATTTGACAACGTTAGAACTTCGACAGTGCTTAATCCAATTTTTTATCAGAATTGTGCCAAACGTATATTCGCAATAACTTAGTGGCATAATTAGATAATAAATTTAACATTGAAGCGGTTATGAATTGCAATTGGTTGTGGTTTTCTAGATTTCTCTCTCTCTCTCTCTCTCTCTCTCTCTCTTAGTCAACTTCCTAACGGCACGTCCATGCCATAGAAGTCTTCCAACTAGTCTTGGATATTTGATTTATTTCTAAGCAGGATGAATCATGATTTATTTTTTCAATGAATTAACTTTGACAGTGCTTAACGTTGTCAAGGACAACATGTGATGATAACGTTTAATCGTTTTACTGTTTGCACTAGCTTTATTTTCATTAGGGAAAATTACCATGGATTCTGTTTTCTACAGGATATTCTGACAATAAACCACTCATAGTCCAAGAAAAGCTGGACATAATAATATTATAATAATATAATATATTATATCATATATTATTAAATTTCTTGGTCAAATTTCTATACATTTTCTCTTCATAGAGTTTTTTCTTTGTAACTTTCTCTTTCCATTACGTTTATTCTGTAATGTTTTCTGTGTGGAGTTTCAATTTTTCTATTTTATTTAAAGAGTTTTCTCGCTGCATAGTTTTATCTTTGCAGAATTTTGCAGAGCTTTGACTTAATGCAGTTAGAAAGAAGTCGTCACAAATGTTTTAAGTCTTAACTAGCTACGCGCGATGTAGAAAACTATTTTAAAAAACCTTTATCGCGTAAGCATTTATACGATACCAACTGCCACCAAAAAACTACAGTACAACAGTCGTCCATTAGACTTCTATCAGAAAGTAGTTTGTTCAGATGTAACAATTTATCTAAATCTTTTCCAGCTTGCTACAGCTAAGCTCTTGTTAGTGAGGTTTTGCGTTGATTAATGAGACCGATGTGACGCGTAAATTACAGAATTACCGCAGAGGGACCTAATGCGCTGTTACCAAATAGTAGCTAATCATTCAAGTAGCTCTCACCCTGCTAGTAGCAAAACCACCGAGGCAGTTAACGACCTGCTTCCTCTGCTTTTCAATAGATCTTACAGACTAAAGAACGTATGACTGCATTCGAAGGGTATGGCTTTGTGAATCTTATTTATTTGTACTGAGGGCTAAAGCCAAATTAAACGTCAGTTTCCTGTCTTGAAGGCATGTCAGTAACAGAGTTAGCCGGTATTAGAATCCTGGACATACTGATCCGCTGTTAAAAAACATACCGATATGCCACCTACTGAGCCCAAGACATGCTGTTGATTCAGTCCAGTTAATGAAGGGACGTAGTGACTGACCTTAAAAAGGCGTAACAAAAAGTCTTTACGAATATGCTTTGGAAAATACCCTTGAAAAGGACTTCAGGAAAGGGGTTAGTTCGTAAAAGAACTTAACAAAGAGGTTAATTGTCAAAGTTTTGTAACTAATCTTTTGCATTGTCTGTATCTTTTGAATTTGTGAAGGTGAAGATATTGACGCATTGGCGTCTTCTGTAGCTCTGATCAGTAATAAACTTTTGCAACAAACGATTTAGTATCTCAACCTATTCTTGTGTATCTGTGTTTCAGTTCTAACGACAACTCCAGGAGGTCCTCGAGGGCGGCTAGCCTGGAGTCCAGACGTCGTAAGAGCTCAGTCATGAGCGCCTTCCTTCGCCAGGGAGGCGGCCATTCCTCTAGAAAATCCTCAGTGGCACATTCCGGTAAAATACTCCTACCTCCGGCCTTCGATCTTCCAGGTATCCATATAAGCCGGATAGAAACCATGGATTTCGACGATCGATCCATCTACTCCGGCAGCGGAAGTGGAGGGGCCGGAAGTGGATGTGAATCAGGGAGGAAAAAGAAATCCAAAAAGTACATCATAGTTCACAGCAGCGACGGTGGAAGTGATCTTTCCAGGTTATCTTTCCCATCGGAATATTCCCTCTCAGGATCTCGAAGCAGCAGAAGCAGTCGAAGCAGAAGCAGTAGGGATTCCAGTAATGTAAGTTCCAGATTGTGGGATTTCTCACCTAGGGAATCGGATTGGGATGTCACTGGAAGTATATCACGTCAGGATATCCATGGAAATGTATATGACAGTGGAGGGGGTGGATTGGTAGGAGGTGGAAGAGATTATTCCCTTCTCTCACCGACAATACCTCGAAAAGGTTCCGTGGTCACGTTTGATATCAGTGAACCCACCGTACGTAGACATTCTAGCCCCGCCCCAAGCCTTCGTCGACGAGACAGCGAATGCGCCTGCGCCTCAGGTGTATCTTCTAAAAGTGACTATCCGTCTGCCCTCAAGTCATCATCGAAGGATCACAGGCAGCCTTACAGTAGTCTAGTCGACAACGTTCGACTGCCTCACGTGGAGTCAGGGGACAACGTCAGATATATGTACAACAGTTCTGGAGACAACGTGAGGTACAGTCCTCACCCAGGTGGTAATGGAGATTCCTCCGAGTACAGGTCCTCGAGGAAGAAAAACTCCTGCGACCAGTCACTAATTTCAATAACTATAGACGAGGAACGATCTAGTCCGTCTCACCGGGAGAGCCGATCGAGTCATCGAAGGGCCTCGGTGGTTGACCAGTCCGAGCAAGCAAAGCTTCAACATCAGCAGCCGCAGCAGGCGTTCCCAGGCTCGAGGAACGGAAGGGCCTCCGTGAGGCGAACCAGCACCGATGAGAGCGAGGTAGAACGAAGGCGGAAGAGAATTGTTCAGGATTTGAAGCACAGTTTAACGGATAGTCTCGACGAGGCAGCTAAAGCTACTAATGGGCCGCAGCATCAACAACAGTTTCAACACCAGCCGGACGTTGTCATACAGACAGCCGAGGCTGAGACACAGACCTCCAGCGAACCTGAGACGCCGAATGTAAAGTCGCGAAACTTTAGCAGCGGCGGAAGCAATGTCCTCTCGTCCTCTGGTCGCGGTAGTTTAGCCGGAGATGATACAGCTATATCGCTAACTAGTCAACCTCAGCCGGGAACCAACCGATGGAGACCTCTAGAAACAATTAACGTAGCTTCAACCAGCGATAACGAGGACTTGAACTCGAGCGATAATGAAGACATAACATCTCATAATCTTCAGACACCTATGAATCGCACCCCGCGCAGTGAGCGAAGCCTGTCAATAGGTGACCGCACCAGTAAGCTACTCCCGAGTTCTTTGTTCAGTTCTTTGCGAGGCAGTCGAAGCGGTGGCCTGGACGCTGCCGCCGCCTCTGAGGCCCTCATAGGGCATCATAGTGAAGGGCATAGTGGTTCAGCAACTCCCGCCGATGGAGGATTAAAACCAATTAAAAAGCAGGGTAAGGCAGGGGAGGGTTCGAAAGCACGAAGTATTTTAATGCTGTTGGGTCTGGGAGAATAGCATTATTTGTTGTTTGGAAGCTATTGTTAGATAAATTTTAATATTTATTTTTGATTGTTTTTAGCAGATTGACCCATTCATTGATTGATTGAGTGAATTTGTTATTGGTCTTCTTCACTTGAACATTGGCACTAGCTTCAGTCAGCGAAGCTTGATGGGCTGTTATATTTTTACTCTATTTAAATAAAACATCTTATAATTAAAGCATTCGAATAGACTTACAGTAAATATTTCTAACATAAATTTACTTTAAATCTAATTTGGAAATCTAAATCGAACAATATTTTAAAAATACAATGTTGAAGTTATTTTAACTAATATACTGTATATCTAACTTCACAATTATTACTGAGTATCAATCGTAGACCGTTATTCCATATTGTAATTCTTGTTGTTAATACAAAAGCTACATTTTAAGTTTATTTCAATATTAAATAATATCTGTTACCAAACACGATCCTGCTGGGAATCGAACCCATGGCATCGTGATGATTTGACAAGTATTTTATAAGAAAGAAAGCAACTTAACGTTAACTTGAACTCCTGTCAACTTCATAAGATGCTATTATGGATAGGTAGAAATTACTATCCGTAACTTTCTTCCTATTCTGCAATGCAAGGTGCTTTTAACTTGATAACCTATCCGATTCGTAGACCGGTATTCCATTAACGTTTAGCAATCTTTTGAAAACATTATTAGGAGATATTAATTTACCACCCGATTCTTAATAAATTATTGCTTCGCATTTAAAATATTATATTTGAAAAAAATACTGTTGTAATAGTTATTCTGACTTTAAGGAAAGATTAATTACTGCCGCGCTGAAACAAACAATGCTTGCGCGACATTGCACAGATTTACTGAGCCGACAAATGCGCATAGCATGATGGAATTAGAATTGCTTTAAAGGCGTTCAGGTCATAGTGCAGAGGTCCTAGAGAAATTATTCTATAGGTAGTTCAGAGAAACAAGAACCCAGTACCTGTCAGAGCATTGAACTGATGGTTATCTAACCTGAGCAGCCTGCCAGCGTTAAGATAATATTCACATTGGCAGTGCCTCTTGAAATGCCTGTTATATCAAGCCACTAGAATTAGATAAAATCAGAACAAATTAAAAGTGGCTATCACCACTTCATAAACTAGCTTCATAAACAGCAGAGAGCGAGAGAGAGAGACAAATAGAGAGAGAGAGAGAGAGAGAGAGAGAGAGAGAGAGAGAGAAGAGAAGAGAGAGAGAGAGAGAGAGAAAGCAAGAAAGCGAGAGAAAGAGAAGAGAGAGGTAGAGACACGGAGAGAGAGGGACCATTGCTAAAAGTATATCTCACCTAAGCTTATCCACTAGATGCAACTCAGAACTGGCGACGCTCCGCGCTTTGAAGTAAGATTCCGTCTCGGTGTAAATACTTACGACAGGAATCAGAAACCGGTAGGATGTGAGCTGTAGCTGAAGAACTTTGATCAATCATACAGAAAATTAATTCGAATTAAAGACAATTAAAAACGCGTACATAACTTTCGCTTCATCTAGCGTTTGACGGCATCTCTACATCACAGTCAGCTGTTTTGACGTCATCAGTTACATCATTCAGCTGTTTTGACGTCATCAGTTACATCACATTCATCTGTTTTGACGTGATCAGTTACATCACATTCATCTGTTTTGACGTGATCAGTTACATCAAAATCAGCTGTTTTGACGTCATCAGTTACATCAAAATCAGCTGTTTTGACGTCATTAGTTACATCACAGTCAGCTGTTTTGACGTCATCAGTTACATCACAGTCAGCTATTTGACGTCATCAGTTACAGCACAGTCAGCTATTTGACGTCATCAGTTACATCACAGACAGCTAACATTATAATTATACCAAAATCCGAATTATTCAATTATCATTTATTCACACTTCAACAGTCAAAGTTTAGTAGAACCTTTTACTCGCGATTTTCTTAATTAACATTCAACAGCTTGTTTTTCAAGATCTGTGTTACAGATTATAACCGGACTCCACGGCTAAGGTACAGGATTAGAACCATGCATATTTAATCAAACCCCCGCCGAGCTAATCTGCACAGGTTTCTGCCTGTAACGTATAGAGTCCCTGCATCGAAGTGTCACTGGCATTATAAGAATTGGGTCGTTAAGACGCGTGGGCTTAGCGCATTAAAATAGCAAGGAAATAAATCACAGCTAATTTTCCGTTGCTTTTGACAGAAAGAACTTATCAGACCACAAGCTGTTCTGCTAGAAGGATTCGGTTGAGTCACATTATTTAAAAATTTATTCTAGTCAGGATGTTTCGAAAATAACTTCACATTTACGTGCATGCCGACAAACAGATTAATTATTTTTATTTATTATTATTATAACATGGAATTGTAAAAATAGAATAACACTAGTCATAGCCTTTCAGCATGGCTTTTATCCATCTAAATTAGATTCTACTATTTAGCCGCGTCATTATGATTAGTTTGACTGTTTAGGTTGCCATGCTGAATCCAACACATTATAGTAATAAGGAGTTCTGTAGAAAGGGTTTAGTTGACTATTCAGAACGGCTGCGCAATTTTATCTAATCATTATTTTATTTTTTTTTTTTTTATTTTTTAAAAGAAGGGTTTCGGATACAATGCATTTGAACTACGCATCATGCCGCAGTGACTTCGCTAAAATATGCAGGTGGAGAAAAGCTGAGAGAGAGAGAGAGAGAGAGAGAGAGAGAGAGACAGAGAGACGCAGAGAGAGAGAGAGATATTAACCGTACCGTATTCTATCAGTTTCACCGTCACCGTATTCTATCAAGTATATGAAGAAAAACTGATAGAATACGGTGACGAAAAGTTAAACTACATGCTCTATAGAGCTCCAATAACTGCTTATTACTATGGTCGAATTCTTATAAATTTAAAACCTAGAAAAATCTAAATAAATAGTTAAAATTTAAAATACAGTAAAGCCAAATTCCAATTCTTTATTCTGGGGTTAAGGTTGCCTGTTAACAATAAAGTACGGAGAGTATCTTTGAAACTCGAAAGTATCTTCGGCGTCTCTGACATAATCCTTGGATGAAGAAACAGACGTTGAACGTTTATTATTATTACTATTATTATTATTATTATTGCTATTATTATTATTATTATTATTACTATTATTATTATTTTACCCCGGGTGCAAAATAATCCGAGGTTTGATAAAAACGCTTCTGGCAATACGTGCTGAATCACCGCCCGGTTATTCGAGGTCATCAAACGGCTTAAAAGAATTGCTGAAGCTGACTGCATTAAATCTTTGCGAAGTCATGGAAAGCCTTTTCCAAAGGAAAGAGATCTCTCGCGTATCGTCTGTTTTCTCACATAATAATTTATTATTATGTGAGAATTATTTATTTACTTAAAATTATTATTAAATAATTAATCAATAAAGATTAAGAAATAATGTATTTATTTAAAATTATTATTATTATTATTATTATTATTATTATTATTTGCACCTCTCATTTCGGCAAAGCATTGTAACTATTATGACCGCAAGGTTCTCAGCTCAACTTTCGATACATCACGTGATCACGCGCCTGTCCATAACACTACTATTGCTAGCTTAGCGTTAAACAACAAACATTTATCAAAATATTAGCTATAATCGGCTTAAATGTTCATATTTCTTTCAAGCAAAGCTAAATATACACCACATAATAGCATGGTACAATTTTTCTATGACATTGAGCACACGGATAATTTCTGATCGATAGGCATAGCTGTTGATTTTTTCTAGCAAACATTAATTCGGAACATTGATGCTGACATTTCATTTGTAACGCTTGGTCTGAAAATGGACTCAATACGTTTCAGAAAATCCAAGACGAGGATTGTACTACATGATAAAAACAGCATTATTACTCAGAACACACCAGTAAATCAAAAATGTTAGATAGATATGCTTTATTTTCACGAAAATCACAATGATAGTGTATACTATGCAAAGAACGACTTGAAAATGGACATGAAAAATCATGTTCATTAAAAACATGCTCTGCATATTTAGTACTGATTGAACACTGATTCCCGGCTTAAAATGAATTTTTTCTTCGTCAAAAAATTAGCTCCGCCAACATTGAAAGAGAGAGAAAGAGAGAGAGAGAGCTACGTTTATTTTTCAACACACTCGACACATGCAATAACAACGCCCTATCTGGTTGACCACCCATCAGGCATTCAAGAAAATAACAAAAGAATAAACAGGCAGAAATACATGCAATCCAAAAAGAAAAAATAGACAAATATATACTGACTCAAATATATGTATATATATATATGTATATTAAGTATTAGACTATATATATATATACAGATATATATATATATATATATATATATATATATATATATATTCGCACACACATATATATATATATATATATATATATTATAAAATATATATTGAATATATATATATAATGTACATATATATTTGCGTCAGTATATATATATATATATATATATATATATATATATATATATAATATACAGATATATTTGCGTCAGTATATATATATATATATATATATATATATATATATATATATATACATGTATACACACACACACACACATATATATATATATATATATATATATATATATATATATATATATATATATATATAATGAACGTGGAGAACCCGAGTCTTAATCTAACATTTGACAAGACCGGTAGGCTGGTAATAAAAGAAAGAACTCTCTACGTGAACCCACTACAGTAGTTTAGACTATACTACGAGAGATAAATGACCCCAGAAAAGATAGCAATTAAGTAAACTTTATTTCAACAGAATGTTGCTAACACTTCATCAAAAGAGTTAATAAATCAAATTAAATAGAAACAATACTTTTAGTGGGCAGTGTAAATTTCTAACGATTTGAAAATGGAGCAAATATTTTACAATTCGACGAATTCGTGTAACAGTTTTAAGAATGAATAATAAGGACTTTAAGACACACCTACGATAGGATAGATTTGGGGAAATATATCATTACTATCATTTGAAGAAAGCACGTTCCGCTCTATGTAAAAGTTAAAGAAGTACCTCGAATATCAGGCGCTGCTCAGTGGAGAATCGTACAAAGAATCGTTGCAAATATAACACGATATGTCATTGTGTCAAAGGTACGTAAGGTTCACTAACCGAGCATTATTGTTAATGTAGTGGTAAATTGACATGAGAGCAACAAAAGATTATAACTGGATTATCCGGCTAAGCTGGAAGACTAAAACTAAGCCTAAGCCTTGAGCTAAGTCGAAAGACAGTTAACTGGCCGAAAGATTTCAGATACGCCGTAAAGCTTTAGCGAAGGCGGATGGATAAATGCAGCCAAGATCAAGGACTGAAGTCATACCTACGGACTGAAGCCATGTCCAAGAACTGAAGCTATGCCCAAGAACTGAAGTCATGCCTAAGAACTGAAATCATGCCTAAGAACTAAAGTCATGCCTAAGGACTGAAGTCATGCCTAAGAACTGAAGTCATGCCTAAGAACTGAAGCCATGCCCAAGAAATGTAGTCATGCCCAAGAACTAAAGTCATGCCTAAGAACTGAAGTCATGCCTAAGAACTGAAGCCATGCCCAAGAAATGTAGTCATGCCCAAGAACTAAAGTCATGCCAAGGAACTGAAATCATGCCCAAACACTGAAGCTAAGCCTATGAGCAGCAGTTAACCAGCAAGAAATATCAGCCGGAAAACTAAAACAGAGTCAGAAGTAATCAGTTAAACCGGTCTATAGTTGCACAGAACAATACCTACATCAGCTGACTGGAGCCATCTAAACTGCCTATTACATCACTGACGTCATCTTTTGGTGAGGAAACCTTGAAAAATACATTCTAGGTTGCAGCTTAACAAGCTAACTCATTGGAATGTAATTTCTATGGAAGCTCAATGTGTCCACATTACCTTTAACGTCAGCTCTTTTAGCATAAGGGTTTCAATCGGAGATGATGAGATGGGAATTCGAATAAAGGACCGTCAGCCTCTCAAGTTAGCCTGCTACATACTCCATCAACTAAGCGATAGACAGTTCTAAATGAACTTTTATGTTCTAAATTGCTACAGTGTAGCGGCGAATAGAGACAGTTTTTATCATTAAAGGTCAAGCACACGAGATTGTGAAAGTTAGTTGAGATGTGATGTTACAACGTTCTATGACCTTGATTGATCTTTTTTCCACCAGAAAATCACGTACGGAAGCACTCGCGTTGACTTTTCTACAACCGACACGTGTCATGATTATAATAACTCCGCTTAAATGGCAACGACAAAATTAAGCCGAAGGCATCGCGGCACTCTAAAGCTTTCTAACAAGCGATGTGACGAGCGAGCTTCAGCAAATTGCTCGTTAGTAGATAGATAGGGATAATTGGCTTCACGTTTTACAACAGAACGAATGAACGAGCTTGCTTTGAAGCTTAAGCTCCAGTTCTAGATGTAAGACTCGGCTAGTTGAAGACATTCCAGGCGTTCTAGGTATTCATGTATTTAGTGCAACGCAGTCATGCATTGATGTGATGCTAATCCAAGGACGCCATACTATTCTTATAATGACCTTAGTATTATATAATTATTAAAAATCAATTTATCATAGGCCTTAAATCACGCCAAGGCGCGCTACGAAATAGTTAAAGAGTTTAACCACCGATCATCAGACGATCGATAATCAGACGATCGATAATCAGACGATCGATAATCAGACGATCGATAATAAGACGATCAGCAGACGATCGATAATCAGACGATCGATTAGCAGACGATCGATCAGCAGACGATCGATCAAGAGACGATCGATCAGGAAACCACCGATCAGTAGACGATCGATCAACCGCTGATCGATAAACAGACGATCGATCAGTAGACGATCGATCAACAGACGATCGATCAACAGGCCAGTGACTCAATCACCAATCAATGCAAAAGAGGCTTCATCAATCGATGATTTTTATAATTGACCCGCATGAGACACTGACACTCTCCATTGACACCATGGATTTAACGCTTGTTTCTGTTTGTAATTTTCAAAAACAATTAACTAGTATGTAATATTATTGTGGCTTATGATTTTGGAGTAAAATCAACTCTTTCCCCTTTTTCTCTCTCTCTCTCTCTCTCTCTCTTTCTCTCTCTATCCTTCTGCTTTCGCAAGGCAGCTATGACTGGCTGAACATCAACAAGTGTTTTTCAATTAGTTAACGCAACTTGACTCAATCAAACAGCTTCAGAAGTCATGAAGGTTGTAACACCGGTATAGTTGCGATACTAAGATACAGTAGCAAAGGCAAACTAAACACAACAATTATTGATTGCAGCTTACAACAGTTTATTGTCTGTAAATGTTAATATAATGTTATAATTTTAACTTTGTTGACTTTACTGGAACTGAAACTTTACGGCAATTTCTTTATCATTAGAAATTGTGAGGGAAGTCGACATAGACAAGTTTACATCATAGACACAATACAAAGAGCAGAAATCTATTTCATTTACTTTAATATAACTTTTAAATTACACCAATTTATAAATATTTAACTTTTAATTAACATGATATAATGACTTCCAGTTTTATTGCAACTGCTATAATGCAATATATATATATACACATATATACATATATATATATATATATATATATATATATATATATATATCTGATCTAGCAATGGCTCAATTTATTATCTTGGTTCGACACTTTCTTAGTTTACTATACATAGTTCTCCCGACCCGTCATTAGAATATATTACACGATTACACCGGATCCTAAAATGCGAATTGTCACGATTTGTCAAATAAAATCCTAGGAAAATTCTCAGCAATTAACAATCATACAAATGATCAGTGATTCACTTAATTGTACTTACATCTTGTCTTAGTTTCAAAAGCGTTTCTAAATATGCATTTAAATTATTTAGTGCATCAGAAATCAACAAATAAAAGTTATAAATTAGAAGTAACAGTATTCATTGAAGAAAAAGAATAAGTTAAACCAAACTATCTCTAAACCTAACTATGATGTTCGTAACAAATATTAGTGCAAGCAAAAACGTTCACCCTATACCAATAAGTCGATGAGTTAGACAGCCCAACTAAAGTAACGAAATATAAACTAAAATTAAAAGATAGAAAAAAACGTTAGTTAACGAGTAAGACACAATTGCTCATCATCATCATCATCATCATCATCATCATCATCATCATCATCATCATCATCATCATCATCATCATCATCATCGTCATCATCGTCATCATCTTCCCTTAAATCCCAGTTTAACCAGGGTCGGGTTACGAATACACAATTGTTCAAGATTGTAAATATTAAAATGTAACATTTGACAGGATAGACAGCGACGCCATCAACCAGTATGAAATGATATTTAATTGATCATGAGAAACACTGCTTGCTATTTAATGATTTATTAATGGCACGAGTAGTCCACGACAACCTCAGTCACGTTCACTGTACGTCTTCAATAGACTGCGCGGCTGGTCCACCTGCAGAAAACAAAATAATAAATCATAATAATAATATATCCCAATCCTAAATAAAATAAAATATAAAAATATTACAGTAACGAGTACGCTGAGTACTCCGAACCTAACGCTATCTTGGCAGTGCAAAACAGACGTAAAATCCTGAGGCAACGCCCATTAAGCCGTTCATCATGATATGTGCTTAGACTAATTAGAATACATCTTAAGTGTAACATTTGAGCTAATGATGATACATGATAATTTTGGAATTTCTGTTGGATTAATTATAATCACGCGTCAAATGCTCGATCATTCTGAAATATGAAGTCATACTTTAAGGTTAGTCTGATTTAGAAATAGGGTACTATAAAAATTTATTAGTATTGCTAAACACTAATCATAAAGCAATAAATATCAGCAAATATGAATTCAGTACATTGCATAAGACTTGCTAGACTAAGGAATGAAGTTTAAGCTAATTAATGTTATCAATACAATATATCCTTAGACAAGAAGAAGGGTAAGCATGCCGTTATGATTACTAATATCTATTAAGTGCATACAAATATCACAGCAATCAAACAACTATCTCCACATTAAAGAGAGGCAAGTTGAATTCAGAAAATAATTCACAATTTAGAGTGAGCAATCATGACCCCATTTTTGATATTAGCAAAGCCCCTAAGCTATATCACACAAAATAAAAAAAAGTTTTAAATGAATTGCTACATCCGACTATGCACATAAAAGAATGGAAGTTACACAAATCTAACACATCAAAAAACATACAAGAATACACAAGAATCGTACAATGTATGTCACACATTACGAAATTGCTTTTGTAATTATTCATACAATAGGAACTGGCCTGCAAAAATAGAAAGGTAAAGAACTATGCACTACTGATGCATTGCTTTGATACAATTAAACGAAACTAACTCACTTTCTAAGCACAATTCAAACGGCAATCACATTTTTGCAATTCTAACTGAAATTAAAGTTAAGCTAAGAAGACGTGCAGGTAAAATTAGTCCACTTCCAACACACGATCATTAAATAGAATCACTGGGAGTAAAACTAAACAAGCGAAATCGACTGAACCGGCTAATCTCTCATGCAGTGGCTTACCAAGACGCTAGCAAGAGGGACAGTCGATTAAAGTCCGGCTCTTATTCGACTGTAACCGACTTAGCCAGGTTACGCGGACAGTCCACCTGACCGTGAATTAAGCCACAGACAGAATAAAGAGAGCATAAGTACAACTTAAGCTAAAAGATCAATGCATGCAGCGAAGCTTTAGCAATGATCATGCACCAGTTACAGTATTCTATGGTACCATATCTACAAAAAATACCCTATTTTGGATTCAATATTTAATTGTCTTCTGAGAATTTTGCGTTGATAAGAGCTAGACTTAGACTATATTAGCAAATATCTAAAAAATCACGGCTCCAAGAAATAACAAAACCATGGCTCCAAGAAAAATTAACGATTTTCTTACATGCAAACCACAAAAACTGTAATCTACACAATTTTTATTTAGCTATGAAATAAACTAAATTAGTGACCCAAAAATAAGATTATAGAACAAGACATTAACACAGCCGATAAATAATAAACAGCTGTATAAAATTGCAGCTTATAAGCACGTAAATATGACAATATCATTCAACATTTCCAACATAAAAGGCTGTTCATCCACATAAAGTTATCCTCAGGTTGTTAAAAGAATGGGCAATTAATTAACGGTTGTTAATTCATTCCTCTATTAATTGCCATTCATGATAAAAGTTTCAAAAAGCTGTACGACTTCAAGTCCGCTGAAGCTATCTAACTAAACGAAAAAAACCTATAATTCTTACATTGAAGCAACAAATATCCAAATATCAGCCCTCTTTTTGACACACTTAGGGCGAATTCCTATTTTTTGGTAAGTTTCCATAATTTGTTAAAAAAATAAAGAATTAAAACTGGTCTACCAAGACTAACCACTAATTTTGCCCGAACAGTCTCACAAGAACACCTAACTAAAAATAATCCATCGATTAAATTTAGATTAAATTTCCTCATAAGTAAACCGTTTCCTCAGAATATAGTAAGCACTAAAACTCACTGTCCAGCATACGAGAGATCATAGGCGTAACCACGACCAAAAATCTGGGGGGACACAATTAGGCCCATATAAAAAATTTCCTACTGGTAAAATTGAACTCTGTCTTTATTCTGTTTAACATAACAACAACGAGAGTGTTACTGTCGTCCATGACAACATCGAACATTACTAAGACATATCCCTATCGCTGAGCAAAAAGAAGGTCCAAAATGGTGCAAATTAATTCCAATTTAAATGTAGAAAATTAGTCAATGGTGAAAGGAATTATAGAAGAGGAGGTTTTTCAGTGCCTCCGTTCAATGGTTGAGAAGTTGACTTTGCTAGGAAATCAGCAGCAGCCTATAGATAGACCTATATCGTTTTATCCTGCCGCTTAGCCCAGCTGGTTGGCACTCTTCTATGTTTCGTCACCCTCGACTAACATCGGTCGCTCAGCATACGCTATACAACTACAGATCCCATTAATAAATGCAATGGAAACATATCAATTTACCATGCTACAGCACAGCTCTATAATTGGTTAATACTTAACAGTTTTTATGCGATCTTCAAAGCGCGCCATATTTCTCAAACAAGTATATATGTATATGTTTCAAACAAAATTCTGGGGGGGGGACATTTACATGCGTGTCCCCCCCACTCGAAATTCTGGGGGGATGTGTCCCCCCGGTGGTTACGCCAATGCGAGAGATACAGAATTTCTGCAAGAGCTGTTTTCTGCTCATTTATATGAGTTCTTCTCTCTTCATCCGCCGCAGCATACCCCATCTCACCCAGCCACCTATCCACTATCGACCTTCCCCCTCTCCTCGAATTTCGAAAGAGACATAACCACTTTTAAGAAATCTCTCACACCATATGAGGGACGCTACATCGTCCACTTTGCGAACCCGTAAAACTAGCCATTTATTACGTGAAAAACTGAGTTTTAAAAAGCTTAGTTTCTAGTTAAGTGTGCTGCTGGATTTCATGTTTATTATAACGTTATAAACAAATAAAAAGGTTGAGGAATACAAATATAAAAAATTCAACACGTACATCAAATTTGCGCAGCTCAGCGATGTGCAGTGAGAGAAGTTGCATTGGAATGATACAGAGGATTCCCTGCAGGCAGTCCACCTGATGGGGCACCTCCAGGGCGGCCTTGGCCAGCGCCTTCGTCTCGCTGTCGTTCTTGTTACATATCAGTATCGGGTTACCCTTCAATGTCAACAAAAACAACCGTTACAGCACAGCCGTCGCTAATGACAACGCAGAATAGTGTAAAATGTTTGGTGCCACAGCTTCTTTAGTAGAAGCTGGCGCTTCAATGCGGTTCTTACGTTTCCTATCAATATCGGGTAACTTAGCCTACGGTCGATCGATGAGCAAAGTTGCTGCAAATATTGACTTATTATTTTGATACAACTGCTGGGGAGGATATAACTGCAGGAATAAAAAGAATGAACATCGAGGAAATGGCAAAGAATAGAGTTTGGTGGAGGAACATCATAGAGAAATCTTTAGCGAACCAGCCCCAAGATGATCACATGACATGACATTTTGATACAATCATTTATTTATTTATCTAATTTCAACTTGCACATCAAATTCAAGAATACTATTTCAACATTCTACAGGTAGTTCAATGTCGAATCAGATTTGATCCCAGAACTTGCACTTCTGAGGCACACGTTCCAAAGACTGCGCTAATTATAATTAGAGGGTGCCCTCGTGATTTATTAGGGGTGCCCTAATTTATATGGGAATTTATAATTTAATTAGGTGCCCTAATTTATATGGGAGCCCTAGGCTATTAGGGAGCCCTAATTAAATCAATAAGCAAGGTACTTACGTGACGTGCAATCACTTGCTGAAGAGCGTTCATGCATTTCTGAAACACAACATAATCAAAGAATAGAAAAGAAGAACACCAACACAAGTTGCATGCATTCACAAACGACAATCTCAAACTTATATACCTGTTAATACTTTTTTTTAAATTTATAAAATAGAGTATTAGAATTTCTGTACAATGTAAATTTAAGTAAATGCACTCATATAGAAAGCCGTATTTATCAATGTTACATAAATAAATTCTTTCGCACAAGATCTAGGATCTAGTACAGGCTATATTACGATCAAGGTAAGCCAAAACTAAATCGCTTCTCATCGCAGTAGATCAGCTTAAAAAAGCTCTCGTACCAAGAACAACGGGCTTTCACTGTTTAAGATCTAGCTTTCTCTCAGGCCATGCACACACATAGGACTCTTAGCTGATCAATCCACTAGAGACGTCCTTGCCGACGCCTCAGGGCGAGGAAACAGACGTTAAAAACGCCAAGATTCGCTTTAATGGATTAACCATCAAGTGAAAAATTCCATGAGCAACTGACGCAAGGATAAAAATGCACTAAATTACAAATGATTATGTATCACATGTTACATATCACATGTTATTACATGTCTCACGACAAAATTACTTATTACTCAAATTCCATAGAGAGCAAATATAGATAATAATTGCGACAATAAATAGAAAGAACTGGATATCATCCGGAAAATTGGTTGTAGAAGAATGAATAGAAAGAATAATGCAAGGAAAAGGAGTCCAAAAGAAGAAGACCGAGACAAGGGATGCTGGACGAAATAATAACAAATTGGTTGGTCGAGTTATACACCACAGACTTGCCGTTAAGTGCCGTTAAGTAGTACATCGTATGTGTGTATGAGAGATAGAGAGAGAGAGAGAGAGAGAGAGAGAGAGAGAGAGAGAGAGCGAGAGAGTGAGTGAGTGAGTGAGAAAGAACGAGACAGAAAGCGAGATAGAGAGAGAAAGAGATGCAGAGAAATAGAGGAGAGAGATCATATGGACTAAGACAAGCAGTTTAATCTTAAAACATAAAACTATAACATAATATTAGAAATATTATAGGATTTTAGAATATATATGATCTTTATTTCACCAAAATACATGGCAGTATAAACAGAACAAGAAATGACAAATAATGACAGAACAGATCAACAGAAACCAAGTATTAGCCATCAAAGAGTCTACAAATAAAAATATACACTGTTATACAGTATAGAGAATTATGAAAGGATTTGATCATGTAATACGTGACCGTACCGCATAGACGGGATCTCTCGTAACGATCATTACTATGGGCATCGTCTTGTCCACCAGAGCCAGGGGTCCGTGCTTCAACTCTCCAGCCAGGATTCCCTCCGAGTGCATGTAAGTCAACTCCTTGATTTTCTACACATGAATAAACATAACTGCATAAAGCTGGTAAGGCTAACGTTAACTTCTGTTTCCTCACTCGAAAGCGATGTCAGTGACGAGCGAGCCCAGGATTTGAACCTCGTACATACTTATCAGTGATCAAATATCTTACCGACATCGCTACTGGCTCCAGCCATCATCATCATCATCCATTATATAATCATCATTATAATCATCTTCCCTTGAATTTCAGCTTAGCTAGAATCGGGATACAATTAGACCTTCTTCGCTATTCTCCGTCTCATACCGTTTCATCAGTCGATCCCCTGTTTTTCATATCTCTCTAGATCACCGCAACCCACGTGTGTAACCATTAAGTCCACTATCTTTTCAAGTCGTCCGCAAATAATAAATCAGACTGGTGGCTCAATATCTATAGCGACAACAACGAAAAGAACTTAAAAATTTTACTTGCAGCAAACAGCAGAATAGAAACGACAATAGAAAACAGCCAACGTAAGTCAAAAAAGTAGGGGCAAAATCTACGCTATGATACACTACCTTTGTTATTTTATAGATTACTTTGTTGTTAACCCTTTTTATGCGCAGTGACTGTCCAAGTCTCCTCTTACAAACACAAACTGCATAAGAAAGAGACAAACCAAAGCTCCCTCCAGACACGTGGCATAGTTGTACCCGCGACCCATGACGAGTAAACTTTTCTGAGTTTGAAGCTCTTCAGCCAGCTTTCTAACTTCATCTTCCAGCTTTAACACCTCCCTAATATCATCTAAACATCAATCAATTTGCCTCGTTAATTCTGAAATTATTTATAACGATTTCGCTGGGTTTTGTCTGGACCACTACAGAATAAACCGCACGTAACTGTACGTGTTCAAAGAATCTTCCAAAAATCCCATTTATTACAAGAAAAGTAGTGAGAGCCTAGGCTCTAGAAATTGCTATAACATGTCTAAATCCCGATCCTAACTAAACTGGGATTCAAGGAGAAGATGATGATTAATCATTTCATGTCATAATAAACAATAAATACAACATATTTAATTAAAAACTAAACTAATAATCAAGAAGTGGGTTGCCACAATAGAGCCTAAGCTCCGTTAGGTAACACAGTCAGATATGAAGATGACGATTACAAAAAGAAAAGTAGTGAAATTCACAAAAGTGTCTTTTATACTTCCGATTAATTAATAACAGAAAACCAATACTATACATGGCTTTTTAATAACCTATTATAAACCGGGTTAATAAATGAAGACCTAATTAAACCCGACCATAGTAAAACTGTGATTTATGGGAAGAAGATGATATGAAATAAAGGCCTAACATACCGGGCAGCCTGCGAAGACCTTGAATAATTTCTCTCCTTCGCTCCTGCATCGAGATCCTGTCCTCTGACATCATCAGTGCAAACATCACCAGCGCTATGAACTGACTCGTGTAAGCCTTACATAAATCATCATCATCATCATCATTATCATCGTCATCATCATCGTCGTCATCATCATCATCATCATCATCATCATCATCATCGTCATCGTCGTCATCATCGGCAACATCTTCATCGTCATCATTACCACCACCATCACCACCACCGCCATAATCATCGTCATCATCATCATTATCGTCATCGTCATTCATCATCATTCGTTATTTTCCCTTGAATCCTAGTTGAACTAAGGTAAATTAGAAAATTTTGTAGCGATTTATGGATCCTAAGGGCTCACCAACCGAACCCTTTCTGACAGTGGTTTGAATCTTAAAGTTTTGTCGCCTTTTACAACACCCGCAGTCCACGCCATGGTTGGTCTATTCTTCAACAACCCGGACACAACACACGGGTAAGGCCTTGTGTACAATACAAAGTAGTAAACATGTAACGTCTGGTTCCACAGCTGAAGGTGATATCAGTGACGTATGGGCACTCAAGAGAACAAAAGTAGTGAGTCCTAAATACCGCAATGCACTTGCAAATGCAATGACGTTAAAGACATCCCAAATATTAAATATGTACTTCTAATAATAAATATCTATATCATTTAGTATATATTCTCATCATTATCAAAATATCTGTAACTCTTAATCAATTACGCCGAACTGCGTCATCGAACCAGCACGAATAAATATAAAGCAATAAAACGGTACAACTAACAGGTAAATCAAACAGAAAGCTGGTAAAAAAGCTAATGCTAATGATTTAAACCCCGAACATGCTGATCCGCGGTCGAGTGTCTTACCGACATTGTCACTGGTTCAAGCAAGAAAAAGAGAGAAAAAAGAGATATAGATATTGAGAAAGAAAGATAGAATAAGAGAACGACAGAAAGACTAGAATACCTTCGTGCTAGCGACACCTATCTCAGGCCCCGCATTCAGATGTACACCACAGTGCGACTCCCTGCATATGCTGCTCCCCACAGTATTAGTAACACCAACAATCAGAGCACCCCGTTGTCTGCAGTAGCGTAGCGCTAATAGGGTGTCTGCCGTCTCCCCTGATTAATCAATCAATCAATCAATCCATCAATCAATCAATTAACAATCAGAGCACCCCGCTGTCTGCAGTAGCGTAGCGCCAACAGGGTGTCTGCTGTCTCTCCTATTAATCAATCAATCAATCAATCAATTAATCAATCAATCAACTAATCCAACAAATTTAATAAGTTAAATAACATTCGTCAATAAATAGATAATTGATTAAACAAGCTTGCAATACGAAGTCGATAATTCACTCTGTTCAACAACTGAAAGCTTGTACTCCAAATTTGCAATGATGTAGAAACACTCGCACACAATCACGCATACAAGCACACATAGACACAAATATATATATATATATATATATATATATATATTTATATATATATATACATAATTAACATACATGTAACATGTATTGATTTGTATCATTATTCACTTAGAACTCGTACCTGACTGGCTAATGCAGAAGCACACGTCGTCTCTGAACACTGGAGTTCTTCTGTCGAGAAAGTCACTGGCAAGATCAACCATTACAGGCAGTTCAGTTAGTTCCTCTAGAATCTGTCTCGTCTACAGATTAACATAACACAGGTAGTTCTGTTAGTTCATCTAGAATCTGACTTATATGAATATATCAATTATGGGCTGAAATGTAATGTTTAAAATTTAGCATTGAATTGATTGACTGCCAAGAAATACTTTCACCAATCAATTTAGCCAACATATTTGTCACTCCGACAGAAACTATTAAAAGCTAGGCAAAGACTCAATAAATAATCGCTTGATTTAACGACTGTTTTCCTACTGCCTTCTTTCCAAGTACTAAGATCCAAACAAACGTCAGAAAGGGCATTCGGCTGGTGAGCGCCTAGAAATAGCTACAAAACCTTCTAAAACGAATGGAAAAGTGCCTCGCCCCACTGATAGGACTGGAGAAGGTGCATTTGTATCCTGACCCTAACTAAAGTGAGATTAGAGAAACGATGATGATGATGGTCATGATGATGATCATGATGATGAATGATACTTTCCAATCAGACTCGTCAGGTTTTTGAACCCGATGCTACACAAAAAAGCTAATATTAACATCAGTTGCTTCACTCGAAAGCGATGTCAGTGACGGACGAGCCCAGGACTTGAACACCGCACATACTGATCCGCGATCGAATATCTTACCGACATCGCCACTGGCTCCAGTAGCCTAGTCTGGTCAGACTGGTAGACCAGCGTTCTACCAATCAGACCATGGAAAGATACTTACAGCGATGGCGCTGTGATAGCTTGTTCCACAGGCAATGAACAGCAGACGTCTACATCGCCTGATCTCAGACATGTAGACCTTCAGACCTCCCAGCTTCACGTCATTTGTCTCAAAGTTAACCCTGCCTCTCATCGTGTTCAGCACCGACTCCGACTGCTCAAATATTTCCTTCTGCATGAACGACCGAAAACTTCCTGAAGATAACAATGCAAATGATGTAAAATAAAAATAGATCCAAACAGGATAATGTGCTGTTGATTACGACGCTGCTATTAATATATTTCACTACAATTTGAAGGACTAGATGAGAATGTACAGCATCAGGTCGGTATATAATTCCGAGGCATTTCAGCATTAGATAAAAGTATAAAAGTTATGAAACTAATCAACTGTCTGATCCAATAATAAAAACATGCATAAATGGTACACAGAAAAATGTACTGTCCTTTCAGACAATGACTTTGGTAGAACCATATAATGTACTACATTAATATTTTTAAAAATATACAAAATATTTTTATAATCAATGATTTAAATCAATCAAATCAATATTTTTAAATAAATCATTATTTTTAAATCAGTACATTACTGCCTTTAAGTCAATCAATTTATCCCGACCATAGATAAACTGGAATTCAAGGAAAGATGATGACGATGAGGACAAATATAAAACAACTACAGTGCAAACATCAAGTGAAAACAACATCATTTCATAAATACCTTAACTTTCATTTCAAAAACGTTGCTCTAGACAGCAAAAAGATCACAAAAGTCACTACACGACCACATAACAGCCCAGCTCTCACCTTTCATGATCTGCTGAATCTCCATTTTGAGCGTGATCACCTCTCGACTGGCGTCCTGTCGTACAGCATCCCCCTCGAGGTGCCGGTGGACGCGATGAATCGTTAGCCTTCCGTTCTTAACAGCCGCCACATCATCGTCCTCTAGATATATCACCTGATTGGTGTGCTCTATGATAGCACTGATTCCGTTAAATCAATCAATCAGCCAATAGTTAATCAATCAATCAATCCGAGAATAAATCAACCAATTAGGTCCACTCAAGTGGATACAAAGAATAGCAAGTTCTAATGTTGACTTGAATCATTCTCTACATTGTATAACCGAATTAGTGCTATCAATTACAAAACACAATGAGCCAGTTCTGACTGTCTGAAGTAACGCTAATTTCAACGCTGTCATCTGGCGAGTAAAAATTTCACTGCAGCATTATATTTATAATTCCTAAATAAAATACCTTTTTCATATATAAGAAATTTTTAGATACTGATTTCTTGGGAGGCGTATTAAAAATTTGGCATTTTACCTAGATGTGTGCATTTTTACACACAGATACATCTAATTGTGATATTAAAATACTAACTAAACCCGCCACAATGCCAGGATGTATAGCTAAATATAGCACTAACTAAATAATCAGTCAAACAAGTGAATTAACTGCCAATTAAATGATTGATGCAGAACTCAACATAAAGCAATCATTCTGGGTCACAATTTTGACTATTTTTAATTCTTTTACAAATTTTACATATTCAAAGATTACTTATAAAAAAGATGATTAATGCAAATTAAAATATATATTTAATTCTCAAATTAATTCACATCAACATTTGCAACTATCAGACTTTAAAAAGTAAAACTTCCACTCAGAAACAAACACAGACGTCATACCTAGCGTCAGACGCAAAGAAGTATTCCACAACTTTGCTTTCTCCCGTTGGAGCAAGTGTGGAGACTTCATCCAAGCCTGATGAGGGCTTGGTAGGCTGAATCATCCCTCCACGAATTTCTGAATACATCACAAGAAAAACCTATCAGCTCAAAAACATCTTCCATATTTAATATCTTAATATCAATATGATCCTAATAATTAAACATTTAAAACCATGAAATATAGATATAAAATATATATATGGAAAATGGTTATAAGAATAATTGCAATAATAGACAAAGGAGCAACAGGTATAATTAACGCTGCTGCTTAGCAAAACTACACTCATACCTTTGGTGTACATGATGGGAAACCTATCCGTAGCTAGCTTAGTTTCACTTTTCACTCCAATCACCATTGGGCTGCCACGCCTGCAAGGGAAAAATTTCCCAATAAATTAAAATACTCTAGGCAAGCATATCATTTTACTGCAAATACTAGTACGTCAATGCTAAGCCTGTATTTTAACAAATTGTTATTCGCTTTTACAAATTGTAATTTTAACAAATTAATAACTTACCAATAACTAAAGATTGGAAAGCTCAAAAGGGTCCCATTTAAAAACAGAAAACAAGGAGAACTCATTTAATTTTTATTCGTACTGTCGCACACATTATATACAACATGCATGTATGTTGCAGGATTTCATAGCTTAGCTTCTGTATTTTGTAGTTTTTGTTATTTCCTCCTTCCTCTCCATGGTTATTCGTAATCGTTTAAGTTTCATATTCAGAAATATTCACCAGTTGATCAATTACTTCATTACAAAAATGATTTGTAGGAAAAAAAAGCAAAATATTATCAAGATCCAACAAATTTCATTAGATTTACTGTAGAAATATTTACTAACCTACAGGCTACTAGTTCACCAGGATAATGGGCGCTCTTGAACACCAATGCAAAAGCTCCTTCCTAATACAGCACATACGATTAAATATCACCAAAGAAATGTTGATATTAATTGCTTAAAAACTGTGGTTTCTTTAACCACTCTCGCCAAAATTCTACTACATTGGAAATATAATAAAAATAATAATATACTATAACCTACTATGAGTTAATTTAATTAACTTACGCAGCTTATATAAGCACTTATGAATAATGTAAAGCTAAAATTTACAAAACAATTACATTATAGTGTATGGTCATGGATCCAAAAGTCCATAAACCAAAACATACAATTGAACCCAAGAAAAGGGCATAGATCATATCATTAATTTATACTAAAAGATATTCAATATATATAAATATACAACCAGCTCAGTGAAAAATACACAAATATAAACTTCTGCATCCCTGAAGAAAAAGAGGCAGTATAACGAATTTGGGAATTCTATCACTTACGTTTACTAAAACTCTGTAAAACTAATTACTAACCAGCTGCTGGATGCATCTTTCCACCAGTTCTTTGAACGAAATATCCTTATGACCATCATACAGATGTTTCAGAAGCTTCGGAATGGTTTCAGTGTCCGTCTCTGACTCAAACTCATATCCTTTCTTTATCTAAAATAAAGAGAAAACAAAGAAATTTTGGCTTACAAACATCTAAATACATAAATGTATATAAATAAATAAATACATAAATACAATATATAATAAATATATATATAATATATATATATATATATATATTATCATATTATATATTATTATATATTATTATATTATATATATATATATATATATATATATATATATAATACAATATATAAATAAATATATATATAATAGATACATAAATGTCACGTCATGTGATCATCCTGGGGCTGGTTCCAGGCAAAGATTTCTCTATGATGTTCCTCCACAGAACTCTATTCTTTGCCATTATAAATACATAAATGCAGAGAATATTTCCATGTATACAGATACCGGTGACACAAACAACACATAGAATGCAATACATTGCACTTGATGTTGTCATTGACTACGGTGGCACTCTAATTTTTATTCCAGACTGAATAAATACTTTACTGTCATCAAGTGACAAATAATGACTTAAAAGTATAAGCTCCTCATGCAAGCAAAGCATACAATTTTCTGCTTTAGAACCCAGTATCAACGAGTCCTTGATATAAAAATTATTTAAAATATAAGTCTATACACTGAGCCACACAGACAGCCACTGCTGAATATACTGAGCTGCATATTTCAATTATAGTAGGATATATATTTTTTATGGAAACCATTAATGAAAATATTCATCTAAAAAGATAAAATGAAAGCAATACAGAAGTAACTTACTAAGAAAGCCTTGAGATCCTTGTAGTTGGTTATTATTCCGTTGTGTATCACTACAAATTCTACAAAAAAGCAATTAATTTTTAAGAGCGATTATTTTCTGTCAAATGGCAGGTCCAAAGTACTTATTCCAACCTATATTAAACTTTCACGCTCCATAAAGAGCACTCCAATGATTAATAATTTAGTACTTTAAGAAAAAGCCTATGCCCTATCCACAATTTCAAGCAGCCTACAGAGATTGAAAATATTTTGCTTCTGAGGTAGTTTCCTTAGCTTTCATCAGTTCTTGCTTAGTCACCATTAATGACATGTGCATTTAACAAATGGTCTATTCTTTAGTCACTGGGAAATCACACGAGAATAATTTGAAATATATTAAGTGGCAACTAGTTAATCAGTTCTTAAGTTGATATATAGGAAACAAATTACCCACACAGAGTAAATTTCGTGCCATTAGTTCCCTAAATAGCTGCAATCTACATATATCATCCAAAGAGAGTAAATATCATAGTTTTTAATATCTACGAAATTGTTTCATATGGAAATTTGAAGGAAGGGAGGACAGACTAAGTTAACGATTTTTGGAAGGGGCATAAATGATATCAATAGATACTAGTCTCTAAAAACCTGAGTACCATACACTTGGTTTTAGGAGAACATCATCACTACATTGGCTCTCAGATGCTGCACATTCTTTTTCTTGTTGCTGCATCACCGTATCAGTTGATGGAAAACACAAAAGTTACTGGGGCAAACCCATGACCAGTAGGGGGACTTGCAGTCCCCACAGCCCCACTTACGTCAAAAAAGAGGCCATGTTTGTTTTGCATGATATCAAAGGACAATTCTTCTGACAGCTAGTCTCAAACAAAAACAGTGGCTCAAGATAACAAGGTCTATGTTAAAACTAGGTAAACTTGAAAGTGAATTTTAATTGCACTTTACTAATCAATTCATCATCATCATCATCATGGAATCATTTCCAAGAGTCATACCACAGGTCGGATCGGATCTTTGCGGATGAGTATTGACCCAGTTGGGTTCACCGTGTGTGGCCCATCGAGTGTGAGCTAGACCAGCATGTGTGGTGAAGGATGAATTGAAATCTAGTGAACTTCTTAATCCTAAAAAAATAGATAGCATGCGCAATAATATAATTAATTAATAATTATTTAATTAATGTCATAAAAAATTAAAAATTAAATTAATAATATAATTAATAAACATAAAACAGTCTCCAGGTGAATGCCTTACTGACTATGCTAAGCATATAATCTCTTTTCCCAAATACATAACTCCCCAGGCTTCAGCAATACGGGAACAGTACATCAAAATTGGACAATAAACTTCAACATTAAAAATCAAATTATAAACAAAAAAAATTAATTTATAAAAAAATGAAAGAAAATTGTATAAATGAACAACAAATCTGCATGGATTGTAATAACTTGGGCAGTTCTAACGAATATTTGCATTGTATCATATAGCAAGTGATTAAATTATTCTACGAAATTAGCAAACCTTCAATTTCGTGCTCCAAGGCACTAACTTTTCCAGACCTCTTAATCAAAGTCATGGGACATGGCACAGCGGAAGGAGACCCATCTGAATTGTTGTCTATAGCAACCCCTAATCAAGAAAAGCAATATCATAAAAACCAAAAATTACATTTAGACATATCAATGGTTCTTCACCAAAATTCAATGCTTTGAAATATTCCTAAATATTAACACATGTTGTAGTGAATTGCTGTTATGGTAATGATTTGTAAACAGAAATTTCAAAAATATTTAAATAGTATAATATAAATAATATAATATAAATAATATAATATAAATAATATAATATAATATAATATAAATAATATAATATAAATAATATAATAGAAATAATATAATAGAAATAATATAATAGAAATAATATAATAGAAATAATATAATAGAAATAATATAATAATGAATAAATTGTCATATTCGTCTTCCCTAGAATCCCAGTTTATCCAGGGTTGGGATACGAATAGGCCTCCAATCCTCTCTGTCCCAATCCAATCATTGTATGCCTAATCATTCCATTTGTCTCAATTTTTGTACCAATTTCAGAAGCCTAGGTGCTCAACAACCGAATGAATGACCTTTATAGTATATTATAAATACAATATAAAATATGTTGCAAATAGTCACTAGTGGTATATTATTTTAATTAGAGACAAAGCATAACATGTAGTCAATTTTGAATGAATTACTCCTAAGTTCTAGAATCATCTATGTTAGTAAATAAATAATGAATTTAACCACTAACAAGCGTTAGTGTACGAGTGGACTCATTGCAGATGGCTAAAATATCACTTTATTTTTTTAAATATTCTACCTTTTTATTAATTAAATGCTATAAAAACTAAAATCTCTTCAAATAGATTTCTAGAGTGAATCAAAATCACATGTGGAATAATTTGCTTAACTACATCTCTGCAAAGAACTTGATCATAATGATCATCATCATTATCAAACATTTATTTCAGAAACAAATTCATAACATGTACAGGTGTATATACAATACAATGAGAAAAGGTTACACACAAATACCAAAAGTAGACCCTAAATATAAAGCCAAGGATCAACATATAAATGTCTAACAAATGAGGAGATAATAATGTTCTTAGTCTCATACTGTTTTTAATAATATAATTTATTAATGCTCCAACAAAACAAGAGTAAGCACTAGTTATTATTATTATTATTATTGTTAGTATCATATTACCGTATTACCACACCATGAAATATTTACCCATAGGATTAAATGGTAATTAATTCATCTAACTGAGGAAGGCAATGGCAAACCACCTCAGAAGCTCTACTTTTCCCAAGCAATAGGCTACATACGGTATGGATAAAGAATAGACTTTGTGAAGGGATTAACTTGTTGATCTAAGGAGTGCTCGTATGGAACGAGAAAGCAGACTTTGTGAATGAATATGTACTTTGAACCCGCCACTTGGCAGTGCACTGAAGAGAAGAGAATGTTCATAATAATATAATTTGGTCATGCTCTAACAAAACAAGAGTAAGCACTACCAGCGGAATCGTAACCACGATACTCCAGCCTCTTCAGTCCATTCAACAGAATGTTAATGATCTCTTCCCGAGTCTTTGGAGTCAAATAGTTCAAATAAGCAAATATTCCTGAAAGCAGAATAGTAAAAAATTAAGCAAAATATATAACTTTTATAACTTCCAAATTCACTCATACAATTTGTAACAAAGTGCTCTGCTGAATATTCAGTATTAGCAGTTTCTAACGTGCTGCACAAGTTTGTGAGCCTATTTTGAAGTATGGATATATTTTAAATCAGGTTTAGCTCTGGGACAAATATAAGATTTATTACTTACATACTTTTTTACTCTTATATACATATTTACATACAATAGCAATGAACACAATGAAAATAAATTTTATCAGAAGGGCCTGATGGGGGCCAGGCCCCATTGAACCCCCCTGAAAGTGTCACTGATAGAAATCTTAATAAAGCGATGTAGCAAATGGCTTTGCTAAGCGCCTATAAAGTTCAAGCCTGAACAGACAATGAGCATCAACCAAAAATCCATATTTAAATATATCATTTACAAAAACCGTCACATTTATTTTTATGAAACGGACAAACAAGTAAAATATAACAAACATTAATTTTAATGCTATACTTATTTTCTTAAGAGGAAGCAAATAGTAATAGCTCAATAATAAATGTCATTGATGCTCTCATTAATTAAGTAATACTAAATATTAAGCCAGGATATTTCAATAGAAAATACAAAGCACATACCGCACATGGCGACAGGAATTACGTCCTTTCCCTAATCTAAATCACAATCGTCATGTACCTTCCACTCTGTTGAACTAAACGCTTAAATAAATGAATGATACACCTATATATAATTAAATCGTCAAAATTCCATTTTAAAAAAGTTATGACGAAATCTGGATAAAAGTTGATTGTAACACGTAAACAAGAGATCAGCTGTTTGATTGCATAGACACGTTAATAAATTCTTAAACTTCATCGCAAGGTACAAAACTGTCCAACACCGTTCAGCATCCAAAAGCAGAAAGTCAGTTCAAAAATATATTTATTATCTAGAATCATTCTCATATATTAAATTGTAGAGCAAAAAATTGTGCATTGTGTTTTTATTACACATTGTCAAGCTAAATATGTCAATCCTGACTTAAAATGTGCCTAAGATGTGAGGTTTCAAGTTTGTGAAGTAGGCCAACAAATTAATAATAATAATAATAATAATAATAATAATAATAATAATAATAATAATAATAACAATTAAAATTCAATAAATAATTAAATGGTAATTATGTATGCAATACGTAGGGAACTTTCTTTAATTCCCCTTATCTTTGGACTGCGTGGTTTATTGGAGTCTTGAATTAGCACCATTAACTTTGAGCCTTCCTTTTCTCTCTTTTTCATAAAATTAAGATAGTAATAGGCCAATAGCTAGGTTGCATAAATTAAAACTAAGCAAAAGAATAATTTAGTATTTGTTAGTTAATTATCAAAGAATTGGGATAAGTCACAAACAGGTCAGTTGCTAGTGACTATCTCAAATTTAATTTGGCTAAATGTGTTTACCCCACTCCGACATAATATGTCGGAGTGGGGTATATACACCCCCAACCCTACCCTAAACTTAGATTGTCTTAATAGCGTACGTAGGAGTAACGTCATTAAGTTATAAATGACAGATCCTGAGGTGAATTGAACTCTCGCGGGTTCGAATCCCAACCACGCTGAGCTGAGAGTTAAATCTCGGACATACACCGGACTGTTTATACGGAAAATTGTTTAAACTGCCTAACGGTTTAAACATATGTAGTGTTAAAAGTGATAGATATTAGCATATGGTTGATCATTTCACTATAATGCGTGTTTACGTGTTTTACATTCACCCCAAACATTAGTCAAATTTCAAGTGAAAATTTCAAAAGCAGAGGGTTATGTTCTAAATCAAGACATCCTAGCAATTATATTATAATTTAAGCTAGACGATGCACTGAGTGGTGAAGCGAATCAAAAAGTTCCAAGTCACTAATTCAGTTAATTAATTAAAGAAAGAAGTGTGTAACTGAACCAAAGATATGAACTGAACTGAAATGTAGCTCAGTGATTACGGCGCCCGAGGCCGAATTAAGTAGTCCAAGGTTCAATTCCTGATGGTTCACGACTTTTACACACTTTATCACATACGGTGTCATGAATAACAATAGAAAATGGGAGTAAAAATATTGATGATATACCATTCAAGGGGGTTCCCCCATTCCCATTATGTCGGTAGTATGTGCCATTCGGTCTTCGATAGTATCTACTCTCCAACACTAACCAATATGCTTGACATAGGCCCCTATAAGTAATTGTCTTTGAACGTCAAGAATAAGCAGTAGCAGCCAATCCCGACATTGTCATGGGCTCTCGATGTCGGTAAGATACTCGACCGCGGATCTGTATGTGCGGGTTCAAATCCTGGGCTCGCCGTCACTGTCAACGCTTTCGAGTAAGGAAACTGACGTTAACATTAGCGTCATCAGCGTTAATACAACGCCCATACTGCGTATAGATACTTTTGTACGATTAACCACATTAATCAGATCAATCATCATCGTCTTTATTTGAATCCAAGTTTTATCTAGAGTCTGGATAGGAATAAACCTTCTCCACTCCACTATGTGAGGTGTGGAACTTTCCATTCGTTTTAGAACATTTTGCAGCTATTTCTGGAGCCTAGGCGCTCACTAACCGAAATACCTTTCTGATGTACGTTGGTTTAGATATTCGTGCTTTGTCGCCTTTTACGACACGTTCAGTCCACGGTCGAACTATTCTTCAGCAACACAGACACAACGCGGGTAAAACATTAATCAGATCATTAGAGATTATAAATCTGCAGATCAATTCGAACATAGGTCTTATCCATCGTGACATTCAGCAAAACTACAATCATGATTGACTTAAAAAATATAACCAGATTTTGAATTGCTTATACTAGAAATCTCTCGTAGTTTCAACACAATATGATTTATTTACCAATTACAGCAATCCAAGAAATTGCTACGATGTGGCTGACGAAAGAACATCGTGCTGCAGATTCAAAGCCCAGGTGGGCCAAATTTGAGATGTGAACCGTAAAATATTATCCACCTAAGTAGCCGCTGTTATAATAGCAGCCAATCATTTCATAGAGAAGCAGTGACAACTGCCTAGCTAGCCGAATTTAGAAACTGCTTCCAGTTTCCTCGATATTTTGCAAATAAATTAGCACATGACATTAGTATTGTAATAGTGTTATTAAGAAGTTCAAACGAAAGTAGTAGTATATTTCGAATAGCAAAAGTACTCATGTCAAAATAAAGAACCACAACTGTTAAAAGAAGTCGGTTAGGATATGATTCAGAAAGTCTTCTACTTCTTGCGCTCCTTCAAAGCCTTGATGTACATGCCAAGTCTCTGCTGACACTCACTGACAGACAACAGCTTAACGACATCCTCCAACGCCTCTTTCTTCCTCACCGCCAATCTCTGAATAGTGGGATCTCGAAGCATCGTCTTCGTCAGACTGCGCGAGATGTCTGCAATAATAATAATAATAACAATAATTAGAGTGCTACAGTCATCAATGACAACATCGAGCACTATTGAGACACAATCAAGCCGGCGAGCAAAAAGAAGATCCAAAAAACGGTGCAAATTTCAAAATCCGAAAAATCAGTCCAAAGAATAAAATAAAAAATAAAATGCAGAATAAAATACAAACTATCCTAATTGTACCGGTACGATGGCCGTTTGGGTAGCAGGCTTGATTGATAAGCAGGACATTAGCGGTTCAAATTTCAGTCAGACCGTCTTAGAATGTAACACATGCAGTACTAAACAGATGCTAAACTAGGATTTTAAAAGTAAATTTCAATATTAACAATGTTTTTATTATAATAACAAAAATAACATTAATTAACTCTATAACTAGCTACCATTAAATAACTTTTACAATAGCTAGCTATTGGACTATATACAAATAAATATAATTTTCGCAACAATAAAGAACTATAATGATAGTAACAATAAAGAAGTATAATAATAGCAACAATAAAGAACTATAATAATAGTAAAAATAAAGAAGTTCTAGCACAATAAAGGACTACAATAACGGCAACAATGCAAGAGGCACAAGAAGTAGAGGAGACTTCAAGTAGTATTCTCGTTCAGAGATGCTACAATGCGATACATCAGGTTCTGAACTGAGAGCCTCTACTTTATCGCCTTCAGCTTAGCACATTACTGATATAACTATTCAAGGTAGGACCTAAAATTTAAATTATCCTTTCAACAACAACACATCTAGAGTGCTATTGTTGTCCAAGACTACATCAAGCATTAATTTTTCCTCCTATTAATGATGTATGGAGTATATTGTATATATTATAAAGCAGATAGCATTTGTAACTATAATAACGAACATTGATATTCTATGATTTTGTCAATAACAGCATAAACTTACTTAAATTAAGTTTTTAATGTTGAATTAAACTGAATTAACTTAATCCACGTGTACTGCCAAATTTTACAAACAAAACATTTAAATATAATGCCAGATATAGAATCATTCAATGGTGACTTTGCTGCACTAGTGTATCCAAATTCTATTTAATATACTGATAGAAATATTCAACTAATAGACATTATCACTGACGATTAATTCACTACGATGCATGTTTAAATTTACTTAATAACTACAACATCATCATCATCATCATCCCTTGATTCCCAGTTTAACCAGGGTCGGGATACAAATAGACTGTCTCAAATCCTCTCTGTCCTACACCACACCACCAGCCTATCCCCTATTTGAGACTTCTCCATTTGTTTAAATTTTTGTAGCAATTGTTGAATAGCAATAACTACAACATTCCCAATATGTAGTCAGTCATACCAGGAATACTGAGGTATTTTGCCATGGCCTTATTGGCAGCGTCCAGGACTTCAGCCTCCTGTACAACCTCATCCACAAGTCCTATCTTCAGCGCTTCCTCTGGATTGAACAAGCGTCCCAGCATCAGAGCGTCCTCTGACCGACGAAATCCTATTGTGTTCACCATTGTGTCCATTAGCCTAAGCAGTATTGAAATGAACTTTGAAAATATCTATAAGGAATAATTAAGTATTTATATTTATTGCATTTAGTTACCCGTGTTCTGTCCTGGTTGCTGAAGAATGGACCAACCGTGGGCTGCACGTGTCGTAAAAGGCGACAAAGAACTAAGATCCAAACCAATGTCAGAAAAGGCATTCGATTAGTGAACGCCGGCAGAAAAGGCTCCAGAAATTGCTATAAATTTTCTAAAAGTAATAGAAGAATTTAAAATATCGACCCTAGTTAAACTGGGATTGAAGGGAAAACGATGATGATGATGATGATGATGATAGCTTGTAGTAATTAGTCACTAATATGTTTTTGTATACGATACAGTCTCTCTCTCTCTCTCTCTCCCCCCTCTCTCTCTCTCCCTCTCTCTCTCTCTCTCTCTCCCTCCCTCTCTCTCTCTCTCTCTCCCTCTCTCTCTCTCTCTTGTACTTGCTGTTGCTTTCAAGCTCTAAAACTTTGAATTGCTTCTAGAAAGAACATTATAAAATTAGCACATGATAGAAAGTGAGTTATAAAATTTACTACATTTACGCGTACCTTCTATACAAGTGCAACATTTACATGTAGTAGCTAATATCAGCAGTAAAGTAAGAACAAGAATAGGACGCACATACCAAGACGGTGCAGGGAACCCCTGCAAATATAAAACGAAAACTCACGTAATTATTAATGCAAACCACTTCTAGCTAATGCAATAAATTAAGGTGAAATATTGCATGGCTTAAAAAATGCATTCTTTGAATCTATTCAAATGTATAACAAATCATAACCCACTCTATAGTGACTAAAAAGTGGAATACCAAAAGCATAAACATTTAAAAAATACATTCAAGTTTTTAATCAGAACTAAATAAAATGAGAATTGTTGAAAATAGAACCTTGAAAATATATAAAATTCACAACAGACCAGATTGTGAAAGCACATGCACATGGAAACTGATTTATGCGCACACACTACTAGGAATCTATAAACAAATAGCGTTAATATGCACTAGAATTGCGCGAAATAATGAAAAAATTAAATCCAATAGAAATGTTTTGGAATCAGACAGCCGCAGGCCAGCTAATTAAGACCCGCATCAACCAATGCAAACACTCCTTACAATTTCCATCAGTGGTACTTAGGCAATACCACTCCTCTATACACACTATTCCAAAAAGTTTAAACGACACTAAACGGAAAATAAAGTTTTAAAGGCATTACATAGTAGAATGTCAAAAGTCTTTAGGATTGGGGAAGGTCTATTCGTATCCAGACCCTAGTTAAACTGGGATTCAAAGGAAGATGATGATGATGATGACATAGTATATTGTCACTAAGTAAATCAAAGAAGAAAACGAGAGAACTACTATGACAAGCAAACGTTTGAAGTAAGCAACAGATGAGTTACCAGATGTGATTCGTTTAAGCCAATTGTAAACTTTCCAGAGGCCATGATCCTGTAGTCAGCACACAGCGAGAGCAGACAACCTCCCGCAGGGGAATGACCCTAAGAAACAGACATATAGACATAAACATAGACACAGACATAAACATATACGTAAAGATATACGTAAACATAGTCATAAACATAGACATAAGTATAGATATTAAAAAAGATATAAACATATAAACAGACAGAGACAAAAATATTGACATAAAAATAGACAAAAACTTAAGCATAAGCAAAAACATAAACATAGACAGAAGCATAGATATTAACATAGACATAAACATATCAACAGACAGAAACATAAACAGAGTCGTTAACCTAAACATAAATATCGACATAAAAATAGGCAAAAACTTAGATATAACTATAGACATACACATAAACATAAATATACATGTAGATATAAACATAAACATAAACATAGCCATAAGCAGACATAAACATACACATAAGTTTATACATAAACATAGATATAAACGCAGACACTAATAGAGACATAAGCAGACACATAAATACAGACACGTAGAATGACCTTAAACACAAACATATCTCCTACTCTAGCAAATAAGCTCCTCAACAGTTGCCAACAACAATGATGATAACTGTTGACGTATATTAATGATGAAGAGTATTAATATAGCAACAGTAAATCTACAATGAGAGAGAAAGATAGACAGTATTAATATAGCAACAGTAAATCTACAATGAGAGAGAAAGATAGACAGTATTAATATAGCAACAATAAATCTACACTGAGAGAGAGAGACAAAGAGTTCGAGAGGGAGAGACACAGTGAGAGAGAGAGAGAGAGTATTAATATAGTAACAATAAATCTACGACGAGAGAGAAAAGAGAGAGAGAAAAATAGAGAGCATTAATATGGCAACAAGAAATCTATAATGAGAGAGAAAGGGAGAGACAGAGTGAGAAAGAGAAAGAAAGAGAGAGTATTAATATAGCAACAATAAATCTAATATGAGAGAAAAAGAAAAAGAGAGAGACAGAGAGAGAGAAAGAAAAGAGAGAGTATTAATAGCAACACTAAATTTACGATGAGAGAGAAAGAGGCAAAGATTTAGAGAGAGAGAGAGAGAAAGAGAGCGAAAGAGAGAGAGAGAGAGAGAGAAAGAGAGAGTATTAATATAGCAACAATAAATCTGCAATGCTTTTAGAACAAACATTTATGGCAGCGACAGTAGCCAGTCTGGTCCCATAGAACTTAATCCACAGCTCCTGCAGTTCATTCCAGAATACTCTCAACTTGTCGGGATTCGGCTGATAGAGTTCACTCAATTCAAGACCAGCCGAGAACATACGAGGCAAACTCTACAAATGTACACAATTATAATAATTAAATAAATAATTACAATTAGTTATTAGAGAAACAATTAGTAATTGTAATTATTATTAGTACTCCATGCCTCAAAAGGCAACGATTACTAATTACCATGGAGAGGAAGGAGGCAGATACAAAACAACAAAAACAGCAACTAAGAAAGGAAACTCAACTGCACATAAGGTTGTAATGCGTGTAACTATACGAAGAAAAAAGCTCAGATGCTATTAATAGAGCAATGCCCAGCTTTAGCTTGAAAAGCATTATTGCAATATTAAAAAAATTAAATATTAAAATATTAAATTATTCAAAATTTGACGTATTTATATTCCCATTCCTATCTGCAATGATAAAGACTTTCAATTATAACGTAATTGGTATCTACACTAAGTTAAATTTGTAAATTTTTGTTTATAATACAAGCAAAACATAACTATAAAATTCTAAACAACTGTGGTAGAAATTAACTTACAGAAGTTAATATAACACCTCTACAGCTGCTATCAGATTCCAATTTTTCAAATGTGCTCAACAATTCTGACAGCATCGCTTTGTCCAGACTGTTGACAGGTTTCTTAGACATCTTAATTGTAGCAATCCCTACAATAAAGTAGCAAAATTATTCCAAATTGTAGCTACATTGCAACAATTCAAATAAAATAATTTAGCTATGGAATGCTCTGTAACCAGAGGCCAAGGTCACTTTAAAAGCAATTCTAGCTGAATCAGTGGCAAACTGAGCATCAGAAGGTATAGGATTGAAATTACAGGCTTCTCCATCGAAAGAGTACTTCAGAGAAATACAACTTACATTAAAGCAGGCTCTATCATTAAGTTTGCTTATATGACCCTGATATCACCATCCAGCTAGAAAATGAAATTGAAAGCTTTGTTGTATTGTTGATCATATCAATTTGACATTTTATAATTTTTCAAAGCAAAGAACGATTGGATGCTACTAAAACCCAATTAATACTAAATACTAACAACATTAAAACTAATAATAAAATACAGTTATTAAGCGTCGCTAATCATTCGACCCTAATCACCAGAAGACCTGTGTCCCGGGCCCCAGCCATGGGTGGCATATGCTAAGAAGCAGATTAATCAAATGATCAAATTATATTAAAAGGTCGGAAAGAATGACAACAAGTTACACGAAGAACTTTGCATTTATCTGAAAAAGTCAACCACTATACCGAAGACATTTAATCAATTTTAAATCAAGCTTTAACTTTACCATTTAATCAATTCATAAAACTTACTAACTGATATTGTTCATAATCATTTCAAAATCCGATCAAATTTATTACAAGTAGAATGCTCAGATTTAAAATTTTCAGTTATTTTAATCCTTCAAAATAATAGAATCATTTATTCTACCTCACTCTGCATCATGAACAAAATGCCTACATTTTTCTAAATACATAAATCACTTTAACTTTTACTCTTTTCGAGAAGTTCATTTCTGAAGCTTTAATAGAATTCAGACACATTGATTAAGATAAGAACGAGATTCACATTAATAAGAAAATAAAACAGATTAGTGTATAGATTTCAATACCTGAACTGCTGTCCAATGACATTTCTAGATTTGTCGCAGATGACATCTGAGCACAGAGCAGCTTCTGTGGTGCAGCGCTGGTTAGAGCATGCCAACATCTCTGTGCCGCAGAGCACAAAACAGCACTTCTTAGAGCCAGCATCTCTACGATGTGTTAACAAAAAGCTCTTGAATTCTGCAATAAACAAATCAGTTATAGAATGTCGTATCGTAATGTTACTGACAGCATTCTAAATTGTATAATTTTTCACATTAATGCGTAATAAATTTCGACTAATTTTACAGGTGTTGTCTTGGTGCAATTCACTAATGAGTTACAGATATATTGCCTTGAAAGTCAGATAATTAAGATCTATACTTAAGCAATTATAGCGACAATATTAAAAATTATTAAATTATCAAATATTGCACAATACAATAGTGATTGGAACTATAATTAACATCTTAATATACTCCAATTGTACTAATTCAAATTGATAAAAAAGATTCGTACAGGGGTTACACAAAACCAAATCTTTAAAAGTATATAGCCCAAGAAAACAAAGAGCAGTGAAAAAGCTGGTAAAGCTAATGCTAACATCAGTTTCCTCACTCGAAAGCAATGTCAGTGACGGGCGAGCCCAGGATTTGAACCATGCACATACTGATCCGCGATCGAGTATCTAACTGACATCGCCACTGGAGCCAGCCATTAGTAAATTACAACTACAAGTATTCAAATATTACTTATATTCACAGAAAAAAATCATACAAATTCATTATATTAAGACATTATTAAATAATGAACTAAGAAAAACGAAAATAGATTAAACAGAAATTATAATTTTTGAAACAAAATGAGGAACAACAATATACAAAATAAAAAGCATATGTGCTACAAATTTCAGAATTTGTGTTACAAGTAATTGTAACCTTTGTTTTGACATTATGTAGCTAATATTAACATTTACTAAATTATTGTCGTAGACTCAAGTTGAAGGACAATACTTTAGGCCCCAGATAGTACAACCAAGTTGTTCAAAAGTATTTTGATCATTGAAAAGTATGATGACCATTGAATATATGCATGACCCCAGAATTCCATACATGTATTATACGAATACATACAAAATTATAAGCAAATTAAGACTATAAAACTATAATAGACAATTTAATTTCTTTATTAATTAAACTAAAGATTTAATAATACTTGTCAACCTAGATCTTGACCGCCAGGGTTGCAAACTTCCCAATCGTATTAAATCCAGACTTAAATTATTTTCCATACGGCTTAAATTTCTATTTATTTATCATGAGGCTGTGTCTTTTAAAAATTAATGTGAGATTTGAAGTGTGACGTTGGAGCATCTAAATAGTTTATACATATAAGTAATGACGGCAGTACATAGATTTTTGTATGCACAAGTGTCGATATTTTACAGCAATAATTTGTGTTTACAAACAAACCAATCAGCTGATTTAAACTTCTTTGATTCAATTTTGGTATAACAATATAACAAATGTTAAGAATTATTTCTTATTCTTAGTTCTATTTCAAATAATTAATTGTCTTGATTGTGTCTGTCAAGTGTAGTGTATAGTTTGGTAATAATGTCAGTACTTGGGTCTATCTTTTCGAGAAGTAATGCTAGTAAGAGACTATATGGCTCATTTTTCATGAGCTATGGAAAGTTTCCTGTACGATCGCTATCGCAGGAATCGTCGGATGTAACAGTTGATGTGGATGAAACTTCTGGAATCGCCACCTTGTATTTGAATAAGAAGCCTTCAAACAGCCTCAGTATTGCTATGCTAACTAAGCTTCATGCATCATTGGAGGAGTTGGAGAATAATGACAGATGCAAAGGAATCGTAATTACTTCGGTTAGTTAAGTAACGTTTTTATCATCGTCATTGCTGAAGTAATAGGCTCTTTCCTAAAAATGTTATTTTTTCTTTAGTTTAGTTGATGCTGGCTTCCTATAGTTTGCCATTGCAGATGGCAATTTTCAAATATTAATACTCTAAAATTTTGTTTAATACTTTTATTGCATAACTTTTTTAGAAATACGGGGTTGATTGTTTCCGCTACACTTTGCGTCATATTGATAATATATAATTTTTATATATTTTTTAGAGTATTCCACGAATGTTTTGCCCTGGCCTGGAATTATCTGAGATTCATCGAGTGAGCCGCAGTCAACTGAGAGAGTTGGTGACGAAATTGAATCAGTGCTGCACGTTACTTTATGGTTCTCGCTTGATATCAGCTGCCGCTATGAATGTTTGTTTTTTAGTGTTATTAGCAATACATCATGAGAGCTTTATCTCTGTCTTCGCTGTTCAGATTTGTAAGAAATCTCTTAACGATAAGTTTGGTTTGAATTTTGGAAGTTGTAACTCCATTTCAAGTAACTGTAGTGTTTAGAAATGTGGATGAATTTGAATTTGCACTGTTTGGAATTTTGGAGTTTGGATTTTTTAAATATAAATATTATCAATTGAAAGACATTAATATATATATATATATATATATATATATATATATATATATATATAATATAAATATATATAATATATATATATAATATAATTATATATATAATATATATATAATATAATTATATATAATATATATAAATTATATATATTTATAATTATATATAATAGATATATTATATAATTGTGATCACATAAAACTTTAGCTTAAGCATAATAAATATTCAAAATAATAAAAATCCTAATTCAAGAATTGAAAGATGATGTCAGAGTGTCCCTTATGTACTCACAGCTACAAGATGAATGATCTTAGTCTATTCTAAAACATTTCATGAAAAATGTATCACAAAAATTAAATTAAATAAAAATTTGCATTCATTTATTTTCAGTTATTGATATGATTTAAGGAATTGTATTTAATTGGATTTAAGGAATAAGTATTGAATTAAGGAGCTACTAACTAAAATTTTATTTGGACCTTATAAAGACTTCAATTTACAGTTGAAGCTGTTTGTTGCTAGATCAATATTTTAAATGTTGATGATATATGGTAACAGGGTCATGCGATAGCAGGAGGGTGTTTTCTAACTTTATGCTGTGACCACAGAGTTATGACTTCCGATAAAGCTCTGATTGGATTGAGTGAAGTTAAACTGGTACTATTTATTTATATAAATTCTGAAGTTATATTGCTTTCTATTTAAATTTAAAAATGTGTTTTGCCAATTACTGCATTGCATAAGAAATATTTAGATACTGTATTGTTGTTAATGGCTAGTAATTATAATAATTAACTATTAGTAATTATAGTAATTATTATTTTAAATTGTATCTTGAGCCCTTTGCTTAAGTTTATAGATCACATAACATACTGCTGCCATATTTCTACATTTTGTCCAGAAAGTGCTGAAATAATTCAACTAAAACCTACACCAACTGAGCCGCAATCGAACACCCTTCCAATATGCTACAATAGCCTGTGCTCTACAAGTTAAATTACGCTGAATCTGAAGAAAACAAGGGAATATATTTATGGAAATCTAACTTCTTGTTTAATTTTGATAAATCATTTCAATATTAAAAGATATGATGACTCCTTGATGAATTCAAATAAAATGACTGTCAAATTTTTTCATCTACTAAGCTTATGCCTCTCCAGTTTGTGCTCAAGATTTTGCTTAAGGGTTGCAGCATAAAACTTTCAGTGTGTAATTCATGGAAGGGAGGGATTGTGTTATCAAAATTACCATTGTTTGCTAGACGGTCGAGACTGCATTACTTTGTTGTCTTACTTTTGCACCTCAGCTTGAATTTGATTCCCCAGCCCCCGTTAGCTACATATCCATCTAGAAAAATACTTTTACCTCTCTAACAAATAGTGGAATTCGTACAATTACAATAAAATAATTGATCAAATTTATGATTGATGTGTAGGGTTTTCCGGCTCCATACTGGTAAGTTAGCTTTATTCTGTAGATTGACTTATACTCAGCTTCCTTATACCAAGTAACTCTGTGAATACGTAGGCCCAGTCATTAGGCCTGTGACCATTATTTAAATTACCAGCAAGTTACCAGCCGCCTATGTCTCTTATTTGTTTATTTACTCTTGATCAACTTACAATGTTGATCTTAATGCAGTTAATTTTTATTGGACCTAATATCATTACAGCTTTCTTTTAAAAAGATTAATTAATTCATTAATTTCTATGGCCTTTTCAGTCTTATCGCTAATTAATTTAATTCATAGGAAAATTGTGCATTTTTCAGTGCAGTTATCATAATTTATTACAACGCTCAAAGGCATCCCTAACATCATCCTTGGATGAGTAAATGGATTTCTTTGAAGTCTTTTATTACTAGCAGTAGTATGCAATTCTACGTACTGATGTGTGCAAGCAACACTTGTAATCGTAGGTACGGGAAAAGGAAGGCAGCACAATAGTTCCAATTATTAGAATTATAGTGCAACTAACAACTCAGAAGCCATTTTTTCCCAAGCTATAGGCTACATGAGGTATGGATAAGGCATAGACTTTGTGAAGGGATTAACTTGTTGATCTAAGGAGTGCTCTTTTGAAGCTAGAAAGCAGACTTTGAGTATGAATATATACCTTGAACCTGCCACTTGACAGTGCACTGAAGAGAAAGAGAGAGAGAAAGAGAGAGAGTCAACTAAGAAGATATTCGAACATTTTCTTCAGTCTGCTCTCTGTTCAACAGGTTCGTTAATCTCATGGTGAGCATAGTGGGATTAAGGAGGGCGGAGGAGGTTCTAGAACTTGGGCAGCTGTGCAACGGAGAGCAGGCGATGTCGTTAGGCCTGGTCGACGAGGTGACGTCACAGTCTGAATGTTTATCGACAGCCCGTCGAGCTCTCTCTCGATATCTAGCGCTGCCAGGTATAGACCCAAGGCTAAAGACTAATTTAACGTCACTTCCTGTCTTGAAAGTGTATCAGTGACGAACAGTCAAGCTCTCGATTTGAACTCTACTGAGTGGCATTCGAATACCTTACCACTCTACCAACATCTCAGGCAGGTTCGATTGTGCTTAATTGTAACCTCCGAATAATAGAGAGTGCTTTTGTGATGAATTAACTCTTTTTGGTGCAGTATAGAAATATTAGAGCTATTTTTTGAGCCTTCGCAACTTTATGTTTACTGTTTATGTTTATGTTTGTTTGTTCTCACTGTTAGATGAGAGGGTAGAGAGTTACCACCCTTCCGCTCGTAGAGTCCTTTCTATGCAATCAACACATCCTACAAAGACTATTTCTCTTCCCCACATCTTAATGTAGCCTTCATTATGTCAATATTGGTCTTTAGAAGTGACTTTCAATGGAATTTCTGTATTTCTGCTGTAGTTGTATCATAATTTTTTGATCTAACGCAGGAAACCTGTGCAATAATTTAGAAAGAATTAAAGCAATTGCTTATTCTTGAATGTAGAATTATTATTTGTACTATTATTTAAATTCTTTTTATTTAAAATTGCTACTATTAACTTTAACATAATTTCTACTTTTTATATATTTTATATTTTTTAATAAACCCTCCGGAGCTTGCATTGCTTGATTCCACTGATTGTATGCATTGACTTTGTAATTTTGATGTAGTATTTACATTTTTAATTTTAGATGCCTTAAATTTCCCTTTCTAGAGAAGAAACGAATATATAACTCTTGCTGTACTTTTATTGTATTTTTGTGTGTTTATTAATATTGTTTTTAATTATATTTGTTATTCTATTTGCAGATAATTCTCTGCAATTGACGAAGAAGATGTTAAGAAAGCCTATACTGGAGCAGATGCTTAAGATAACTGAGAATGATATGGAGGAATTTGTGTCTTCGATGGCGAATGAAGAATGTCAAACAAGAATGACCGAATATCTTGAAAATTTGAAAAGGATAAAACCATGATAACATTAAGCACAAGATTTAAATGCTAATATCATCTATTTTTGTTACTTATACTAAACATTGTTGTACCCAATAACTGTTTATGTCGAAAATTCTGCATTAAACAAATATTATATTGAAATCATCTTTTATCATGATATCTATCGCTTTTAAATATCACATTCTTAAACCGTTAAGCAGTTCTTAATCAATTGACTATTTGACCGGTCCTGTGAATATCTCCTATTTTACTCTCTGATAAGCTAGCCCCAGAATCGAACGCTCGACCTCAGGGAAAGCTTGTTAAAACTTCTTGACGTTACCTGACGCTCTACTATTAATAACTTTATACATATTGAGACAGTGGTAACTTTAAAAGTTTGCTAAATTTGGTGTGATCATTTGTATTCTTGACTGATGATCAGTAGGTTAGGAATTTAAATCCTAGGCCCTCCTTTTATCAATTCCTATCTAGAGATGGAGATAGGATGTAGTGTGTTTAACGTAAAGCTCAGAAGTACTAGGTTTCTCCTCAAGGTGACACACTCGAGCGAGACACCTGTCAAAGACTAATTAAAACTTGTTACAGCTTTTTGACCACAATACTCACAACTGTTAAGCCAAGCAATTAGTGCTTATGTAATATACTACTTGTAATAGAATGAAGGAGAAACTTATAATTTATTACATAATTATTCGTGTGCTATATGCATATTTTATAAAAACTATGTCTTGAATTATAGTTTAACCTATGTCTGGAATAACTTAAATTACTTCGTTAATTTTCTATTAGGAGACTAGAACCCAGCTTTTTTATAATTAATTAGCGTTCCTTGAAGTTCTTTTATATTCTAAAATATTTAAATAGGCCTACCAAGATTTAAATTCTCAAAGTTGTTGATTTTCTGGAAACAAGATCAACAGATAAGATCCTAAATTACAGATTATCTACTTATATCGCTTTCGAGTAAGGAAACTGACGTAAACATTAGCTTTACCAGCTTTTTTTCTTTTATATAGATAAGTAGAAGTCAAAACTCGCTTAACTGCTAACTGATGCTCATGTTAACTCATGAACTGCTAGTGTTGATCGGATAGGCATATGCTTAACTATTTACTGCTTTCAAGTGTCTTGTCTTTAGCTGCATTGCTTATTATGTTACGGATCATATGCAAATCTGGACTTGACTAACCTGTATGAAACACTGTATAGGATCCTTACATAACTTAAGGTCGATCCTTACGTCTCATACCTGCATATGTAAGTGACGTTCCTGACATCATTCTGGAATGAGCAAACGGACGTTAAACCTTTATTATTATTATTATTATTATTGTTATTGTTATTATTACTATTATTATTATAGTGAGGTTTCTAAATAAAACCTCTCTCTCTCTCTCTTGTCTCTCTCTCGCTTAAATGGACTTGATGGCCAGGTATTACGCTAGTTGAACTATGAATTGGGATATGGGAAGGCAGTTATGTTCAGAACATAACGCATTGCTCTGGATCAAGATGCATCCGATGCTTGTATTTCTTACAAAATTCTCTATAGCTGTCAGCTAGATGAGACGCTTTGTATTCCGCTCTCTCTCTTCTTGCCTCTCTCTCTGTCTCTGTCTCTCTCTCTCTCTCTCTCTCTCTCTCTTTCTCTCTCGCTCTCTCTCTCTCTCTCTCTCTTTCTTTCTCTCTCTCTCTCTCGCTCTCTCTCTCTCTCTCTCTCTCTCATGTCTCTCTCTCTCTCGTTCTCTTTCTCCTCTCTCTACTCTCTCTCTTCTCTCTCTCTCTCTCTCTCTCTCTCTCTCTCTCTTCTAGACCTTTAGTATGTAGTACGGCAGAAGACGCTCGCATAAATGTTCTTCTAAATTTGACACCCGAGTATGCAAATATAGGAAACCGGTCTTTACCTGTATTATGTAATAACTTTTAAAAATTAATATCATTTTATTATATTTTAATTATTTTATTATATTAAATATGACACTACTCAATTTGTAATTAACATCAGACGCTTTGAAGAGGTTTCGTGTATGTTAAGTTAAAGTAAGTCAAACATGTGCTAATGTAATAAATTATAATTATAATTGCAATAGATGACTTCACAGTGTTAGCCGCGCCCACTTTTAGACACCTGCCGGCATTGGCATCCATATTGGATTACGTTTGTTGATTTTTAGCATTACGTATGCATAGATATATATGCATATAAAAAATAAAATTTCTATGTACGTATATTGCAATTTGTAAAAATGCACACGATTTATACACAGACAGTGTACCTGTGTGCCTCATGAAGTTATATGAACTTACGTATGAAATGTATGAGCTCCGATCTTACCGGTACGTCGTACTTTGTAGATTCGTTATGTAGCTGGATTCTATAGTTGAAGACTTAAATTAATTATACTCGTTCAGTAAGTCTTGAGGACCTGCAACACTAGTCTAGTCATAGTTTAATGCTTCAATACACAAAGACTGTAACGGATTCAAATACAAACCTTAAGTCTTAAACTATAGGCTAGTGCAAAAGGCCAAAACTTTCAATATTTCTTTTGTGTACAGATCTATGTATATTCCAATAATTTGACTCTGTTTTGAGAAATTTGACCTTAATCTGCATTACGGAAATGGCAAAAATGGCAGAAGTTTTGCAATTACTAATTTCATCAAACCATTAAAGCTTGCCAACAATAGGCCTATCTTATATTTCGATTGCTAATTAAATACATAAGTACAAAATAAAACAGAAACACGTACATCGTGCGGAGAGATTTTTGTTCCCTTTTCCTTAATTCCACTCATGGAGTCCAAATTTCTGCCATTTCTGCCAATTAGCCTGTCCTATGCACGGGACTCATTGGCAGAAATGCTGAAATTACGTGTAACAAAGCTTTCAAGAACAATCATATCCATTACCAGTTCATTAACCTGTAAGAAAGAGCCCATGTCCATATGCCAGACACAATTTTATACCAAATTAAGATGAAAAACTGCTTAAAGATACATATACAGCCGTGTATCATATTACGTTTTCTGCATCAAAATGGCGGCTTTGTAATGTAAACAAAAAATTACGTGTTCATGGCACCTCTCTATGAAGGTTTTCGCAGTTTAGTGAATATATAGAGCCGCTGAGCAGCATTTCATGAAATAATACGAGATTATCTATTATCTGATCTTATTTCACGGTCCATTTAGTCCTTCGAATTGCGCGTAAATTACATTTTTAGTGCTTTCGATCTTTATAATTGATTTTGATTTATTCCAATAAGTGATTGCTAGTTCAACGAATTGTCTACGCATTGTGTTTGACTTCAAAGAGATACTGAAAATGCAGCTAATTCTAATGCTATTTCGAACAAAATTCTAGTCTATAGTGCTTATACTGCATTAAAATACTACCGTAATGCCACAGCAGTATCTTTACAATTCTGTAAATACTGCTGTAACAACTTCAATACTATAATACTATTGCATTACTACTGGACAATGATATTAAAGATCTGGAGCCTGGTTACAGTTGACGGCAGATAGAGAAGATTAATTATAAATTTGTACGTAAACCAGAAAACAGTAGTCAAAATTTCGCAAGAGTTCCCTAAATTTTAATAGAACTGGGTGGAGGGGCTAAGGCAATTATGTTGATTTTCACTACCATTACCTCTATTAGGTGGTAAAAATAACACAATATAACAACACGTTGGGTCAGGAAGCACAAATGCCTGTTTAAGGCCAATTCCTCTTTTTCTCTCCATGGCTATTAGTAATCGTTGCATTTGATGGCGCATCAATTGCAGCCGGCGTCGATTTAAGAATAACTCTGGGATTTTTCATTCAAAATTGTCAACGGACTCAACACTCGTTCTTCCAAGTTGGTTGCCCAATGCATGTAGGCCTACTAACCTAATGTAAAATGCAATGTAAATAGCGTAATAGTGTAATAATTAATGTAATTTAAATGTCACTGTGATGTAGACTTATAATGATTGAGACGATGGAAGGTATTAATTAGGAATATACTATTTGAGGTAAATAGCTAAAGTTGTGAGGTTTGAAGATGCATGCTTGGTACTAGCGAAATTGAATTGCAAAGGATTGTGGATGGTTTGAATGACCGGACATTGAGGTAAGCCAAGAAGCGTACTATAAAAGGAACAAAGGTGATGAGCTTGCCATGGAATTAGAGAGATATAGCCTAATTATTTCATTGTGGACTACGCACCTGTGCCGTTGTGAATCATTGACATTGAGAATGGAGGATCTTTGGAAACCGGAAGAACGCGAATTATGGCTATGTAGAAGAATAGAGAAGTTCAAATTGACTTACAAAATTACGAACAAAGAGGTTTTAAATAGGGTTGGCATGAATTTTTATAATTAATTTTTATAATTTTTATGAATTAAATATTTGCTAAATGTCTTAAGGAATAGAAAGAAAACTGGATGGGTTATATACTGAGAGGGAATGGTTTACTGAAAGAAGTAATTGATGGGAGAATGGAAGGAAAAAAGGCTCAAGGAAGACCGAGACTTGGGATGCTGGTTTATTTGATAATTAATTCGCTTGTTGATATGAAGAGAAAAGCAGAGAATAGAATTATGCGGAGTAGTTATATGCCATGGACTTGCCAATAATCAGTGCTCTAATATATATACAGGGTGAGTAAAAAAAAGATAACACCTGCAAAAAGTTTGAATATCTCAGGCTATTGTTAATATTTTACAATAAATCTTTTACCAATTACTAAAGGACTAATTTTTGATGGGGTGGCCACTTTTCATCCATTTTGGTACATAGACAGGCCAGTTATGCAAGTTTCAGCAGAGCAACCCCCCTATTTTTACCTAAAAATGGCGTAAAGCACCTCCGGCAGTTCTGTCTTGTTTTTAGGCTTCGGCTGGTGTTTCTGATAAAGATGCAGCATGGTTCCCCAGATATGGTAATCCAGAGGATTTTGATCGGGAGAGTTTGGAGGCCATTCAATCTTCTTGATGAAATGCGGATTTCTCTCGCTGATCCATTCATGTGCATGGCGAGATGCATGAGTCGGAGCATCACCCTACTGAAAGATGAAACCATTTGGTAGAAGAGCATGGCAATCATCAAACAGCTTCAGAAGCAAAGTACTGACGTAATACTGAGAGTTCAACCTTACCTTCTCGTCAATGAAGTGCAATCTGCCCTTACCGTTGTAGCAAACGCCATTTTAAGGTAAAAGTGGGGGGTTGCTCTGCTGAAACTTGCAAACTTGTATATATATATATATATATATATATATATATATATATATATATGTATACCGTGTATATATATATATATATATATTATTTCATTATTGTACTTCGCAAAGTAGTCGTCATCGCATTCAATCATAGGCTCAATGACCTGTTACATGTACAATCATTAATCATAACGGTTACAGATACATGTAGAATTGTAGATCTGTTTATTTTGTATTCCGTAATTCAATTCACAAATATTGCACGAATATGACAAACAAGGCGTAGTATATGTATGTGCATGTAGTGCTCTATACTGTGTGAAATCCTTCGGCAGCACAATTTTCGGGACATTGCATCGGATCAATTCTCAGAGGAGGTAACAATTATTATTTAAATGTTATTCTATTTTAATTTTAAAATACAATATAAATGCATAATACTCGTGTACGTATTATAATAAATAATTAACTTAACTTAGTAATAGATAGATGCGCAATGATTGCATAAAAAGCAAAAGTTTATTACAGTCAGGTACGCCCTAGCTGTTGCTTTTGGGTTTATTTCATTGAGTTAAATAAAAATAGACATTTATTTCCAAGATTACGGTTACTTTCTCAAGACCGAAAATTCTAAATGTCAGCAACGTGAAGTTGTGATTTTTAACTTTTAAACTGTCAATGCAACTGTTATGCTATTGTTTCTATATCGACCCGTTATATTTGTTATATTTTTTCTGTTATATTTTTGGTATAAATATTTTTAAAGTGTATTCTTTAGGCTAGTCATTTGAGGAGTGGAGCTAGCGTTGTCTAGGATGCTCTGTGTTTCTCTTAGTTTGTTAGTTAGTCCATTTTTTAAAGCTTAGTTAAAAGCACGTTTGCTTCATGCGCAAGTAAATGTGGGTCTCGAAACACTGCCGGGTTGTATCTACCTATCTATCTATCTATCTATCTATCTATCTATCTATCTATCTATCTATCTATCTATCTATCTATCTATCTATCTATCTATCTACTATCTACTATCTATCTATCTATCTATCTATCTATCTATCTATCTATCTATCTATCTATCTATCTATCTATCTATCTATCTATCTATCTATCTATCTATCTATCTATCTATCTATCTACCTACCTACCTACCTACCTACCTACCTACCTACCTACCTACCTACCTACCTACCTACCTACCTACCTACCTACCTACCTACCTACCTACCTACCTACCTACCTACCTACCTACCTACCTACCTACCTACCTCCCTACCTACCTACCTACCTACCTACCTACCTACCTACCTACCTATCTATCTATCTATCTATCTATCTCTATATATATATATATATATATATACATGTATATATATAATATATACATTATAAATATATATAGCATATAGGTGTCATATTCAGTATATATATATATATATATATATATATATATATATATATATATATATATATATATATATATATATATATATATGCTTATATATATATATGATACATGTATATATAGCATATATATAGCATTTATTTATATATATATATTATATATATATATTTATATCTCTTCTTTATATTAGAGTAGGGCCATTGTCATAGATACGATCTCGTGTCCTCTACTTATCTGACAAACCTGCTACCTGCTCACCCAACTGATCAAGAGTGAAGAACTTGTGGTATGGTGATATAATGCAGTGAGAAGCATTTCTCCAATATACATGTACATTCATTTAACTTACGAATTCAAAACCGATGCAGGACCAAATCGTATTTAAGGTGATTTTAGTTTTAGCTCTTCGTAAATCATATTGACTGCAAAGCAAAGTAGTTTGATATTTTAGGATAAATATATGCAAGAAATTCCGTGTGTGGCGTGTGTCGATTACCGTTAGAAAATCATTAAACGCGTCGATGGGTTTGATTGGCATCTGATTAACACAAGACTGACATCCGATTAACATATGAGTGGCATCTGATTAACATATTATTGACATAACATATAATTGCTATCTGATTAACATATGATTGACATCGGATTAACATATGATTGACATCTGATTAACATATTGTTGACATCTGATTAGCATATTATTGACATCTGATTAACATATGATTGACATCTTATTAACATATGATTGATAAGACAAATTAAGAAACCGAAGAAGCTGCTTACAGACAGACCACGTTCAATAGGGAATCAATAACTCCAGGAGACTTGAATAAAAGAATTGACTACAATTGGGGTTCATCGGTTTGACGTTTTGCTTGGAAAAATAATTTTGACTAGTTTGCTTTGTCTACAGTTTACTTTTGTCTTCCGGACTTGTATGTTCATAAGCGCTAGTTAGATTTGCATGTGCACGTAGACATAGACAAAGTAAAGTAAACACGCATTACAGTGAAATGATCAACTATGTTGATATCTTTCACTTTCAATACCACGTGTTTAAACCGTTAGGCAATTTAGTTCATTTTCCGTATAATCAGTCCAGTGAATGTCCGAGATTTTGCTCTCTAATCAACGCGGCCGGGAATCAACCCACGAGGGTTCAATTCACCTCAGGATCTGTCATTTAAAACTTTATGAAGTTACCCCCACGCTATTAAGACATTCTAAAAACAAAAACACGTCTAAACAAAAAAATAAAATAACACAAAAAGACAAAAAAGGACATGTAATAAGGGTGCGCTGTAATGCATATTTTAATTTCTTACCTGATTAGATGCCGTGCATGGGCAATTTTTATTATGTGTAAAATAACATTTATAAGAATTTCGTTTTTGACAACACTGTATTTAATTAGATTAAATACAGAAATAATAGATTGCAAATAAAAATTGCATTGAAAACGCATGCAATTCTACCGACCATGAAATTTGGGCGGATAAATGATTATGAAGAGGATTGAAGAGCTAAAGAAGAGCTAAATTCTGATTGGTTGACAACTTGGAAACCAACGATTCTGATTGGCTCGTGAGCATTGCATCGATCAACGCTATATAACTAGGTGACGTGCTATGAAATTTTAGTTCTATTCTGAACTCTGGCTTATACGAAATTACTAGTTGAACTTGCCTAAGTATAATTCTTAAAGAATTATTGCAACAAAACCATAAACTAGTAGATTTCCTACAAGCGTCTGAATTTCTGATTGAATTCATTAAAAAGCTGTTCTACTACACCCTCTATAGGTCGGTGTTAGATTGCATGACACAAATACGAATTCTATATCAGAGCAAGCAAGTGTGCCCCCCCGGGATTTACAGATTTATGTGTCTTCTAAACCCTCTACAGGTAGGTTAGACTAGACAATACATTATATCTCATATCCGATATAAATCCTGAATTGAACCAGAAACGCAAATTGCTAGAAATCTAGGCAAAGCGTTTTCTCGTCAATGTAGGTAAAAACTGCTGCATTCCAATAGCTCGCAGAAGACGGAAGTTAGAAGAAAAGAAGACAGGAGTTAGGAGATAGGAGAAAACAAGGGAAGTATCTAATTTATAGAGAAGTGCCGTGAAGCCATAATTCGTTCTCCTGCTCTATCTTATTTGAACTTTACTTAACTGCCTGATTAAGATATATTCATTTATTCGCCTATTCTTGTAATTTAATTTTGCGTAGTTATCGTTCTACGTTCTGTTCTATTTAATGTTGTAGTTTTATTCTTTAGATCATATCGCGTTTCTTAGTTCATAATAAATCGTTAAAAGCATAAGCTATTTACCTTTTGTGTTAATATATTGATTTAGCCTCTAACTGGCTATATGAGCAAGAGATCCTTGCGTCCTCCAGATTAATACCGCCGAAGCATGAAGAGTTACTAAAATCGAACCCACGACTCCATTTCCGAAATCCTATAACGGAGAGAGGATTGGAGAACCCTATAATTGGCACCCGAATGGGGGCAAGAACTACCACCCAAGGGGAGAACCCAACAACATTTACTGAAAGTGCCGTATTTACATTTGTAGTTAGTATCAGACAAAAATATTCAGTAAAAACGACACCATTAGAATGCTACTGCCGTCCACGACAAACTGATCGCTTTAAGAACTGAAAACCAGTACTTATAATTGTAAAGGTATATCTTTATGCTGATCTTTCTAACAAATATGATAATTTTTAGATATTTGGATAAAACTCTGCATATTAAAATATTTCGACATCTTCGCGTACTAATGCCTCAAACAACCACCAAACAACCACGCAGTATTATTAATAATTGCAATAACGATTATGATGATATACTGTCGCTACAAGGATATATACATGTAGGTGGTTAGAGATTGATGTGGAACTGGAATAAGCATCGTTATCGTCTATTTGTTCTCTCTTGTATGACTGTAATTCTGTTAGTTCGGTCTCATGCTGGTGATATTTGCAACAATGCATTTTACTCGCCGGCTTGATTGTTGCTTTGAAGTCAGATCTGCAGGAACGAACATTTATTTAATAATTCTATCCACTCTTCCAAGGGCGACTCCATAGGCAGTTGAGTATCTAACTTTTTCTATTTCTATTTCTTCTGAAAACGTCCATGAATAAAACTACATATAAAAATTCTTTCACTTAATTTCATATAATTTGAATGGTTCCTTAACATTAAAGTTCAGTTAAATCTCTCCCTCTTTTCTTCTATTCTCATCTCATCTCTTCTCTCTATGTCCTTTCTCTGTCTCTGTCTCTCTTTCTCTCTCTCTCTCTCTCTCTCTCTCTCTCTGTCTGTCTGTCTCTGTTTCTCCCTCTCTCTCTCTCTCTCTCTCTCTCTCTCCCTCTCTCTGTTCGCGTCGCTCAATGAGAGAATTGTTTATTAATTTGTATCATCAATCAACACAGAAACAAAAGTAAGTAGATCAATCAAGATACGAATAAACGAACATCAGTAAGATAGAAATACACTCTATCTTGTACTATCTTGTACCTTGTACTATAACAGCAATGTGCATCTAAAAATGTGACCAAAAACATATTCAGTTTTACAAACAACATTATTAGTCAACTCAAATTCTTCTCTTGCAAACCTGTTCTGTTATCCTGTTTCGTGGTCATAAACTGAGGGGAAAGCGAGATTCAGCTCTCTCTCTCTTAGTGCACTGCTACTGGCAGGTCCATGGTATGTAACGCCTCCACTCTTCTCTGTCTTCCGCCTTCCCCTTCATTTCCACATATGAGTGGGTCTCTAAATCATCTAACATACCTAATGGCGGCCTGCGCCAGCCTCTTTTTCATTCCATTCTACCTTCTATGACCTCTTTTAATAGACCTTCCCCCCTTAGAATGTGTCCTATCCAACTCTTCTTCCTATTTCTTAATAGATTTATCAACTGTTTATCTGTGTCAACTCTCTCTAGAACTTCCTCATTTGTAGCCTTTTGAGTCCAATTAATCCTCTCCATTCTTCTCCAAATCCACATTTTCAATGCCTCCAGATTCCTAATATCTGCCTTCCTTAAGGTCCATGTTTCACAACCATACAATAGCGTGATCCAAACCAAAGTCAGTTATCAAAGATTCAGCTACGATCTCTTAAAAACTTTAGAAGCCTGCTTGGCATATTGACGTTTCCATGAATCAACAGAAGAATGCCTAACTCCTGGGACTGGGCAGATATCAAAGGAGATAGAGTGGTCGAGGTACCGGCTTCGCCACTGGCTGGAGCCAGTGGCGAAGTCGGTAAGACACTCGACCGCGGATCAGTATGTTCGGGATTCAAATCCTGGGCTCTCCCGTCACTAACATCTCTATCGAGTGAGGAAACTGACGTTAACCTTAGCCTTTACCAGCTTTTTGTCAAGTAAATTTTCAAGTCTGTCAAGCTTAGCTACATACTGACTTATAACCTTGCTATCTGTTTTCTCTGACATTGCCTTATTTCGAGGAACCGGCCATTAAATTCTTAAGGAATAGGCCTACCGTAATTTAAGCTGTTAACATTCCAAAGAACTCTTACATTATATTATAGAACAGAATTATCAGAATATCATGTTTATAGTCCTTTACAACAAAATAGACATCTATTTCCAAAACTATGACAATCAGAGTTTTTATTGCAAACTTTCAGACCTATTTCATTGTGCATGTGTCTTTCAATTGGGCAATATTTAAGTACATAGGCCTACCTTTAAAATAGAAAGATATCTGAAAGAAGATTTAACCACTTTATTTAAATATCTTGTTGCTCTTACTTTTGACTAATTAATCAAGAGAGTATAAAGCCCGGATGTTCCCGTCACTGGATAGTTTCAATCATGAACGATAACTTATAAATAGGGACGGCGTGAAGCTTTCAATCCCTCAGGAATAGATATACTGTTAGCATCAAATGAAGCGACGGCAAAAGAAGCGACGTTTCGTCTGAGATGAAATGAATAGATTCCAAGGATGTCATATATGCGCAAGTTGAGCTCGTTTCTGCAGTCAGCTCTCTTCTTCATCTCTGAGTTCCAAACTCGTTGAATAAATGTCGTGTCGTCAAAAAATATAATTCATTTGAAAATTACAGTTCAAAACATTTTGTAAGATCACAATTGCTCTTAATAGTAAGATCATCGGAATGGCTGTTAGAGTTAAATTCAATTTCCACCTCCCAGAAAATGTTCCGAGTGTTATTGCTATGTTAACCTCCTTAACAAGTTCGTCATCTAGGTATATATAGCTAGTAAGCTAATTAATTAATTAGTTACCTAGTTAGATACCTAGCTGCGTGCCTTGGCTTCGATCTAAATGATAATACTTGTTGATCAGTAGTCAGGTAGAAACACTTTTTAATGTCATAATACTACCAATGTAAATTTAATTTCTGTTACGGTACCACAAAAATTACGGTTAGAGGCAGTATGATGAAATCTCCAACCCATGGAGAGGCGGTATGATGAAGTCTCCAACCCATGGAGAGGAGGTATGATGAAGTCTCCAACCCTTCGAGAGGCGGTATGATAAAGTCTCCAATCCATGTAGAGGCAGTATGATGAAGTCTCCAACCCATGGAGAGGCGGTATGATAAAGTCTCCAATCCATGTAGAGGCGGTATGATGATGTCTCCAACCCATGGTCTCTTGCTTATCTGACAAGACCACCAACCAACAGCGGATATAAAATATTTTACTCAATGCAATGGTTAAGCCAGTTATTGCGACACTAGTACAACGTTTTAGAAAATACGCTTATAACTACAAGTTATAACTTATATCAGGAATGAACTATTATGGCGGACAAGTCCTTCTACGCAATTAAAGCCTGCTCGTTGTAAGGAAGTTAGGGAATGGTCGCAGAAGATAAGACATTATGTCGGTGAACTGTTGTTATTGGGTGCAGCTAATTCTGGGATGACGTAACATGCGTGGGGTGTGGGTTAACGATCGAAAGTGTTAGTGGATGAACGGTCAAATTGAGTAATATACAGTGAACTGCTTGAGTAATTTTAAAACGGGGAGAACGTTCCGTTTTATTAAAATAATTGCCACCTGCTAGACTACTACAATTATGCTTCAATCGCGTTCTACTTTTTTAGAATAGAAAAATAAAGCTTAGCGTGCAACGTAAACAAAGAAAGTTTAGCGTTTGTTTCTGCTCTGCGAGAGTACTTATAGAGACAGCCTATTTGGGGTTTGAACCCACGACCGCATGAAATAAACATACTACCATCTCAACTATACAACTGTTAAAATAGTATAAAATATGTGCAATTGTGAAAAGGTAGATGTCCGGGTTGCTTGAAGAATAGACCAACAGTGTAAATATGCACGAGTCGTAGAAGGCGACATAAAAACTAGATCCAAAGCAACTTCAGAAAGGGCATTCGGTTAGTGAGCGCCTATAGGCTCCAGAAATTGCTACAAAAACTTAAACGAATGGATTTAAAGTCTATTCGTATCCCGACCCTGGTTAAACTGGTATTTCAGAGAAGAAGAAGAAGAAGAAGAAGAAGAAGAAGATGACGATGATGATGCTGATGATGATGATGATGATAAGGTAGATCCCAATTGCTCTCAATTCTTATGTTAAAGAATACTGATGTTAGGGGCATGAGAGATAATTGGGATGCTTAGTAAACTCATAGCGAGTTTATTAGCTTCAGAAATGACTTGGTTTGTCTGCAGATTTGAGTCGAATTGTCGTTGTGAACACAAAAGTTGCTTTACAGGCGAAGGAGAGGCCGTTTCTTAGTTATGTAATCTATATGTAAATTGCGTAATTGACAGAGGTTCATAGCGGTTCAACTTGAGTTCATTTAGAATCATTTTATGGTCATTTTAAGGTTTAGGTCAAATACATTTAGGACATTTATTTCAAAATCCATAAGTATTATTCCACAAACGTCTATATTTAGTCAAACATATTTCAGTAGTATTATTATTTACACCATCAGTGGAACTGATAGTACTTTTATAACTGATAGTACTTTTATAACTGATAGTACTTTTATAACTGATAGTACTTTTATAACTGATAGTACTTTTATAACTGATAGTACTTTTATAACTGATAGTACTTTTATAACTGATAGTACTTTTATAACTGATAGTACTTTTATAACTGATAGTACTGATAGTACTTTTACATAGTACTTTTACAACTGATAGTACTTTTATAATTGATAGTATTGTTGTTACTTAGTTTACAAATAATTTCTGAAAGCTTTTTACATCATTTCGGATACTAAACTATAAGGTTACGGTTGTCAAAGAGTAGCTCAACATTACTGTCATAAAATCACTGGAAAATAAATTACACTTGCTAGCATTGATAATCAACTAAATAGATTGTTAATGGTCTCATAATCAATGAACAACTTTCTTAATCATACCAGTCCCGAAAAGAAAACTGGCGTTGAATATAAGTCTATTATTATATAATTTGTCTATTGTCTCATTGAACCTTTTTTTAGTTGCAGACGTGTATTAATAATTAAAATATCATGTAATTATTCGCAAATATTGATGTCCGTATTCAGTCGAACTGAATTATCCGCTTTATATCCTATAGGCTACTTTGTCAATGATATCAGTATGGCGTAGACTACTTTATGTCGTAATCTTATTCTGATTAATTTCACTAGAATAATAATAATAATAATAATAATAATAAAAGTTTTACGTCCGTTTCCTCATCCAAGGATGATGTCAGGGACGTCTCCATAGTAGGCTACACATCACTACTGATCAATTCACCCAAACCCGCAAAATAAATGTGCTGAAATAAGGTCCTAAAATGAAATTCGGTCCAGTGATCAAAAATAGCCCAAATAGTTAGAGTTCTAAGAGTATTAAGGTAGACAAAATAGCCATATAATATCTATTTAGTTGACCATCAGCAGCGCAATTGTAACTTATTTTCCAGTGAATATATAGAGTACTAAGTTCGTATGAAATTTATCCTTTAAGTGTGACAATTAAAGAATCAATTTAATTGTTCGTATAAAAATTAGTCATTTAATTTTGACTGAAAAAATAAACTAATTTTATCGAGACGTCAGCCGTTGCTTGGTTAATACCTCACCATAAATGTGGCCACTCGCAATCAATTTCTCTGAACAGATATCTGAACAGATATCTGAGGCATCAGTCCGGCTAAAGTTAGTAGTTTAATAGTTTAGGTCATATCCGGAATCATACCGTACGTAAAGCGGAAGTTAAAAGCGATTTGAAGAAATGAGGCTCATTATTTATCTCGTTTCTCCATGCAGACGTTTCGCATTGTGTTAATCTGGAAAGGTTGATGAGAAAGATTTGTCTAGTTCATTGCTGTATTACGATCTCAACAGAGCGATATTGAGCAATGCGAATCATAACTATAGTATGTAGAGATTTTGACATTGCCTTATGGCGAGGAACAGGAAGTTATATTTTTATTTATTGATTGACTTTCTGACTGATTGATTGATTGATTGACTGACTGACTGACTGATTGATTGATTGATTCATAGTATATTCTTTATCGCACCTGAATTGAATTATGTTATGTGACCTAATAACGAAGCATATGGAGGAAAGTTCACTATGTTGATTTAAATTGTAGAAGAAAAGTGAGACTTAGCTTGCGTATTAATAATATATATACATAACATTACAGACATATTATTGAAATTAGTGCGATCATATTGCGATGTAAGTCATTTGTATGTTGTAATGGTATGGTGAATTTGAATGTTTAATATTAATAAGATAAGAGAGCTCAGTTGCAGATTGTTTGAAAAAGGTAAACAGATTCTATATAGCCTGCCATGAAAAATTCAGAATTTTAAAAATATTTCTAACTTAAAACTAAAATATATCTTTATTCTTTTGGATGAAAATGAATATAAACGATACTGCAAACAGTATTCTCTCTAACATGTATACTGATCATGACTTAACTTATAGAATCCGTCCTCTAATAAAATATGTAAAAATTCTCTATTTTACTTTTTAATACGGGCAATCCTACAAATTAACGTATGTCAAAAGTAATTTAATTTTCTGTGTAGAAACTGGTTGTAGAAACCAATATTGAAATGACAAATATTCACTTGAAATGTTGTTCGAAATTGAGCATAAAATTCTTCCTTGGTATCAATATAGAATTACAGCAGTTCTGAATCGCATGAATATTCAGTAACTAAATGTTATGTACATTGGTCAATTTTCTTGTAAGAATTGAAAGCCAATAAATAAGGCTAATTTTGCCTGGGTTACAGAGTGCGGCAACGTAGGCGAAGATGTGTGTAAGCCAACGCAACAATAAGCTCCAGGTTAATCTGTGAAGAACTGAGTTCACGCAGAGAATAAAATAGAGAGTGCAGGAAATTCATAATGGGATTAATCTAAGGGCCTTATATCGAGGGAGAAGTTTGTCAGGTCATAAAATAGTCAACGATGCGCTTTTTTCTAGAAAGGAAAATTAATTATCATCCTCCTTTCCCTTTAGTGGCTTTAGTCAATGTAGCAGATCCTGTTTAAGAAACGCAGAATCCAAGCAAGCGTGCAAGACAAAAACCCAATTAAACTCATTTATTCAATTAGCTGTGGTATCAATTTCGCTTTGCATTAGATCATATTTAATTACATTTAAATGAACTCGTAGTTCTGTTTCTTTGCACGTGAAGAGTGCAAATAAATTTTATCTCATTAGAATGATACAATCTTCGCTTTCAGCGTCAAAGTTGAAATGGAGGAGTAAACACTGATACAACTGATAGAGCTCTAATGGGATCACGTTTACTATTTAAGGAAAGAGCTCCCCAAGGCTAAATGTGCATCGTAAACCCAGAATGAAATTCTATCACAGTAACCAGATTAGAGTAGGAGTCCTACTGTTGGCTTGTAAACAGCGTATTGACATTAAGTAGTAAACGACAAATAGCCATATGTTTAATTTTATTGCAGTAAACAAAACAGCAAGTGGCCCGTTGTATGCCTTTGAATCTGCTAATCTGCAAGAGACGTCCCTGACATTGACTTATGGCGAGGAACCGGACGTTAAATTCTTATTTATTGATTGACTGATTATTGTAGTGGAGCCTGCAATTGTTTGCTGACAATTAGCGCTATTAAGTGGAAAGACCTTTAATCATAGAAAATATTTTGTTAAGGTGTCAGAAACCTGTAAAGCAGGCCGGTCAACGGCCATGATACTGCTATAGAAATGGCTGTTTAAAAACATCGTTTGATAGTTTCTAGAAGACATGGCTGCTTGATACCATTGAAGCAAGACTCGTATCAAATCCGCCAATCTCCGACTTGCATCTTTAGTCATTTGATACAACTGTATGTCTGTGCGTCGATGCAACTCTAATTACTCTATTTGTGTAAAAGATAATTTTAACTCAAGCTTCGATTTAATTTTCTTTGCAATATAAATATAAATGGCTAAATTATAAACACTCATTTCCGTGAAAAAATAGAATCATTGTGTAATTCGTTAACATTTTTTTCAATTTTATTGCAGGATTTTAATCAAATATAAATAGTTCAATCAAGCAGCCATATGCAATAAGATAAACACGATTAGCTAATCGCAAAAAGTAACTAGCTAAGTGCGATATGCAATATGAGCTATTTCAGGTTAAAGTAAGCTAAATGCAATAAGCTAGATGCAAGGGCTTAACCGGTGGCATACTTGCAAGTTGTTCGAAATCGGATCAGTAAGTGCAGGGCTCAAATCCAGTGCTCTCATCGTCACTGAAAATCTATCCAGCAAGAAACTGCCGTTAAACTTGGATTTAGTCTTTACAAATGAATAAGACTGAATTAATCAATCAATAAGAATTTAACGTCCGGTTCCTCGCCGTAAGGCAATGTCAGGGACGTCTCTCACAGACCCTAAATACACAGGCGCCGAATCGTTGCATATGTTCAGAAATGAAAGAGGCGACAATGATTCTCATCCTAACATAAATATTGCCATGTATTTACTGGCACTCGAATTTCTCCAAGATTACCAATTCCAGGCGAGATCAGGTTGCATCAGCGAAAATAGCATCGGACGCGAGTCGGTTTGATATATTATCCGAGTATAAGAAAGAACGCACTGAATTCCACGGAGACCTGTGAAACCGTGAGGTATGACCAACAGAACTGAGCTAGAAGTGTCGTGGAGTTTTAATGCTCTGGACATACTGGAATTCTGCCATACTCGTATCCTAGTTCTGTCTCAATATACTAGAAGACTTGAAGATCTAAGAACCAGTCAAGTATAGGCCTTCCGGGTTTGATTTTTCTGTCCTGTCTATTAGTTAAGTCTGAATTTACATCACGATTTCCTCAACAAAATGCTTAATATTAAGTCACTTTGTACTATAGGTACTAGTTTCTCTCTGTTGCCGTCAGCTTCAAATGCGGGGAATTAATTCACATGAAGGCTACAGAGGCAACAGAGCAAGTTTTTAAATACGATATAATATAATATTATATACAATCTATTGTATGTCGATATAGCATAAGATATAATAAACAGTAGGCTACTATATGCAATAATGCATAGCATACTGTTGGCCTATAGTAAAATGTAAAGAATATAGTAACATATAGTATAAAACAGAGTAGGAATAGTGTTTGTGGTAGTATGTAGTCCTTGCTCGTCCGTCATTGACTTCGCTTTCGATTGAAGAAAGTGAAGTTAACATTAACTCTACCAGCTTTTAGTATAGAGTATAGCATATACAATATAGTAATACATATAATATCTTACACATATATACTACTACTGAAGAATAGACCAACTAAAACTGCACATGTCGTAAGAGGCTGCAGAGCAATAATTGAGGAAGGCAAATTAAAATTACACCAGTAGCCATACTATTCCGGAGATATTGGTTAAATAAGATTCAGTAAAATGTAGTTAAGGTATAGCTATTTTTGTAGTGAAGTTAGTTCGTTAAACGACGGAGTTATTCTCATGCAGCCTAAAAGCCGAAAATGAGTATGAATAGGTATCTGAAGCCTGTCACTTGGCAGAATACTATAGATGTATTATTTACAGACATGTTTATACTATATATATATATATATATATATATATATATATATATATATATATATATATATATACATCTGATATAGTTAACGCAGGTGTGAGTTAGTACTCTTTAACTATGATATCTAAATGTATCACTGCGTAGAGTTTGCTATAATTGTATCGAATTTTAAATGGCTATTCTTGAGGTTGTGGAAAAGATTCTTTTAGTCGAGTGTATCAAAAATTAAAATCTGTTCCATTCGTAGGACCATCAAACTGAACAAGTTACTGGTAGCTGACTAACAAAGTAAATACTCATTATTCATTGCGGCATATATCATCATAGATGATTGTTGCAAATGAGCTCTGTGTTTCATTTTATGGATTCGGCTTTAAGAAGCTTTAGCATATTGAAGGCCTCTTCAAAAGCGATAGGGTCTGCTTTTGAAATTTTAGTAAAATAATAAGAAAATGCTAAATTGCATAAATAAAGGTCTTGAATCTTGAGTTATTCTCTGTCTGATTTGTTTTGAATTTATCTGGATTTGGTTAAATAATTTATGACAACAGATTTATGTTTCACAAATGAGTTGCCTACTAGAATTGTAAATACAGAGAATTATATTTATTGCGTCATAGAGGCACATATTGTAAATGCGAAAAAAGCATAATTCATATATAATATTATCGACCTATGCTAATGCAAATACAATATCATAATTAGGCCTATATTTAAAATCATCATAACAGCATATTGTGTTTAAAGAGTTTTATTTCACCATTCAGCTAGCAACATACAAATAAACTGCAAATACAAGTAAGCATAAAATATAGGGAAAAGCAATATTCATCTATAAAGTTAATGATCTATTATAAACCACCTTCCTTGTTGTATTTCGCTTCATATTTCTGCTAATGGCCTTATTGCGCACTACATTGTATGCATGCCTTAAATCCGAAAATAAATATGATGGCTATGCACTGACTATTCATTAAATATAACATCCTCGAGGCGCATTTAGAATCGAATAAATGGAAGAGTACATCTTCAGAGAGTCGGATCAATATTTAACATAAACTTATGGTCATGGCTAAAAAATACAAAAAGGAGAAGAAAATTAGAAATTATTATTATTATTATGGGGATAATGAGAATTGACCGATGAAATTTAAATTGAGGGATTTGCTTCTAATTTTGTGAATGCGATCAGATAAAACAGCGAAGGCGCTTTATCTTGAAATCTATACATTTCGATAAAAGACCACAGAGATAAAATGATCATAGAGCCCATGGGAGTAATACCAGCGAAAACCAATGAAAAGGGAAAAGCGATAAAATGCAGTCAGTATCTAATTTAAATTTTCAAACTGTCAGAGTTTATTTGATCTTTTCGTTAAGCTGCTATATCTCATTTTTGCACTATCTACTAGCATTTATGCCGTGGAGTAATCGGTTTTCTAGGTGGAGCAATTAGAGAAATACCAAAAAAATTGAAAAATAAACTGGACAATTTTCAGATGAATTATAAAAATTTTAGCTACAGCATCTGTTTAAAAAAACTATCATAACCAATATTCAAACCTATAAACTCTTATAGTTTCTTATCTATGAGATAAACGTCATGCTATCTCGGACATTCATTGAAGGAAAAATCGAATAAAATCAATTTTGTATTTAGTGTCAGATAAACCTCGCCGAACTCATTATCTATAAGATAAAAAGCTGGTAAAATAAGTTTAACGTCAGCTTCCTCACTCGAAAGCGATGTCAGTGACGGGCGAGCCTAGGATTTGAACCCCGCATCTACTGATCCGCTGTCGAGTATCTTACTAACCTCGCCACTGGCTGGAGCCAGTGGCGAGGTCGATCAATCAATCAACTGCATGCTCATTCACACGAAGCTACTGTACTCCATAAGTCACAATCGATTTAATAGCTAAACTTTTTACAGCTGAAAGTTGAGTGAACCGCATGGAGAGTATTCGAAGTCGCCGGATTAAAATCAGAAAGACCTGATACTAAGGAATTTATCATTCCGTCTGATAAACTCATAGTATGTTGGTACGGATGCTGACAGTATGCATAGATTTTGCTAGACTCCAGGAGCATAAAATACATTTTAGTTTATTTATTAAATGCCTTGGTTCACGCGTGATAAAACTTAACCCTATCTTTTAAAATTACTGGCCCAGTGGATGTAAAATTCTCCAGGGAATCTTTGATCTCTTGAGCCGTACATGAAGGGTCTGAAGAATCCTCCGTCATTGTGCAAACGTGTGCTTCTTATAAGTCATACGTAGGCGTCCACAAAATAATTTTAAAGGTGAAGGGGTGGGATCAGCTGGAAAAGTCTTGAAATTCGTAGGTGATAGAGGTATTGAATGGAGCATCGAATGTGAGCTGAGTGTCAAATACATCTATTAGTGAAACTTTGCGTGTGTTATAATATTTAGCACATTGTATGATAAATGCCAAATTTACGCGATCAATAACTCCTTCACCCCTTCGCAGCAATGACGTTTCTTTTGGGATTCAAAAAGTAAATTACATAAATTAGAAGGACAAGTAAGTGCCACATATGGCCCTTTGTTAGCAATTCAGCTCGAATAATATTAATTTATCTTATAATACTTCTAGTGCGTGACAAATGAAAATTATGCAATAAAACGAAATTGTTATGCGTATATACTCTATAAGCTCAATAAAGGTTCCCTGCACTAGACACCATGAAAAGAGTAATATTCAAGGTCACCTGAGCAATTTCAAAACATTGCAGGGGACGCTATCATCATCCTCCTCGAGTCTGCTCCTGCAGATACTTGTATCAGATGTAAAAGTAGACGGGATAAAAAGAGCAACCAATGACTCGAATGGTCGTACATCATTTCTCCTAACATCTTTCTATCGTGCAACTTCGCTTCTGATTGTAAAACAACACAACTCTTGGTTGTAATGCCCTTAACCTGTGGGCGATTTGAAAAGGAAAGAATAATATCATATGGCATACGTGCATTCAAAATCACCTTATATCAAGAAACACATTCATTAGATTCATTCATCATTTATCTGTTCACTTTCAGTGAATTTACAGTAATTTAACCACGCGATATCTCTTCCTGTAAGACAATCAAAGGAAAAAATCATCTTAAGTTACGCCTGATGAAATAATTAGTGACTGCTTCGTGCTGTAAAATCAGTTACCGGCTTGATCACTTGGGAACGTGTCATATCGAAGAAATACACGGAGACTGATTTTGGTAATGATAAAAAATTACACGAACCATAGAAAATACTCCAAGATGTGACGTCGTGTGAGGATATGATACATGTAAATTCTCATATATTTGTACACATAACTCCGTATTTTAAAAGGAACATGTTCAATCAGTATATTCATGCTCAATTCATGTTTTCAGCGGCCCGATTAGTGAAATTTCTGTAGCAGTAAGATATAACTTTCTTATTTGTTTAATTTTAACTTGAGGCTATATATTAAATTGTCTACATTTAAATGAGCCAGTAAAATTTATATAAGCCTACGTGTTTTATCAACATGATCAGTTTTAAGTCCACTAAAATTTCGATTTTCAGCCATAAGATCCGACTAATTCTGATATTATTGGGAAGAACATCGCAAATACTGTCACGAAAATTCAGTTATTTTATAGATCAGATATTAATGTTTTCTTCATTGTTTCCAGAACCTGAGCATATTGTTAAAACTTGAATGATTTGAAACTTTATTTCATGAAATTTAAATACTCTGAAAGTATGGAATTAGGTCTACCTCAATTTATGGATGTTTAATAACAAACTTGTTCTTAATGAAGCTAAAATAGAAGTCATTATCTTTAGCTCTCATATCCAATTTAATACAGTTAATATATAGCCTCAATTGCATTGGGTAAAGCTTATGCACGGTATGTACATGTTGTGAACACTGATCGTAACCTTGGTGTTGGCATCGACTTAAACATGACCTTTGAGCAGCATTCTAAGCAACTTTGTTCTTTTTGTTTCATTCATATTTGTCAGCTATAGAGCATTAATGAATGATAGTATTTTGACTTTGTGAATCTTAGTTTGATGTGTAATTGAGTGTACATGTATATTGTTTTGTACTTTTTGTAAGTATAGATATGTCCTTTGCACGATATGCTGTGTTAAACATTAAACATAACAATTGCATCCAATGCACCGATCTTACAAAAATGGCTATCTTATTGATCTATTGTCGTATAAACTGAAATAAAAGTATCCAAGGGACGCTTTCAAAATGACTAGATCCTGCTTTTACTGAACATTTACCTGGAAATTAACGCTTCTGTATTTGCCACAAATAAATTCTTAGGCTTAGAGGAAATATCCTTACAGCAATCTTACAGGTATTGATGGATGAGCAGGTTACGAATTTGAGACCTTCAGCTCTGAAAGCGTCCGTGCTAACAAGCATCAATGTTCTTTAGTGGAAATCAACATTTTGTATAATAGGACAATGAAATATGGCATAGTGCAATCTCATTCCGTTTCGGAAGGAAATAATTTGTGACAGAGGAAGAAGAAGTAAGACGACATCATGATGTGGCTATTTCAAATTTGGCGGAAGCAAGAGAGAAGGTGGCTAATCATTATTATATGGAATTATTTCCTTCGTTCTTAACGTAACGGAAACATGAACAAAGAGAATATTGTGTCCAGTAGTAGTACAGTCAAATAGCATGGATATGGGTGAAGAATTGAGCATGAAGCATTGGAGCGGAAAATGTGCTACTAAAAAAATCAAGGCAACCATTATTAACTGTTTATGCGGGGCTCACATTTTTGGGCCACTCGGTGGAGGCACAATCCCCCGGTGCCAATCACTGGTGCCTACCCACTGGTGCCTAATGACTGGTGCATACCCACTGGTGCCAATCACTGATGCCTACCCACTAGTGCCTAGACACTAGTGCCTACCCACTGGTGCCTAATCACTGGTGCCTACCCACTTGTGCCTAGTCACTAGTGTCTACCCATTGGTGCCTCCCCACTGGTGCCTAGTCACTTAGTGCCTACCCACTAATGCCTACCCACTGGTGCCTACCCACCAGTGCCTACCAAGTGGTGCCTATCCCGTACGATACTGGCTGGTGCACAATTTGTATAGCTGTGTTTTCTACTACATTAGATCCATAGATACGGCCTTCAATTAACATCCCAACTTACTTGATCGATGTTGTCTTGGACAACAGTATCAATCTAATCTTAGTATTGTACTACATAACTTTGATAATTGAGGCTTTGAGTACGTTTCTGGGACTATCTGACAAGGCTTAAACTCTGCCTCAGCTAAATTTTTATATTTCTTAGTTGAACTCACAAAGCCGATACAATGTTCTTAATCCATTCTCATCCCCTGCATGGTCACGAAAACACGCAGAAGTGCGCAATTAAAACAAGTCTCAAACACTGAACATTGTTTACGCCTGCTTTCTAACAGGATATTTCTGCACGAACAACTAGAAGGAGCTTCTATGGATGTTGAATCTAAACAACAATGAGATTGATTGATGTAAAATAATGTTGACCAGTTTAAATTCAGACTGTCTTCAGGAGATTAGTATGCAAGCCGGATCTCTAATTTAATGATTGATGGATGACAGCATTGAGAGATTTAATTAAATTTAGGCGCTAAGGTCCTAACTCTTACTTTATAGTAATACTAAATTAGTCTTTATTAAATTTGTCTTCAATTATTAACAGTCAATGACCGCAGTGCAAACTTTGATAGAGTTTTAAGCATTAAAATATTAAATATTATGCGAGAGTTTTAAGCAAAATTAAAATAGAAAAGACGCAAAAAGTCGAGATAACATAATTTACATATAACTGCTCTATTTTACTTGCTCATTCAATATTGAAAGGTCTATTATTAGGCGTGGTCGGAGCTTTTGTTGAATTACAATGAATATGTTTCGCGGTAATTTAGGCCTACATGTAGTCGAGCAAAATCTGCAGAAAATACAAAACGTTATTCGATAAGTCTGATCAGTTACGGGCTAGTGATTACTTTTGAACTGATTTTCAGGATTTTTGAATTTGCATTGTCATTATGGAAGGTTACTCTTAAATCCGCGCCGGCTGCAATTGACGCGCCATCAAAAGGAAACGATGACTAATAACCATGGAGAGGAAGAAGGAAATGGGTCTTAAACAAGCATCTGTGCTTCCTGACCCAGTGTGCCGTTATGTTTATTACACTGTCTGTCTTCTTTTTGTTCGCCGGCTTGGATTTGTCTCAATATTGTTCGATGTTGTCATCGATGACAATAGCACTGTCCTTAATTGTTGTTATGTTATGTTAGTGACATGCGCAGTTTTACTGAATATGTAATTACATACATAAAGTAATAGTTTATAATAGATGCAAACAAAAATTAATAAGAGTGAAAAGCTTGAAGGGCCTTTATTCCGACTAGCATATTTAGCGAGACAATCCGATCAGGTAATTTTTCCTGGGCCAAATATTCTGAAAATTAATTATTCCCTGTCATTTATTTCGATGTTAGCTATGAATAGTTTAGACGTCATGTGATTTCCCAGTAGATAGCTCTGGACCTTTGTTGGCAGAGTCGACCTCGATGAGCTCACTGAGAATCCTGCAGGAAGAGATTGAACCAAATTGAAGAAAAAACTTAGAGGTGATCAATTTCAGTCTTGAATAGCATGACGTAACTTATTCATCTATTCGACGGCATCCTTATATCGATGCTTCAATTCTATTCATTTTGTGATTTCCCTTTTTTTAGGAATGTTCGGTTTCTTTAAATTTCAGTGTCAATTTTTTTATATACTAAAGAATAAGTTTGGTTTAATTTTGGAAATATAAATTGACGGGATATAAAAAGCTAAGTTAAAAGAGAACAGTAAAAGGAATAAAAGCTATTGGGAGAATCCTTATAATAAAAAAACATGAAGCATAATTTGAATAGAATAAAATAAAATATAATTCTGTTAAGTTCACGAATTAGAAGCTTCCAACTATACACAAACTACAGAGAACATGAAGTGAGACATAAAGACTTGAAGGCACTAACATATTGCTCATAATTGTCGACAGAATGAAGAAAATGGTGTAATGACTTCTGATCAATTTTGAAGCAAATAGAAACGATTAGGTCAGACAATGAACTTTTTTACTTATTTAAATTAGCATTTCTGCCTAGTTAGTTATTAGTAGGGCCTAACTTAATTATTGCTGAATTAATTGTAATTATCAGCAATTTGTCAATTAAATGTTGTGGTATTACAAACTTGAAAAGTTATCGATCGGGACTGTCATTAATCAAGCATCGGATTTAATAACGTCATGAAGAAACACAACATAAAGCTGGTAAAGCTTAGATTAACGTCAGTTTCCTCACTCGAAAGCGATGTCAGTGACAGCACAACAATTAGAGTGTTACAGTCATCAAAGACAACATCGAGCACTGTTGAGACAAATCCAAGCTGGAGAGTAAAACGAAGGTCCAAGCAACACTGAATATTACAGTTACAACGTCACGAACTCCTCTTGCCGGCTTTAGAGCAGAGAAAGTTAGAGATTCTTATTAAGCTCGTCTTAATCTTGAAACTCAACAATTTAGCAGATTAATTATGCCAATATCTGTTATTACAATTCGGTTCATTGACAAAAAGCATTTATTTTTATTACTGCAATTATCTTTTTCTGAATATAATTGGACATGCGTAGAATAATTACCTGCCAGAATGCATAGCCTATTGTTATTCTTATTGTTGCTGCTGCTGTTGTTGTTTTGAAACTTGTCTGCAGAGAAGTCATGCTTGTGAATCAATCCTTTATCTCGGGACTGATTTTCTGGATTTTGGAATTTGCATCGTTTTTGCATCTTCGTTTTGCTCTCTAGCTTGGATTTGTCAATAAATAGTGCCCGATGTTGTCATTGATGACTGCAACACTCTAATTGTTGTTATGTTATGTTGAGGTTTATGTTGTAATTGATGCTTTTTCTCCATTCACGATTTTCCTATTTGGGTAAATGAGATTTCTTTGCCATATGAGTATTGCGTATTCTTTAATCCATGTTGTGCTCAGTCAATAAAGAATTAACTAGTCTTATGATCGTATGACCACTTTTAAACTGAAATTGTATTATGGGTGAAATAAATCGAAGGAAAATAGGCAAAATGAAATCGTCTTAGAAGCCGGATTTTTCTCCTGAATATGTAAATATATGGCAGGAGCCTACTGAATGGATTAAGGAGCTGTTTTGATCGAGTTCTCTTTCTAGAGCGTAAAACCAAGCTGTGAGTAGAAATATGTACCTTGAATCTGCCGTTTAACAGAACACCAAGAGAGAAGGAGCTAGAGAGAGAGAGAGAAAGAAAGCAAGAAAGAAAGAAAAAAGAAAGAAAGAGAGAAAGAAAGAAAGTTGCATGCATTCATACATTCTTAGGTAGCCTAATGAGTTAGCGTCAAGATTTAATCTTTCTGCTCATCTTTTTATTATTCTCCAAATAACAAATGTGACAGATTTTTAAGCATTAATGCATTTGTTGTAAGTGATCCGTGACATCGAAAGATGGTAAAATTTGACTAATTGGGACATGATCAGAGTAGAAGCTTTTTCTTGAAATCTATACATTTTTATAAAAGGCATGAGAGATAGAGTGATAATAGAGCCCAAGGGAGTGCAATGAGTTGCATGAGTAGAATCAAAAATGGTAATAAACAACTTTAAAAGTACCGTTATACCGGTTTCTCTCTGATACCAAAGAATTTAATTAAATTGCACGTGGACTTGCACTGTCTTCAATTCTCATTCTCTACGGTGATTGCATACTCAGTAGTTATCGCCTGGTGCTTTTGACAACAGTTGGTGCAAAGTCCTAGTTGGTGTAGAGACGTCCCTGATATTGCGTTTCGATAAGGAGATGGAAGTTTAATCCTTATTAATTAATTGACGTACTGATGGATTGTTTGTTTGATTTATTTATATTGACTAATTGACTGAATGAATGACTGATTGTTTTACTGATTAATTTATGATTGAATTTAGGCATAACTATATAACTATATTGTGTATTATGGAAGCTGAGATTTCAAGCAAGGGTGCTAGTACTTTAGCAGTGCAAATCATTTAAAACACTCCTCCTAAATTAGCAAACCTAATGTTCGGAATATTCTGTACATTAAAAAATCCTATCAATCAACAAGTTGGTCTCATAACAAAGGTAATGCTCTATCAAAATCTCATTGCAGCCTAAACATGAAAAATAGAACTTCTCGTGAGGCTTTCCTTTCTCTTCGTCAATTTTTGCGTGATCGCTTCTTACAATACGCGCAGTCTGCGTGTGGTCTATTCTGCAGTGTCCAGGAAACCGTATCTTTAGCATTTTTATCATAATTTGCTTCCGACCACCAGGTGTTCAAATTGGCAATTTGACAATTTGAGGCAATACTTTTACCACTAATTTTAAATCATTCTTTTGCTTTATAAAAACATTCTTTTATTATGTCATCATTTTCCTAATTGGGATGTTACTATTATTCTATTTAAAATATTGAGACTCTTTTTTCATTTTGTTTACTATATCTAAATTTAACCAAGCAATTCACTCACATTCAGACTATAAGCAATTCAAGAATTTCACTGAGTTCAGCCACCGTACTAATAACATTTACATTAATATGGGTTCATGTCATCGTTTATATTTCTCTTATGAATGAAGCAGAACGATTCGAATTTACTTCAAAGTTAATTCGAATTTAATTAGAATTTGTCAGTGTGTTATAGTTCTAAACTAAGACTTTAGTAAATTGCAGAAGTAACTATTAATTATAATAGCTATTAATTTGCCATTTAGAGTCAAACGGTTCAGGGGGTACCCCCGGCCCCCCCAGGGCTACCCCCCCGGCCCCCCGGGGCTACCCCCACGGCCCCGGGGCTGCCCCCGCCCCCGGGGCTGCCCCCGCCACCGGGTCTGCCCCCGCTGTTACTCGGTCTTCTAAGTTAATTACCCTTATAAGACATAGCTTACCTTCAAGCTCTAATAAAGCTTTCTAATTATTCTTTCCAGCATGCTGCACCGCAGCTCTGGAATTATTTTCAATCCATTCTTCCTAAGTTTTCGTTTGAATCACATCGACCTTTCCTAAGAACTGTTCCGTAGGCAGTTAAATACCCATATTTTCCATCTCTATTTTCCATCCAGTGTCCGTGATAGAACAATTGCTACCACCACGCAAACCTCCTCTTCTATCATTCCTTTTATCATTGAATAGTTTTCTAGATTTGGAAATTTGCATAGTTTTGCGCCTTCTTTTGCTCAGCGACTTTGAGTTATAAATAGTGTTCGATGTTGTCATGGACGGCAGTAGCACTCTATTTGTTCTTAGGTTGAACAGAATAAAGACAAAGTTCAATATTACCAGTAGGAAATTTTTCACATGGGCCTAATTGTGTCCCCCTCCAGATTTTCGGTCGTGGGTACGCCTAAGCTAAGCAGTGGGTTTAACTCAAAATTCGATCTATTCAGTAAGTGATCAGCGGCAGCTGTTGCCTGTCTTACTTTCAAACACCGTTTGACGGCTTTTTCGATTTCAGCAGATGTGATATGACAGACTTGGGATAAAGAGCCGTATAGTATCAAGTTTAGTAGAGCTAATAGTACCGCTATTAGCTCTACTAAACTAGTTAGCTATTAAGTAGTGATATTTAGTAGCTACTTAATAGCTATTTAGTAGCGCTATCTAGTAGATGCGTAGTAGCTATTTAGTAGCGCAATTAGTATCGCTATTGGAGTGGCTATTTAATAGCTCTATTTTGTAGCTATTAAGTAAGGCTATTAGTATCGCTATTGGAGTAACTATTTAGTAGCGCTATTTTGTAGCTATTTATGAGCTAATTAGTAGCGCTATTGAATGATACAGACTTATTCCTCACGTAAATGTTTGGGTTGATAAATTTCTGATGACATGAAAAATTTAACTTAAATGCTAAACAGTTGTTTAAAACAATATCTTTAAAAGATGGGTCTACTGAAAATTTCAACTGAGTTTGATAGTTACTGTCGCAAAAGAAAAACCGAAAGATGAAGACTGATATTTGTATTTACATTTACAGTATCAAAATTGTATTAGCTGCAGTACATTTAGACAAAGTACGATAAGCACATAGAATATTCTAGGAATACATAAAAAATACCTGATGAAGATATAGGCCTATTATATATTTTTTTAGTTTTTAAGTCAATGACTCTAAACTTTTGTTGTGATATTTGCAATTCTTTGTCGAGTTTTTATACTACATTATATTTTCTTTTTTTTAAATTTCTATTTTCTATAATAGCTCATGTACTTAATATATTATATTATACTATATTATGGTATTCTTCATTTGCAGTTGTTGTACAGATAAAAAACGTATATTTATGCAACGACACTGTATCAACGATAGTGAAACTTAGACTTTATAAATATGTTAAATATATTTTTACTGACCACTAAGGGTTATAACATTTATATTTACCAATAATGAAACCAGGCAGGGCCACAGGATCTTATCAATAACAAGACCATCATACTTCAATAGAACTTTTTTCAAACATAAAACTAGATTGATTCAACAGCTTTTGATAAAAGTAGTTGCTAAAAATAATATGATAAAGCTGATACAACAGCGGGATTATTTTTATCAATAAAATTTGTCAAGGATCTTGACGATTCGAAATAATACGTTTGAGGATCTCGTACAAACATTGACTGCGTGGATAACTAATAACTGGAATGACTGATGGCAGCCATGTCTATAGATAATATACATTCACATTTATAATTTTATATCAATGCAAATATGTTATCAAAGCCTCCAGAAAATCAATTTGAATGACTTTATCACATAAACAATATTAATATTGGTTGCATTATTTCATTAATAACTAATGGAGTTAATTTTAGAAAGTCATTTTATACTCCATTACCTGTTGGCAGAGGAGCTAATGTTTGACGTAAGCGACAGAGAAGGATCGTTTCTAAACTGTTCACAATTTTCTAATATGTATTTGCTATTTTTGCTACTGATTGATGCTACTAAAATAGTAATTATATTTCTCACAAGAGCATCAGTATTGCTTATAATATAATCAGTTCCTAATCCTTTTAACAACAAAATTAAAGTACAATTGGAGTCCTTTGGACTTATTTTCTGTATTTTTGAATTTACACCGTTTTTGAACTACTATTTTGCTCACTGGCTTGGATTTGTCTCAATAGTGCTCGATGTTGTCATTTATGAAAGTTACATTTTAATTGTTAATTGCTATAATTGTTAATTTTTAATTATTATTGTCCTAGAAAATTTGAGTCGCAAAAATCAACCCGAGAACCACAAAATAAAACCATCACTCAATACTAATATTTAGCAAATAGCCTAAATCTTATTGTAATTGCATTCAAGTGCTGCGTATGAAAAATAGAAACGGACACTTTGGACTTCGCATGTTATAGCTGTAGGCCTATAGGAGAACGCTGAATCCAGTATATTAAGCATCACTTGCGAACAACTTTAACACGATCCGGCAAACAGTTCGTGACGTCTAATAACAAAACTAAACAAGTTTCCAGCTCTAGTTTAGTGACGTACACAGTTCGTCACTTGAGGTTAAGTCCTACTGGCACTTTCAATATAGAATCACTTTCAATCAATCAGTGCAGAATTTTATAGGGTGCAATAATGGCACAAGTTCTGAAGCCCATTGTTAAGCGCTATCAGCGACAGGAAAGGAGTCTGACCTAAAAATGTAACGTGAGCTTTGTGGGGAGAAACAATGAAATTTGAGAGATATTGTATTTTACTTATTGTGAGATTAATGTCAAATGTCAAATTTTGTCTTACTCTCTTCAACACGTTATATATTATACATGTAACTCTTAGGCCTACTAATCGTCTGAAGTAATCTTCTATTTTGGATTCTATAAGCTCATTGTGTGAAATTAAATCACAAACTTAGATTCTATAAGCTCATTGTGTGAAATTAAATCACAAACTGGTCTGTTCATTTCATTTAGCATTTTGCTAGTATAGGCATGAATACGATGATGATAATGGAAAGACGAGACAAAATGATATGAAAATTTGTTTCATCTACAGACTGGGGCAAAAAAAATAATCCCCTAGCAAAATTTCGATAACTTCAACAAAACTCAAAATATATATACAAAATTTTTGGAGCTTCTACAGGAGGAATTTCTGCATATCACCTGCAAATTGGATGAAAATCTATTGAGCAGTACAGAAATTACAGCGTTTCAACGAAAAACTGCAAAAATCAATTTTAACAAGGCTTTTTTTAACAAAAGTCTTAATAACTTGGACAAAACTTAAAATAGTTTTACAAAATTTTGGTGGCTTCTAGAGGAGGAACTTCTGAATATATCTTGCAAATCTGGTGAAAATATATTCAGAAGTAACAAAAATACAGCGTTTCTTCGGAAAAAATCTTCAAATCAATTTTAACAAGGCTTATTTAAACAAAAGTACCGGAAATTTTCTTCAATATTTATTAATAAATTTAACAGAAGAAATAAATTTTAAGCATCATTTATTGGAGTAGCTAACAAGATAGTGCAGGCATATACTCCACCACTTAAGTAAGCAGCCCTTTTCTGGGTCGTTATTTGCTTTAAACGGAACAGCTGACATTTCAAAAAGCCTTGTTAATATTGATTTTAGCACTTTTCTCGTAGAAATGCTATAATTTCGTAACTACTGAAAATATTTTAACCGAATCTGCAGGATATTTGCAGAAATTCCTCCTCTAGAAGCTCCGTAAATTTTGTACTTATATTTTGAGTTTTGTTGAAGTTATTGAGATTTCGCTAGGGGATTATTTTTTTTGCCCCAGTCTGTAGATTAGAGTCTAGTTTAGTCTTTTTTATCTTAATTCACTTTCATTCGTTCTCATTATCCCCCCACCCCTCTCCCGTTTAAAATTTCAAAAGGTATTCGCAATTCTCCTTCGCTTAAATTGTTTGTTATTAAATTCCTAAGTTATCCTATTTCATTGTTACAATAATATCTATTGTCGTAAATATTACACTCCTTGTAATGTGTTGTATTATGTGATTTAGTCATTACTATGTTTGACCTAAATTAGATCAACCACAGCTCTTCGGCTGCTTGATTGTTTGTTTCGCGTGATCGTTTGAGGTGAATCGATTTGTAGTGACATGTGATGGGGGGACGTTCCTGAATAATCCTTGAATGAGGAAACGGCCGTTAAACATTTATTATTAGTATTAGTATTATTGTTATTACAATTTTTTCTATGTCCATTTCTTATTATTCATATACCGCTCTGAAGTTGGTTAAATTAATTCTTGTTTTAAGCGTCAATTTACTGAGGAAATATTAAATTATATCTAACATGATGAACCTGTTCTGTCTGTCTGCCTGTCTGTCTGAAGTAACGCTGACGATAATGTTGTCGACACTCGCTCGCTGGCAAATGCCTTAATAGTTACGGTAATTTACAGCTCTGTAATATAACGATTAGAAATTTATGGCTGGTATATATTTAAATTTAATCGCTTTTTCATAATTATAATCCATAAAAATTAACGCTAATTACAGCTGTATCAATTGTCTACTATAAAATTGTTGTAAGTATAAATTTCATAGCATCGTAATATTTATAATTTCCTAATAAAACAACTTGTCACTTATAAGGAATATATATTATATATATATATTGATTTCTTGAGAGCGTACGATACATTGCTAGAATGTCCGCCTTATGAATAAGTTATGATTGAGAGGTTTGGATTCAATCAAGATTCAGCTAAAAGTGACCATTTTCCCTAGAGGCATTTTTGTACCCTGATACATCTAGTTCGGTATGTGGTGGCATATTGTGTCCATATATTGCATGGGTAGATATAGTCCTTCCTCGTTTTTGGACTGTAAGTAATCTTATACTTGTTTATTTTTTGCTCATTGCTTGTATGTTGATTTGTGATCATCTAAATAGCTTACTTATAACCTCCTTGAAGGCCTTGTTTTTTGTTATTTATTGGCTTCTGTTGAGTCTGCTGAAAATAAACTCATTTAGTTTTCTTTTAATCTCTCTTTTCACTTTCGCCCTTTCTTTTTCTCTCTCCATCCATATGTCTACTAATCTAGACACTCCTACGCAATATCCCTGATTTGCTGATTAACAGTCAGTTTGAATACACTTTGAGCAAACTTACAACCTCAACCAATGTACCTCAATAGTAGTGGTCAAATACAGCCTCAACTAATGTACCTGTTTAGTGGTGATAATCACCCTATACGAAAGAGAAATTGACGGTTGTCGTGTTAATTACAATGTGCCACAGAGGGAGCGCACCAACTTGTTTTTCTTACTTCAATCTCTATGACCATTAGTGAGGGAAAATAACTTTTGTGACGCAGCAGCAACAACAATAACAACAACAAGATTAGAGTGTTACTGTTGTCCATGACAACATAGATCACTATGGAAGCAAAACTAAAACCGATGAGCAGAATGTTGGCGGTCAATAAAAGGTGCGAACCAAAATTCTGATAATCAGACACAAATATGAGATAAGTATAACACTAGTTATCATTATTCATTTCGGTGTCATGAAACTTTTCAATTTTCCAGTGTTCTGCTAATGAATAGATCTAAGGTACATATTTCTACTCATAGCCTACTTTCACGCTCCATTTAAAGCACTTAATATACTGTATTGACAAGCTATCCATTCAATAAGACTGCCTTATCCGCAATGCAATGCAACGTATTTCTTTTAGAGCGTATATCTTTGAGGCTATTAGTATATGAGGTTTTTTCTCTTTGCCTTCCTCGGTTCTTGCTTAGGCTCCTTACGATAAGTGCATATTTTGTATGATAATTATAATGGAGCGTTTCATTTACAGAAGCTGATATTACCTTCTAGTACCGCGTTCTTGGATCACTGATATACAAGATTTCTGAGTGGAATTAAGTGGAATAAGTTAAACTGAATCTTTATGCAACGGTACATAAATCATAAATTTAACTTTTGAATGCTGCGTTTATTTAATTGGACCGTTATGCTGCATAAGGATAAGGATAACTGTGATTAAGGATTAACTCTCCTTGTTCATGAATCCCTTCATTAAGATTTCTTTAGCTTCCTTCTATCACATTACTTTCGTGATAGCCTTTTCTAAGTTTAACTTAATTTTGCATGCCAATATATATAATTTAAAATATCTTTGGTAATTCTACAGCATCTGCGAATTTTATTATCAATAACGAACTGCGAGCTGTTTGCGAACGAAAACTGAAATTAAATTAGTCATTAGAAAGATGATTTAGCTAATTATAGCTGGCAGAAACTGTTGAATTTCGCCATGTATTGTTTATTTAATTTGTACAATAGTGACAAATCTGCTCTAAGAAAGCGAACAACTTTTCTTTAGACTGACTAATCAGTAAATTTCTTAGTTACACTGATAAATCAATTCTATGCAGAAAGTTTAAGTGGTTGCATGTGCAAGTGATTTAGATCAATTTTGTATATTTGATTAATGGTATATATGAACATGTATACATGTATATGTACACTATTATGTACGCATATGCACGTATCAGCAAATTTTATAATAATCGTATTGGGTGTTTTGAAGTTTTACTAAGTTCTAATTGATATTGACTATTTTAAGTAATGATATATAATTTGGCTGCATATATTCGAAGCTCATGTTAGGGCCTTCGGGCCTTTGTGTCCCATTTCGCCTGTTTACTGGCATTTCATGTGAAGAATTGAATGTAACCTGGAGTAATGTAAACAGCAAAATAGTTAATTTTGTATGAGATTTTTGATCACACAACCATACAGTCCCATTTTTTAGCAACAGATAATTGAGTGGTATCGAAACAAGTGAGTATCGCTTTAAAATCTCAAACAGTGTTTGAATTGTTGTTCCACGGTTTAAAGTGTTTGAGCTTTTAATAGAAACTAGACGCACTTGATTCGGTTTCTTTACTCAAATTGATCACGTGATTCTTCAAATCTCCAAGTTCACAAGCAGCAATACCCGTTTTTCGAGTACTATTTCCGAGATAATAATAAGAACAATAATAATAATAATAATAATAATAAAGGCTTAACGTCCATTTCCTCATCCAAAGATGATGTCAGGGACGTCCCCACAGCACACATCACTGTCAATAGATCAATTCACCCAGACCAATCTGCAAAAGAAATGTGCTGGGGAGAAGTTAGGTCCTAACCGAAAGCCTGTCCGGTGATCAAAAATGGTCAGGGTAGATCGATTATATCTACGGTGCGAAAAGGTAAGTCTTAAGCTTGCTAGAGAACGTTGAAAGAGAAGAACAAGAGCTAAAATAAATAGGTAAAGAATTCAGTTCAAGAACAAATTAAAATGGATATAGAGCTTTTCAATTACCTGTTTCTCGCGCTGTGCTCGAGCCACTGAAGAAATTATTCAATGTGTTAGGCATTGTGAAATATACACTGTGGAAAGCAAAAGTAAACTACTTTAGAAGCTATATATTTCAAAGCTACTGATTACATTATGGCGTAAATAAAGCATATCTTTTTGAGAAAGTAATAACATGTTGATAAATCGTGCAGGACCGATTTTCTAAGGCTCTAATTCGATCAGGAAATCTTTTATCTGGTAAAGCTGGTAAAGCTACTGTTAGCGTCGTTTTTTCTCAGTCGAAAGCAATGTCAGTGACAAGCGAGCCCAGGATTTGAACCCCGTACAAACTTATTCGCGGTCGAGTATCTAGATATAAAGCTTCGATTTTAATCCCTAGCTTGCCTTCTGTCATAAGTGCCTTCGCGTGGTAACAACGACCCAAATACCAAATTTTGTCATTTAATAATTTTAGTACACTACTACCAACAAAAATTACAATATAATTAAAATGATGATGTCGTTCATGAAAAGTCGAACAGTATCATTAAAATACTAGCGGACTAGGCAACTATATCTGTATGTTCTTCCAAGAGACCAGTTTGGTACCCGCACCTTGACGATTGACGGAAATGAATTTAATTGGACTACATTCTTAAAGGTCCTATTGGAAAAAATAGTTGAAAAAAGAGAATCAATCAAACTAGACAGAATCAGCTGTGCATATATTTCTAAACTTTAGACTCTCGGCGTCTTCTTCAAACGTTTCATTTCCTTTTAAATTCTTATAGTTGTATGTATGTCTCCTATAACTCTATCAATCAATCTAAGCGCTATTAATCAATGTAATCTCTAGGCTGGGAGATATCCGGCATTTCTATTCATATGTAAAATTGCTATTTTAAGCTTGTATTTCTGTGTGTATATAATTCGTCATCATCATCATCTTCATCTTCTTCTTCCCTTGAATCCTAGTTTAAGTTAGGGTCGGAATACAAATAGACTGTCTCAAATCTTCTCCGTACTACATCATATCATCAGTCAATCTCCTATTTGAGACTTTTCCATTCGTTTCAATTTTGTAGCAATTTCTGGAGCCTAGGCGCTCAAAAAGAATGCCCTGACGTTGATTTGGATCTTAGTTTCCGTATGTACAATGTACATGTAAATAATTATTTAGCGAAACGTTTATTCAATTAAAATGCCTCAAGATGTCTTCTTTTTGTATGCATCAGAGCGGACTGACCTTCTTGAAAATAAAAATTAGAAGTTTGATTTTAGTTGAAATAATATATTAAAGGTACTCATGAAAGTCCGGCAGCAGTGATATATTTATATTTTATTACCCAAAGCAATCAACGATAGTAAAGATAAATACATAGAATAACGAAGTCTAAAATAACTTTTAAGATATTTATGTCATACGAGTTTATTAATAAAAGTTAGATCATAAAGATGTATAAACGTTACAGTCATCAGTTTACAGCTTAAAGGCTAATGGTAATAAATTGGTAACATAAGTTTTTAGAAATAAGCCTTCAAAGCTCAGTTTAACGCCTGCTAGGAATCCGCAGGGGATACTTCTAAAGATAGTCAGCCAGGGATCCGAACCATGGCCTCCAGCTTGTCAGGCTGGCTTTCTATCCACTGGATCATTACTGGTGGTTGTTCTTCTTCAGTGCACTGCCAAGTGGCAGGTTTAAGGTACATATTCATACTCAAAGTCTGTTTTCTCGCTCCATAAGAGCACTCCTTAGATCAACAACTTAATCATTTCACAAAGTCTATGCTTTATCTATACTACCTTTTGTAGCCTATAGCTTGGGAAAAGTATGTCTTCTGAGGTGGTTTCCCGTTGCCTTCCTCAGTTGGTGGTTGCTGACCAATATAATTTCCTCCTAGTTCGATAATTAATGATGGACTGATGGAAAAATGACGGCTAAAAAATGACGGTTAAAAGGAATTTCATTAGAATTTCTCAATAAACTTAACCAGTTAATAAAGTTCTCATGTCACGCCACTGAGATCTATCAGATGAAGTAACCACTGACCTTCTTCCAAGTCATCATCAAGTATCGTTACACTCCCACATCTCTACACAATCGAGGGTCCTCATACGTCATGGACGACACTCACAATACTCGTTCAATGTTAACTCTGCCGAGAGCCAATAGCGAGCATTAATCTTTAAAAGCGAGATTTCATGCCGTAGGTTTATAGTTTTAAATTAATGTCACATCCTTACTGTAGGGTAGCATCTGCTCTCAATAACAATGCTAATTATTGTGAGAGAACAGCAGGTGAAAACTAAAATAGGACAGAATCTATTTGAAGATGATAAGTAATCCTGTTTAACTCCGTCTTTTTATAGAATGCTGAGTTGAGTCAATTGACAAGCGTATCTAATCAGGTTCTTTGTTTGCGGATGTTTCCATTTTTAAATAGCTGCATTTTTCATTTTCATTTGTTAAAACAACTCAAGCAAGAATAAGAATTAAGTTAGAGTGCTGCTGATATCCATCACAATGTTGAGTATATGAATTCATGGTCAAACAGAACTGAAATACTTAGGTCTGTTAAGAAGTGGAACTGTCGATGACGCTAATAATCATGTTTTTAACACTTTCGATATGCTTTGTAATTTTTCGAACTGACTGTTTTTTATGTCAAATGCTCATTTTATGTCTGCTATTTATTAATACTGCTTAAGTTATAGAATTTTTCTGAGGGTCCTTCTAAGTGCATTGGTGCCTAAGGTTTACCCTTTCTTAGCTGTTTCATGTCTCATTAATATATACATGTGATTTTAGTGTGCAAGACAAACTCATTAAGCTAAATTTAATTTAAAATGCAAATTAAAAATTAAAAAACACTGGTCGTTTGAATGGACACTGAAGGAAGGAAAGATTAGCAAATGATATGAGCTTGTTTGGACTTAACCAGACATACATGTAGAAATATTATCATGGGCTCGCCCGTCACTGAAATCGCTTTCGAGTGAGGAAACTGAAGTTAACACTAGTTTTACCAGCTTTATATCAACACGGGATCATAACGGTCGATAGTTTACAACCTATATGGGACAGTTTACTAGAAGAAGTTGATATCAATATCAAGTTGGAAAAATTACGAAAAAAAACTACTAAACGAAAATCATCAATATATATTAATATCATGAGATTAAATCGTAAAACTTATGTACATGTGTTTTACATGTATAACTGTACAACAAGTGGAATCCACAATAATATCTAGCAATGTTATTGAGACTTATGGTTAATCTTGGTTTTCCTCTTAAAGTGGCCCAGTAGATGCTGTAAAGATTGTGATTTGTGTCCAGGCAGTGAGATGGCATAAAAAAAGGAAATCAAGGACGACACTGATTCACACAGCAGTGAATGTACTTACTGCAAGTAGTTGACGTAATTATGATGTAATGTCCAATAGCTCTTACGAACCAGTCTGCAAGCAAAGAGAATAAATAAAGTCTGATTGCTGGTTTAGCCAGAAACCTTAGTAACCAGAGTCTATAGACTAGTAATTAAGAGCTTCGTGATTTTAATTGGCTTATAGCTTAGACTTTGCTTAAACTTAGGCTTAGTAAATTGGTTTAGGCTTGATTCGGAGAAAATCTATCTGGCTTAGCTTTGCTTAAGCTTAGGACAAGTTCATCAGACATCAACCGCGTCTTTTTATTTACCAATTTATTTGGCGTAAGCATAGGCCTAGGATTGCACAATTAAATTTGTTTGGCTTATCATAAACTTAAGCTTAAGCTCATAATTGTAATCACTGGTAAAGACAATCTCTCCCTAGTGTTATGCCAAATGGCAGGTTGAAGATACATACTCTTACAAATATACTGCTTTCACGCTCCATGAAGAGCATTTCATAGACAAATGAATAATCTCAAAGACTATGGTTTATCAATATCGTAAAGTAGAAAATATCTTGGGAATTATATGGCGTCTAAGGTGATTTCCCGTTGCATTTTTCAGTTCTTGCACAGTCGACTCTTACGACACGTTCAGTTTATGGTTAAAATTCATTCTTTAGTGCTCCGGACTCAACACGGATAGCCTAAAAATCTTAATGTAAATCTTAGAAAAAAATAACATAGGCCTAATTATTTTGCCGTTTCTTAAGTCCTCTCATTTCTTTCTGACTCTCTCTCTCTCTCTCTCTCTCTCTCTCTCTCTCCTACTTACCCCCTCTCTCTCTCGCAACTAAGCAAGCAATAACACTATATTGTACCTGTGCAAAACTCTCCCGAGGATTTTCTGGACTAGAAAGTGTGAGTTTTCATTAAATTCATCAAATGTTTGATCTCAGTATAGGCTAATAATCCTCTGAGTATATCAAATATCATATTTAAGCAGTATTTATATCTTTTAGAATTATATAATACTATAATTATCTTCATTTATGAACACTGCGTTATGAACAGGAAGTAACCAATCTTTTCTTCTTATCTCTCATCATTTTACTATATCATGTTCTAACTTCCTTCACACAACTCCAACTCATGGAGATAAGTAGCCCCCCCCCTCCGCCCCCTCCCCTATCAGGACTGAAATGAATGTGTTGTAGACGAGACAGTCAAACAAACATCATCTTCTATTATCCAGGCACCACGCAACTATGATCAGCATTGAAGACTGTCAGTGAGATTGCGATGGACTTCTGAATATTTTAATGAAACTGTATTTTATTATTTCAAAAATTTCACAAAATGTTTGGCAATTGAATGGTTCTAATTTTTCTGTTTTCCCTATTTATTTCTCTCTCACTCACTCTTTCTCTCTCTTTCTCTCTCTCTCTCTCTCTTCGCATTCTGCTTAATGGCAGGCTTACGTTATATAACACCTCCACACTTCCCTATCTTCAGTTTTCTCTTCTTTTCCAATTCCTTCTCTCCCCTACCTCAACACTTTAAATTAACCAATCATTCACACTGAAAAGTATTCTCTAGAAAATATCCAAAATTTGTAATTCATTGTATTTGAGTTAAACGCTAATACGAAAATGACACATAAATTAGTAGGCGATGCCCACGGAGAGCCCAACACCGCCCTCTAGCCTTCTGCCGATGATCTCATGGCCCATTTGAATGCAGGAGCAGATCATCGACAGAAGTGGTCGGGGATGACAATACCATGCGGACCATTGCCTCTCCAGTCGCCTCACAAGTGGCTGACGCCTATCTTGCATAATTTCCTAGAACGATTGGGAGAGTATAAAAGAGTCACATGAGTGTCATATTAGTTAAATTCTCTATTTGGATATCCTGCGGATTAGAAGAAATATGAGTCTGAATTAAGTTAGGGTTAATTTTAATGTAAGCTACTGCAATGTACATTCCGTTATACGCGTAGATAGGTAATAATTAGTATTTAGTGAAAAGGCAATAACTTAAGGTGGGTAGCTTATTGATTCTATAAGTTGTAATACTATATCGGTTTTGCAAAAAGCCGGACTTTGAATTCTGGATATATTGATGTTTAGCTGTATTGTTTAAATCACAACAGGTTGTCGTGAGAGTGATATATGATATGTGATATATTTCACCTGTATTCCATTGATATTAATATTTGTTTTACGTATGCGAATGGTCCTGGTAAGTGCCTGAAGCTTTAGGTTAACCCTTGACTTTGCATTAAGTGTATTGCTTTTCCGATTTTATGATAAAATTGCGCTAGTTGAAATTCAAATAGATATATAAATAAAGAGGCGATTAAACACTAACTTAGAATACTTCATTTAAGTTACATGCTACCTGCTAATATTTTCCGTTGTGTAGTAATGGCTTAATCTTTATGATAGGGTCAACTTCTTCATCATGGAATGCTCTTGAGAGTACGAAAGCTGACTGAATAGACTGGTCAGCTATAAGCTGCATGCTGCATGTAGCATGGTGCATTCTGTATGATGCATGCTACATGCTGCATGTTTCGTGAATATACATTAAGCAATATCTGATCATTGTCGCCCTTGTATCGAGGTCTCAGACCTAAGATTAGACCAATAAGTTAGCAATAACGAAGTCCATGAAATCATCGAGCACTGTGAAATCACAATTAAGCTGGCATAATCTCTAAAAGACATACTTAGAGTGTCTCAAGAGCTAATACAATATTGTCTTTTGCAATGTGAGTAGGACTACAAATCACCTATAAATATAACCTAGAGTGTATAGCGAAACTTTACCGAACAACCCAGAGGTCATGCTGTGAGAAATCTAAAGGCTACGATATTTAGCTACAGCAAAAACCTTTGTGATTGGATAAACTTACAATATGATCTATGGAGAGTTCTTTAGTAAGAATAAAAAAAGTAAAAAGCGACTTGATAGTAAGAGTGTATACTTTAAATCAGCCAATTCTTTGAACATTGGAGAAAGATTGTCGGATAGTTAAAATTTATAGTCAAAGTTAATTTTACTTCTTATACTACATGTATAGATTAACTCTTGAAGTTTAAGATTTTTCCACGCTAACTATATGATGGAAAATACGTAATATCCTGTAAATTAATTTGTATCTGGAGTAGCACACAATTGGTTTAGCATGTGCTTGAATGAGCGAAGTTTAATACTAGAAGGCAACGATTGCTAATAAGGCAACGATTTCTAATAAGGCCACGATTTCTAATAAGGCCACGATTTCTAATAAGGCCACGATTTCTAATAGGGCAACAATTACTAATAACGCAACGATTATTATTAAGGCAATGATTACTAATGACCATGGAGAGGAAAGAGGAAATAGCGAAAAGAACTAAGAACTAAATAACCGAAACTAAGTATGGAAACTCTGTAATATGTGCAGCGCGATCACATGAACAAGAAAATTGAGTGATTTACTATATTTCATTGAAAGCCTATAGAAAAGTTTAAATAATTTAGTGCTATTATTATTTTTGTTAGAAATCATTTAAATATTATAATCAAAATCCTGAGGAATTAATTCTTTTGCGAAACTAAAATCGTAACACTTCTTATTCTTGTTGTAGATAAAAGCATACAAGATCTCGGAATGTTGGGGACTAATACTGGCCGCGCCCAACCAATTCTAAGTCTTCTCTGCCTCAGTGTGGTCTTCATGCAAGCCACCTCCGGGACTGCATCTTCAGATCCTGGTTTCCTAGCAGCGTCTAATCCTTCACGAAACCCAGTGAAGAGATATGCACGATTTCGCAGTGATTTTGGAAAGCGAGCCGTCAATCAGAATCAAGTCGAATCTTATCTTGATGGCGATATCTTGAAGAATTTTCTAGATAAATCAAATGACGACCGATTCGCTCAAACAATAAGAAAGAGAAGAAGTGTGGAAGACTCAGAGCTGTCGGGCGAAGAAGCTCTGAATGTTATAACGAACAACCTCAGCGAAGATCTGGAGAAGCGAAATAGCAGATTTAGATCAGATTTTGGCAAAAGATTATATAGAACTGACTTCGGAAAAAGAGTGCCAGATGATGAAAATCAAGATGTCCTAACAAATGATCCGAACGAAGTCGACGATATTGATAAAAGATACGGCAGGTTTAGATCTGATTTTGGAAAAAGGTATAGCCAATTTAGATCAGACTTTGGTAAGCGGCTGTACAGAACAGATTTCGGTAAACGGGGCCAATTTAGATCTGATTTCGGCAAGAGATTGTTCAGATCTGATTTCGGCAAACGTCTCTACTTTGAAGATCCGTGGAAAAGATTTTATAGGTCAGATTTTGGTAAGAGAGCAATAAATGATGATGACGATGAAAACATTAGCTATGCGGGTGCTCTAAACAAAAGAGCAATGTTTAGATCAGATTTTGGCAAGAGAAGATCGGGTGCTCCCACCTGGTGGTACAATAGGAGAGTGTTCCGCTCTGACCTCGGTAAAAGATCTTCTTTCCGTAGCGATCTGGGATAATGAGAAAATTATCCGCAATTCAATTATCATCGAATCACTGATCTGCCATTTGATGCGAAAAGTGAATTTTATAAAAGTGACAAGTCGAATTTAGAATTTCTGATAATTAATAGAAAACAATTCTATAAATTACCTAGTTCATCGAGTGAGTGTAGGCTCCGGTAGCGACAGAGCATCACTAGACTCTAAATTAATGCATCCATGTTTGGTGGTGATATTTATTAAAAAATAATTTAGAAATTCAAATGTTGCAAGCTTTCTGCGTTTGGTTGCAATAATTTGTAAAACTGAAACTGAATGCATCAGCTAGTATACATGTAGAATCAATCAATTAATCAATAAGAATTAAAAGTCCGGTTCCTCGCCATAAGGCAATGTCAGGGACGTCTCAATGTCAGAACGAAAAATATTTTTAAATGGTTTGAATACGTTATTTTTAAATCATTAAGTTAATTCGGCGGATAGAACAGAAGTTACAATTTTTACTTCTACAGTAATTGTCTATGGATAATTAAGTAAGATTAGTTATACAAAATAGTAAAAAGATAATCTAGATGATATCTATCGCTTTGTTGTTTTATGGCAAATTACAAATATGTACATCTATTAGTCAAATGAACATGTGGATGTATACTGCGTTGAAGTGTTTACACATTTATAAACTCTCACGGGGGTAGTACGGTGGGAAGGGGGATGGGTACTCATTACATGGGACTTGGATATAATCTTATGTTATCTGACGCTCAACACACTGAGCCATTTATGCAGCCACTTCTATAACATACAGCCGAAAACATCCAGTGTCAAATTAAAAAAGTAAAATGATGTTATCTTAATTGAAATTAAATACTACTCAAAAATACCCTTAATCTCCTCAGCACATTTCTTTTGCAGATTGGTCTGGGTGAATTGATCTATATATCCCAGGATTTGATCATTTGAACCCCACACATACTGATCCGCCGACGAGTGCCTTAACGACTTCACCTCCGGCTCCAGCAAATTGAATAGACTTGTTTTGTGTCTTTTCTACACTCTGAAAGTGCGCAGTATAGGGACAAGAACTTTATTTAAGCTACGAAGCTTTCGTCTAGATGCTTAACCGATGGACATCATCATGATTAACCGATGGACCGACGACATGCATCAGGAATAATTAATAGCATAAGGTGCAGATTATTTTATCATTAAATTCTTTTGATTTCAGACAGTATTATTATTTAAACGAATGGTAAAATCACAAATAGGGGATAGGCTGGTGGTATGGTATAGGACAGAGAGGATTTGAGACAGTCTATTTGTATCCCGACCCTAGTTAAACTGGGATTCAAGGAAAGCTGAAGATGATGACGATTTCAGATTATATTATCTGATTTTAGCAGTATCGAAGTCACAACTAAACTTCTTTAAACAACATCTCAGCATCCAGACGCGTGTGATTCAACTTCAATTAAAAAGAATTTATGAACACGCAACCGTTTCATTGTTGCTGCATTGACGAACAACCGTATATTAAAATCTAACATCAGTGGGGAATCATATGTAGGCCGGGGTTGCAGGTTCTAATAACTTCGACTTTGAAAATCATCTTTAAAATGCAACTCTCGATTTCTAGACAGCATGCACATGGCCTACATGTTCACTAGTCCGTTCAACACAGCACAATAAAACGCCTGTATGCATCAATCAATCAATAATCAATAAGAATTTAACGTCCGGTTCCTCGCCATAAGCAATATCAGGGACGTCTCTTGCAGACTCTACGCAAACAGGCGCCATACATTGCAATCCGATATTATTAGCCAATGTCAAGTTTAGTTTACGTAGTTACAAAATTTAAAATAAAATTACTTTGGATTGCGAGCTGTTATATATATATATATATATATATATATATATATATATATATATATATATATATATATACATACATAAAGGCCTATAACCCGAATTGACTAGCAAAGCAATTATTTGACTAGATGGACGACTTGGACCACAGAAGCACTCTAATGTTGTCCTTTACCAACACCTTATATTCCACTAACACATCACCAAAACGTCACAGGTATATGTTGCTTCCACATACGTGATTTCCGTCGAATGTGACCATATCTTTCTCTTGAGACTGCCACTACGATTGGTGCTGCTCTCGTGTAATCCAAACTGTATGGACTACTGCAACTCCCTATTTCTAAATCTTCCCAGTTTCGAGATGGACAGATTGCAGCTTATTCAGAATTCCGTTGCACGTGCAGTCTTTCGTTGCTCCAAATATTCTCATGTTACTCCAATCCTCATGAATTTCATTTCACTGGCTCAAAGATAGAGAACGTATTGCATACAAGGTAGTTTCTCTAACATACAAGACCATTACAGCTACACCTGACAATGGTTACATATGACTCGCTATAAGTGGGGCACCCTACCTCCAAGCAGCCGTCTACTAGGTCTTCTAAGTTAGTTACTCTAGAGAGAACGAGCATTCCTTCGCGTTGCAGGCTGTCTAGGCGCTCCTTCCAGCATGCTGCCCCACAGATCTGGAATTCCCTTCCTTCCACTCTGCGCACCCCCTCATCTACTCCTGATCAGCATTTCCTACTTTGCCGACAGTTTCATAGGCGGTCAATAGCTTTTCTCTTCGATCTTTCCTGCTGATCTTTGATATGCAATTTTTGCTCTGATCTGAGAGTAAAATTCACCGAAATGGTTAGTTTGAAAATGATCTCAATATTGCCTAACGGTTTAAGCATGTGGTACTAAAAGTGATAGATATCAACATATTTGATCATTTCACTATAATGCGGGGTTACTTTTTTGATATCCACTGAAATGTCCACGAACTGAGACCATGCACCCCGTAAACTCCCATTTTGCTAGTACCCTTCCTTGGATTGATTACCCGGATTTTGGCTCGCACCGTTTATGGACCCCTCACTCTGCTTATCGGTTTTGATTTGGTTCCACAGTGCTCGATGCTGTCATGGTCCTCATGGATAACACTAGCACGCTAATCGTATTGTTGTTGTTGTTATTATAGTTTATTTTTTATTTGCATAGTAAACAAGCATTATAGTGAATAATCAACTATGTTGATATCTATCACTTTTAAAACCACATGTTTAATCCGTTAGGCAATTTAGACCATTTTCCGTATAACCAGTCCAGTGAATGTCCGAGATTTTACTCTCAGATCAGCGCGACCGGGATTCGAACCCACGAGGATTCAAATTACCTTAGGATTTGTCATTTAAAACTTCATGACGTTACCCCTACGAATAGATCTACCATCTCCTTAATGAACAAATGTGATCCGGTTCTAACTCACTAATTAGTTGAATCAAAAATTCAAAATTAACAAATTAACAAAATTGATATTTTGCAATCTTGCTCACGTATGCCCGTATAGTCAACCAGTGCACAGAGGTCACCTTGACACAGAGGGCATCTATTTATAATATTGAACATTCTAGGGACGACCTACTTTTAGGGTAACTTAATGTACATAGAATGTGGATATTTCTATTTAATTAATGAACAGTTCAGTGACTCCATTGCAGTCTTTCAGCTCTGAGATTCTTATGATATTTGGCTATAACAGCGATGGCTTTAGTTTGCGCCCACAATTGATCAATACTCATTAGATTTTTCATCTCTAAATTAAAATTTGACATTGAAAGCAAACCAGATTTCTGCGAAACACGCCGGTTGAGGTTTCTAGGTCATGCTTGTAAACACGTAGGCGAGATTGTTATTTGGTATATCTCAAAAATTTTAGTAAATCAGGCAAAATTCTCAATAAAACTGTTCAATTTTAGTAAATAATTGCCAATATAGCTATATTGTTATTTTTGGGTATATTAGCAAAAGTGTTAACTAGTTGTCAAAATAACATGGCTAAGAAATTTAAAGTTTGTTTTTCTGTTTGTTTAATGTCTCCATAGCGTAGTTATTAGAGGCGTCAGGTACCGCTATGAAGTTTTAAATGACAGATCAAGAATTGAATTGGACTCTCATGGGTTCGATTCTCGGTCGAGCTGATCTAAAGTAAATCTCGGACATTCATATGATTCATACACCGTTACACGGAAAATGAACTTAATTGCCTAACGATTTAAACATGTGGTATTAAAAAATCATCATGGATATCAACATAGTTAATAATTCTCTATAATTCGTGCTTTATTTTTTAGGGTTTGAGAGAATTTATAAGTTTATATATTTTGAATTGTTCAATTCATTTTGTTACCGCCCGATCATCATGAGAATATAACTATACACGACACTTATTGGAGTAAGTCTCGTTTGAACGTCCATTAGCATTAAATTTAACTTATCGTCCAATGAAGTCACTGGCTGCACAGTGCACACATATCGATCCATAGTAAAGTATTTTTTCATACGCATTGTAGAGACCTTTGGAAACTAACAACTGAGCAAATTTTTCAGGATATTTGAGATCACTAACGTTACCAAATTACTCTATTGCGTCTGCAATGGGCTCGTTGCGGCATTTATCCAGAAAGTCCATTGAATCATCGTATTTATTACTGCTTTCGCTAATATCGCGTTTAGTGTATGGAGGTATGGATCAGTATTGTCTACGCCTAACGGAGCTGAGATCAGCTTCGAAAATAAATCCAGAAAGTCTCCTCTGTTCAAATTCCTAATAGCAATGGCAAAATTCACCGTATGATCTTGCTTTAAAAGAGATTTTGTTGTAGGGTATTATAGAGGTCTAGAAATGAACAATAAGTATCAATATGTAACTTTATATTGATATTCCTTAGTTATACTGATGCAATTAAGTAATGTATTCGTTCTAAATTTGTTCTATATACAGTGTTTTGCCTCTAATGTATATGTTCTCTATTTGCTGCTATGACATTTTTAGGTATATTTTTGATTATATTCTATAGAAGCAATTACTTGCACAGCCACATTGCCGTCGAATTGCATTTGCGAAATGGAATTTGCCATAAATCGGCTTGATAGAAACGCTGCATATAAAGACTGCCTATTCGACTTTAATGAACTTCACGCTATGACGGACAATGTGGTAGATTGTGCTTCTTCTCCGAGTGATTTGGGAATAAACAGTGAGGCATCAAGTTGCAGTGAATGCACTACACCATCAAGTATTACATCTTGCGACAGCGCTGTCGAGCAGTATGAACTAAATATAGACCAATTTTCAACCTTTTCAGCAGGTGACTCCTCTTCCCTTAGTTCACCTGACGAAAATTCTCAAACAACTGAATATGATGCTGGTTGTCATCATAAAAAGACGACTGTAAAATCGTCCCAGAGTGACGATCATACATGTGACACTGGGAACATTAATATTAAATCCAATCCGTCGAAGGGTGTATTTGATGAAAATCAAGAGTTTGAATATTTATCATCAGAGCCAGTAAAACGAAGTACATCACTAAAAACAAGTAGAAAAGATGAGACTTTGGCTGTTCAGAAGAAGGTCGTCAGATTCGCTGATGCCATGGGTCTGGATTTAGAGACAATACGGCATGTTTTGAATACAGACGAACCTCCAGAAGTTCCACTGTCTGCGATGAAGGACTTGAATCTCACGGACGTTTGGGGAAGTACATCTGCAGTTTTTGGTTCAAACGACAGTTTACTGTCCTCTACATCCAATGGACCAATCACCGAAGTCCAGAGACTGTGTTTCTGTTTCACTCAGCCCGGTCAGTCGCCTGACTTCATCCATCGGCTTCTCGAACGAAACGTTTTGCTGGAGATGACCGAGGCGGATGATCTAAATCGAGTTATTAGGGGTGTCATAGGAGTCGCTAATCTGGCGTTTGATAAGACAGTGACGGTGCGATGGACGCAGAACGGCTGGTTAACGTATGACGATGTCATCGCTACTTGGGTGAGCAGCTGTAGCGAAGGTTCGGTGGACAGATTTGAGTTCTCTATAAATCTTCCCCTGTATTTTGGCGTCGGATGTCGTCTGGAATTTTCGATTCTGTACGTGTGCGCAGGTGAGACGTACTGGGACAGTAATCACGGGTCAAATTATCGAGTTGAGTGCTTCGCTGGCGCCGAGGTGAAGATAATATGACATTTATTGTGTTTGTTTCCCTTTAATTATGTTTACTTCTAGTTAAACTGGGATATAAGGGAAGATGATGATGGTGTTTATTTCAATTTAATACTCCAATGCAGACTTAATTCATATTATTCTCGGAGTAAATAAAATTTTCTCTTGCTCCTTGTAAATTGATGATGCTAGTGAAGTAAAATTCATTAGATAGGAGATTGTAAGATTGTTTTAAGCTTTTTAGTATATATTATTATTTTAATTGTAGGTCATATGAGAAATCGCATATAAAAGAATTTAATACCCTGAATTTGGTTCCCTATATAACTTGAAATTAGGGTGGTTGAATTGATCTATGGCCTATTTAATAGGCCATTTTGAATTGATCTATTAAGCTTTCATATTGAGCGAGTAAGCCTCTCTCACTCGCTCTAATATTCTGCGAAGTCCAAAATACAAATTCTTATTCAACGTCTGCTTTGGCGCTCAGTAAAGAGCACTCAGAATAAACCTAAGAAATATAATTTTAACCCAAATTGTTGCAATCGGTTTGTTTCGACTGAATAGTCATTTAGTTACTATAGTTATTTAGTGATATCGTTTGCACTTTGTAGTTACGATTTTTATACAGTAGTTTTACTTCAATGTAGTTTTACTTCTTGTTTTACGAAAATATTTACTGAATCTAAATTTGTTTTGGTATTTTCAGCTGTGAATATTGTCGTCACTGGATGGATCGTAGCTAACAACAGATCACTTGCAGATTTCTCTTGAGTCATGCTTTCTTTCCTCAATCTCAATGCAAATAATTATTGGATCTACATGAATAATATATGAGATTTATCACATACGGATCAAGTGTAGTAGCTTTTCTAATTCAATGTTAGAAAGGTTGACATTGTAACCAATCTCCTATTGGACAAGTAAAGAATTAATTACATATTTCTGCTGCACAGATTTAAAAGCTAAAGATAATAAAGATAATAAAGCTAAAGGTTTATTTGGCGTAGTTTCACACATTTGTAATTTTAAAAAATGTGTTTAGTGTTCTTTTATAAAAGTAGAATTTACCTCAGTGTTCTGTCTACTTTACTATTATTAGGCATCATTATCTTCCTTTCAATCCCAGTTTAACCAAGGTCGGGACACGAATAAACCTTCTCCATTCATCTAAGAAAATTTTTTAGCAATTTCTGGAACCTAGGTACTCACCAACCGAATGTCCTTTCCGACGTTGTTTTCGACCTTAGTGTTTTGTCTTGTTATAGTATATAATTTAGCTATTTGTCGATCAGATATTGCTAATTTCGAAATAAAATTTTAAAAAATTAAACTTTATGTTTTAAGCCTCTAAGGTATGTCATTGTTACATGAGGCCAGTAGATTGTGCATTTTGTTATATTTTTTCTTCATTGATATTCATTCTATATATCCTCCCTCTATTTAGCTTATCTATCCCTCGATTTTATCTCTATCTGTCTCGCTGTCTCTATGTCTCTCTTACTCTATGTCACTGTCTCTTTTATTCTGCTAATCATTAAGCCTACAGCATCATTGTTGATTTAATAAGTTGTAAATATTTGCCTAACCCTGGCGGCGCAAAAACATTTTCAATAATAAATTTTTTATTGTATTTTGTACTGATTTTGTCAAATTTTATCACATAATTGTATATAATTGTACATAGTCATTGACGTGTAGTTATTTTTTCGCAGAAAGGAGTGATATTGTGAAATTTTTATCAAATAATTGTATATAGTCATTGACATGTAGTTATTTTTTTGCAGAAATTCACTAATTTGTGACTTATGTAATTGTATCTTGATTTAGATATATATTGTGTATGTAGCTAATTAATGTGATAATTATACATGTAATCGTGGGAGATAGCTTTGCTGCAGACATTTAAACTTTAATTCTGAGAATTAATTTTTTGTTATTACTGATTAAGCTATATTCTATACTAAAAGTCAAAATTGCAACGTCAGTTTCCTGCTCGATAGCATATCAGTGACTGAGAGAGCACTGGATTTTAACCCTGCACTTACTGATCCTCTTTCTGCTATCGAATGACCTACCAACAACCCACCGGCTCAGCCCAAAATCATTAGATAATATTTATAATCCGGACTAATTGCTTTAAGAAAAATGAAGAATGTGGTAGTAGGATCAGCTTAGGTAATAAATAAAAATTAAATTTATAAACTAATAATGACTCATAATTGTGATTAACTGGGATACTTGAAATTAAATTTTATAATATTGAATTTGATTGTGTTAATGGACGTATAATTTAATTGCATAAGGAAAATTTTGTCTACTTTGCTTTGTACTTCTGAATAGTAAAGCTGTAAAGTCAAGTGCTAAAGGATAAAAGCAACGTTTTTACTTAGTTTTACGTTTTGTTTGGTTGTGATATATTCAAATTTTCATAGTCTGTAAGAGCAAAACTGTCGTAACTTTCTCGGTTCTCTCATATTGCTCCTGCTTCAACTATTGTCCTTTTCTAGGTCCTGCTCTTGCACATACTCTTCTACTCTTGGCTGGAGCCAGTGGCGATGTCGGTAAGATACTCGACCGCGGATCAGTATGTGCGGGGTTCAAATCAGTCACCCGTCACTGACTTCACTTTCGAGTGAGGAAATTGACGTTAACATTAGCTTTACCAGCTTTTTTGATTGTTTTATGGTATTGGTTTAGTGCCACAGCGATATTTATCCAAAATATAATAAAACATCAAAACATCTTGTGCATATTGTAATTCACAATATTACAATATTACAATATTACAATACACACGTCTTTCTAATTAAAATTTTCCATTCATCTGCATGAATCATATCGAACTATAACTTTAATAAATGTATCATCTCTGATATTACACTACCTAAAAGACATGAGAAATAAATAAATAAATAGACAATAGGAATGTTATAAACAATTTAAAGATCCACTCCATATGGACATGAAGAGAAAGACGGTAGATAGAGATGAGTGGAGGCGTTATATAGCATGGACCTGCCAGTAGGCAGTGCACTAAGAGAGAGAGAATAAACAGCAGTGCCTCTAACTGTGATAGCTGGTAGCACTAGTGCATTAATACTATTGAAGACTCCTCTGCAACACTGCTGTCACAGCATGAGAGTAGTTCTGTCTCCTGCTACAGAAATATAAATTTGCAAGCTGTTGAAGAATGATCATAACTTAGGTTTACCTTCCATTCATTTATAGAGCATAGTACCTTAAACGAGCGTATTTGAGGATATTTACATTATTATCTTTAATAGTTGACGTCCTACTTTGACCTTTAATCAGACGTACCATTCGTTGACAGTTTTCCTCAGAGTTCCAGATGACTCTATCTGCGGTTGGTTTTGAGCAGTGGTAGCGCCGTTAATCGGTGGTATTAAAGGCTTATTGCAGTCTTGCTTCCCCAAAGCGTTACCAACTGCTGTAGAAATACCAAGAACTGGAGCCTGTGTGAGAAAAACCTTTGTCTCAGCAACTCTTCCATTCGTCTTGCTATGCACGCGATACAGCACGTAAATGACCATACAAAGCAGCACACAGACAGCTATGATGATACTCGTTAGCAAAGAAACGTTCATAGCCAGAGATGCGCTTGTATCTCTGACAGATGATGTCGGTGCTTCGATAACGCTGTTCTTGTTCTCAGAACTCATACCCTGATCTGGAACGCGCTGCCCGGGTCTTCTACCGTTCCAGCCAGGCTGATAAGCGTCCTTGACTCTGTTTGTCTGCGGGTCGATTGGATTCTCGTTGATCCAGGTAATGGGTCTTAGCGTTGTTGTTGTTCTGTTTGTAAAACGAGAGGTTTCGGTGTGATGACGTGGTCTGCCCGGTGGGTTAGTGGTGACAGATGTTGTCGAGGACGATGAGGGAGTTGATCCAGGAACCTGAGCTGTGCTGGAGATTAGATTGACGGAACTCGCTGTGGAGTGAGATTGGGATTTAGTTGATGATATGTGAAAGGTTTCGTTGCAGTCTTCATCGTCCGTTTCGTCGCAGGGACTGTCTCCGGATGATATGAGGGACGATTCTTCACTAGACCCCCTGTTTAATTAAGCATTAGCAAATACTCAATAACAGAGAAACAAAATGAACGAAAAATGCTATTACTTGAATAGCATTTTCCATTACATTCATTAATTCCGACTTTATTGAATTAGGCCAGGATGACGTGAGATCGTGTAACAGAATTATAATCATTCAACTATTACCTCGCTGCTTTTATGCTTTTCCTTCATTGGGATTTACAGAGATCTAGCTTGTACATCGGTTGTGGTCTTTTGCAATTTGATTCTCCATTTGTTCATATAACACTGCTGTGACATTAAAATTTTTATTTAGAGATATGCTCTATAAGTAGGCCTATACTTATTGATTCATTCATTCATGCTTTAATTCATTCATTCATTCTTTCATGCATTCATTCATTCATTCATCCATTTATTGAATGCCGTTTAATAAATTTTCCAATGCGAATATAAGTCACCTTGTTGACTTAATAACCTCAAGAACTATAGAATTAAAGAACTAAAGAACAGGTACAAACTGTAGAACAGGTATATACTATAGAATAGGTACATACTGTAGAACAGGTACATACTGTAGAATAGTTACATACTATTGAACAGGTACATACTATAGAACAGGTACATACTATAGAACAGGTACATACTATAGAACAGGTACATACTATTGAACAGGTACATACTGTAGAACAGGTACATACTGTAGATCAGGTACATACTATAGAACAGGTACATACTATTGAACAGGTACATACTATAGAATAGGTACATACTATTGAATAGGTACATACTATAGAACAGGTACATACTGTAGAACAGGTACATACTATAGAACAGGCACATACTATAGAATAGGTACATACTATTGAACAGGTATATACTATAGAACAGGTACATACTGTAGAACAGGTACATACTGTAGAATAGTTACATACTATTGAACAGGTACATACTATTGAACAGGTACATACTATTGAACAGGTACATACTGTAGAACAGGTACATACTGTAGAACAGGTACATACTGTAGAACAGGTACATACTGTAGAACAGGTACATACTATAGAACAGATACATACTATTGAACAGGTACATACTATTGAACAGGTACATACTATAGAATAGGTACATACTGTAGAACAGATACATACTGTAGAACAGGTTCATACATGTACATTAGAACAGGTACATACTGTAGAACGGTGGGTGTTGTGGAGCGCTTCGATGATGAAGATGATAATCTTGTTTGGGGAATGATCAGGGAGTCAGTACTCTTAGAGCTGTAGGTGCAGGAATTGAACTCAGAGTCTGTGGGACAGTCGCCCGAGCCGTTATCTCCAGAGAATATCAAATCATCGGTTGAGTCATCTAGCAGACGAGTCATCTGATCATAGTAATTATAATAATAACTATTATAATAAAGATTATAATAAGAATAAATATAGTAATAATCATTCTAATTATAATAATAGCCTCGACTAGCCGGGCGGCGATTCAGCACTTTTTGCTCGAATCGTTTTTATCAAACCCGGGTTCTTCTCACCCAGGGTAAAAAAGTAATAATAATATTAATAGTCGTAGTAGTAGTAATAATAATAATAATAACAATAATAATAATAACTAGTATCATTATAAAAACACTCATAATGGTCGTAATAATGATCATAACAATATTTATTCGTCGTAATAGTAAAGGTTTAACGTTTATTTCTCAATCAATTATTTATATTGGGACATTTGCATTCTGCAATGAAACTTATGAGAGATATAAAATACAGAAAAGCTTTTCATTGCTTGATCCATCAGTCGGTCATACACATCATCGATAATACTGTCAATAGCTGTAATTCAATCAATCCTTTAATCAATCATTCAATGAATCTTTCAATTATCTTCTATTAAAGTATTCGCTCAGTAAATTCGTGCTAACGGTAATTAAGAATTAAATGGCAAATTCGTGCTAACGGTAATTAAGAATTAAATGGTAAAGCACTGGAGCATTTCTCTATAAATAAGTCCTGTCATCTTACAGTAGAGTTAACAAGAAACAAATTAGCAAATTAATACAAATTTACCAAAAGAAAGAAATAAAATACAGAAACAAAGCATAGCGCTAGAAGATTACAGAAACCTTTCTGGGCGGACTGACTCTGGTGGTTTTATCTTGAGAGGGGACTGTTGTCCAAGGCAGTCCCTTCTTGTTCCCTGGTTCAACAGTTCTTGGTTGCTCGAGATTAACTGATGAGCTGCAGGAAGTGCAACAATAATTTATGATTGTCTCAGATATGGTAATTATTTATTTATTTCACCAATTCAATAGTAGACAAGTACAAAAGACAAAATTACAAAGCAATCAAGTGAATAAGTAACATGCAAAATGTCAATATTGTGAAATGGCAAAACGTGAATAGCCAAATGTGCGACCAATATAGATAATTATAGGTAATCAATACTCAGCCTCTTGTGTCAGCTTGTATTGTTATTATTATTTATTTGTATTATTATTATTATTATTATTTATATTATTATATTATATTATTATATTTTTATTTGAATTATATTATATTTTTATATTATAATATATTATATTATTATTTCAATTATTATTATTTATGTAATTATTGTTTGTGTCATCTTGAAGTGACCAGCACGTTGACCTCCTTCTTTAATTGCCTTTATTTTTCGTCTGGTTTTCTGGATTTTGCAATTTTCACCGTTCTGGACCTTCATTTCGCTTACTTGTTTGGATTTGTCTCAATAGTGCTCGATGTTGTCATAAACGACAGTAGCACTCCTTGTTATGTTAATTTAGTGGTTTTTCGTAAATAAAAATGCCAATTGGTTGATGGATAGCTTTTGTAGCTATTTGTTAAAATAAAGCGTGATTGAGCTTTAGATTCTTTAGCTTATTCTTGTCTTCTCAGCATGTACTATTTTCTTCTGAAAAAGGATTACACAAATTTATGACAATAAAAAATAATAGCCTTCGACGATATATAGCAGTGTTATCACTATACGTTATCAGTCCTTCCATGATTAGTCATATCTTTACTATTAATAGCGCCAATTGGCAAAAATCTTCGATACGTGATTAACCTTCCATGGGCCCAATGGGATTTCCATCATTTGTTGACCGACCTTGGCTTTGAACCCAGACAACTTACATCTGAGGTGAACACTCTAACCGTTACGCTATATCCGCTACTTACCTGATAGAACTCTGGTATACACAACTGCTATTAGTGAGGACCCTCTTCACTCATAACAAGATGATGAAACTTAACCGTCGGTTTCCTCACTCGAAGGGATGCTCATAGTATCACCTGTGACAATTGATCTTGGTACTCAAACAACAAATTGATCATCATATCTTTACTAATGGTACTTTAACGACTACTGTGCTTCAAACACCCTGCCAATTTTCTTTCCGGAAAGTTAGGCATATTTTGAATATTTTCCATATGATAAGAGTGCGTTAACACATTCGAACATTTATTAGATTACGTATGGCGGCCTCCGTATCAGTAAACGTACTGAACGTTTCTTTCATATTTCATATTTCATAGAGACGTCCCTGACATTGCCTTTTTGCTAGGAACCGGACGTTAAATTCTTATAAATTGATTGATATTGAAAGTGTATATAAATGAAGAAATAAAACTTTAAATACGATTAACCTTTGATGTAATTTTATTGGTTTAACGTCTAGTCGAATATCTCCTTCAATTCTGACTCTGTGATCTCCTTCAGAAGCCAAGTCGAGAATTCTCAGCCCGTTTACCACTAAACCTGCATTAGAAAAAAGCTGGTATAGCTAATGTTAACGTCAATTTCCTCACTCGAAAGCGATGTGAGTGACAGATGCAGAGTTCAAATCCAGTGCTCTCTCCGCCAGTGACATGTTATCGTGCCGGCAATTTATGCTAAATATGGATCTAGCTTTTTCAGTCATGTTACAAAACCGCAAAATATCTCGTCAAAAAATGTAAACACGCATTATAGGGAAATGATCAATTATGTTGATATCTATTACTAGGCCTACATGTAATATATCTATATTGATTCTATATACCACATGTTTAAAGCGTTAGGCCATTCAGTCCATTTTCCATATAACCAGTCCAGTGAATGTACGAGATTTTACTCTCAGATCAGCGCGGCTGGGAATCCGCGAGAGTTCAATGCACCTCAGGGTCTGTCACTTGAAACCTCATGACGTTACCCCTACGCTATTGCGACAGTACTAAGTATTTCTAGAAGTTTCTTACCCACAACAAGCCCCTTGTAGGGTTTCAACAGTCGATGCTGAGAATCCCTCACCCCTCCAACACTGATGACTGCCTGATTGTTAAACACACTCAACTGGTTTCCTGAGGAGAGCATAAAAATCTTCATATACTGCATCATAATCTTCATACACTGCATCATAATCTTCATATACTACATCATAATCTTCATACACTGCATCATAATCTTCATACACTGCATCATAATCTTCATACACTACATCATAATCTTCATACACTGCATCATAATCTTCATACACTACATCATAATCTTCATACACTGCATCATAATCTTCATATACTGCATCATAATCTTTATATACGTTGCATTCCTGAGAAGGAAATGGGAAACATTTGCCAGTGATACGTTATATACAAACCAGATGGACGGTGTATGATCTGAGGTAACTGGTCGATACTCAGGGTGAGGTTCCAGCCCTCTCGTACAACCCTGACCACGTGATACCCTTCATCATTCAGCCTCCAGTCGTGCCTTCCCACTCGCTGAGTAGATATTCCCAAATCATAGGCCACAATTAGACTCCCGTCAACCTAAATGAGTGTACGTTTAAAAGAATTAAATTTTAAAATTAACACCGTTTTATTCACTCTTTAAAAATTATTTACATCTCGCAGATATGATAACGTTACTTTCTTTAAAAGCCTTCACTTCACAATGAAAACACTCGCCTCTTTAAATACACAGCAATAGGCTGGTTGCTTAAAATTAGTGGAGTTTAAGATGCAACACTTTTCACACGCTAGTCTCTTTGACGGTAGTACGAGTGTGTCATCTGAAGGGTGCTTCTGAATCTTGACCTTGTGCATGATAAAACCAGAAGAAGAAACAATTTTGTCTAAACAATTTGATTTTAAATTAATAGTTTGCTTTCATTGGGTTCTGTAGCTTATTTTTAAAGTGTATTTTACAGGAATTGTTTGTTGATTAATTTGCTTTATTCTCAGCGTACTGCCTATTAGAAGGTCCAGGGCATACAACTCCTCCACATGTTTCTATCGTCTACTCTTCTTTTCATATCTGCATTAGAATCGTTATCAGATCATCCAGTATCCCTAATCTCGGTCTTCCTCTAGCCTTCCACTCCTTCATTCTTCCTCAAGATACATTTTTATTAAACCACTTCGGAACATGACTTGCCCAATTCTTTTTTCTGTTCCTTATTATATTTGTCAGTTACCAAACTTCAGTTGCAACTTCTTCGTTTACAATTTTATCAGTCCATCTAATCTTCTCCATTCTTATCCATAGCCAATTTTCGAGTTCTTCCAGCTTCCGAATGTCCTCCTTTCTTAACGTCCCTATTCATATTTCAATTAATGTCAAATATGAGTGACAAAACATTTAATCGATTTATGATCTGATTTGTTAGTTTTGTTGACGTCCCTGACATTGCCTTATGGCGAGGAACCGGAAGTTAAATTCTTCTTTGTTGATTGATCGATAAAAAATACTTTACTAATTTATTACCAGTTCCACTTCCAAGAAATCCCTGGAGTCTCGGCTGGCTATATGGAGTATAACGGCATTGTACTGTGACGTAGCAAACCCGAATGCGATGACGTCACGTCTGGAGTTGAATTCCACATCCGGTGTGTGAGTAAAAGTAACTGTACCACCCGAGTCAAGTTCTGCATCCGCTGCAGAGGATGTCGATCCGAAACTGTAAGCTATGCTGTCTGCATGTGAGAAGAAAATGAGATTGAAAGTATAAGTTGACCATGAAGCAAAGTATTTACCGATCCAGTATTCAAATACTTAACAAATTAAGGTAATTAATCAATAATGGTCATCAAGTATTTAAGTAAATTAAGTAATACGTAATAGTAATCCAGTAATTAAGTAATATAAACTAATTAAATCTAATCTGTGATAGTAATCAATTAATTAAATTTCATTAATAGCAAGGTATTTTATATTCCTTCCTCATCAGAGGAGAAGAGTAATAAGAAGTTATCTTCCAAATGAAAGAAAGTATACCATCACTGCAGGTTGGACCTGTGAAAGATGTGAAATCACAATCACATGTGATAGACTCCTGTCCACTTACGCATACTCCCCCATTGTCGCATGATGCTTCATCGCATTGTTCTTTGGATTCTGCATTGAAAGAAAAGTCAATATTATTATAACTTCTCCGCTGATGAAGCAGACGTTTACTTGAAATTGATCAACAAACACAAGTATATATCTTGTGAAATAATTAATATATAATGTAAACTACATGTATTTAATAAATCATTTAATCAATGTTCTGCAGACAAATTACTCACGCACATTACTGTTAAACCAATATATTTCCTCAAGCGATTAGCTTAATTAACAACCAAATGAAGTTGGAGAAGTTAGTGAATTTAATTAATGTATAAAATTGAAGGACTCTAATCAAGCAGTTTTAAATGAAACTCCTTTAAACTTTAGTAATTTAATTACTAAATCGCAGTGCAGTGATATTCATCATAATGTAATGTATGCATTTTAAGCTATGATAGGAATTAAGGGTAAATGTTGATGAGAAAGAACTATATCAATGCATTTCAGATCATCAAGGAATATCTTGTTTATTTTAAAATACCTTGCTATTCATGAAATTTAATTAATTGATTACTGTCACAGATTAGATTTACTTAGTTTACTTTACTTTCACTTATCTTATATAATACGTTGCTTATAATACGTTGTCTGGCTGATAAAGTCAAGTATTACTTAGTCTCCTAAGTCTAATTCGTTCTTAAGTCTAAGTCTTAAGATGAATTTAAATTAAGCTTTAAATGTTGATGAAAAATTACCTTTAGTTTACGGACCATTAAAATCTATGTATAAAGATAACAGCATTTGCTCTGAGTGACACCGGTCTGGAGCCAGTGGCGATTTCGGTAAGATATCCGATCGGGGATCAGCATTTGCGGGGTTCAAATCCTGGGCTCGCCCGTCACTGACATCTCTTTCGAATAAGGAAACTGACGTTAACATCGGTTTTGTAGCTTTTTTACTCCTGCAAACGTGCGCCAAATTACGCGAGTGATAATGTGTTGAATTGATTTTTATCCGGGAAGAGCGAACAACTGGTCACTACTCATATTTTCTACTCCAGTGAAAAACTCCATTGAACTACTCCAATGAATTGTCTTCAGTTTCCAGTATCGCATACATGAAGTTGATACGCCTCTATTTATTTTCTTACTTGTAAGAGAAATTAGAATTAACGACTTCGTTACTTCTAACTTCTCTTCCAAGTAAGAGAATGAATTTTCTTACCTGGACAGCCACCTCTGATGTGGGACTTGAACTGTTTGGGAACGTTGATGTTCTCCAAGCTGATGCTTTCTCCGTTCAACTCCAAGTCAGACAAACATCCATCGAATCCGTGAGTGGATCGAATCTGCTCAATTTTGTTTTAAGCCAAAAGCATCAAATACGTTAATATATTTAATTTAAAATAAAAACTTTTAACATCATCAACAATTACAATAATGGCAGTAATCATCATCATCATCATCATTTTCTCTTGAATTCCAGTTTATCTAGGGTCGGGTTTATAAAACTTTGCAGCAGCTTGTGAAGCCTAGACGTTCACCAACCGAATGACTTTTGTGACATTGATTTGGATCCTAGTGCTTTGTCGCCTTTTTACGACACGTGCAGTCCACGGTTGATGTATTCTTAAATAACCAGGTACAACACGGGTAACAATAATATCAGTAATAATAAATATTGTATTTTATTAATTGTTTTGATTATGCAAATTGACTGCAGAGTGGCTCTTAATCAATGCTATGGCTGGTGGTCTTCGGAAAATGTTGAATTCTACTTAAAATCGCTCTCTATTACTGGTAGATTTTTCTTCGCTTTATATCTTTATATCAAGAACAAAATCGTCCAATGTTAACAGCGTTAGTAAGTAAATTTGTGAAAACGTGACTACTTTAAAATTGACTTTTTTGTGAAACGTTAATGTTATTTATCAAGCCTAAATTCAGTATCATTTTATTGCAAATTTTCATACCATATACATTCAATCAGTGAAAACATTCAAGAGATGTTTTAAATATTACAAACATTAACATAGGAACCTTTGGCTCAAGTAAATGTATCTGCAAACCTTAAAGAATTCTAACGTGACGATTAAAGATGATATTAAGATAATATTAAGATAATATTAAGATGATATTAAGATGATATTAAGATGATATTAAGATGATATTAAGATAATATTAAGATAATATTAAGATAATATTAAGATGATATTAAGATGATATTAAGATAATATTAAGATAATATTAAGATAATATTAAGATAATATTAAGATAATATTAAGATAATATTAAGATAATATTAAGATAATATTAAGATAATATTAAGATAATATTAAGATAATATTAAGATAATATTAAGATGATGATATTAAGATGATATTAAGATAATATTAAGATGATATTAAGATTATAGCGAAATCTATAATCGGTAAGCTAACTTAATTACTGTAATAGATTTGAAGAAAATAAATACGAGTAAGTTTAAAAAACTTAAAGTAGTTTACGATAACTAAATCAAACCAAATTTGGCAGCGACTCATAAAGATCTTCCGATACCCCTCCCACGTACAGAGTGGACTTCCCTCCAACCTTCTCAACCTCTGCGTCAGTTCCTCTCGATGTGTTTAGTGGGCTTTCATCGGATTTTGTTGTGTTGTCAACGCGCAAAAATACCTTCGAAATTACAACCAAATGATCATCGATCTTTGAATAATAACTATTAAATAATTTTTTCAATATACAATAGAGTAAACTAAATACAGTATTGCCTATACTATATCATATATACAAGTGTACTAATATCATAGTAATATGTTCAATATTTGCAATATAACATACTAAATGCAATGTATACCATATGCATATATTGTACATAACACAATAATTATAATTATAAATTTTTATAACTGTTCATCATCATTACCATCATCACATGAATCCCAGTTTAGTAAGGGTCGGGATGAGAATAGACTGTCTCCACTCCTCTCATTTTAATATCAAATCATCAGTCAATCCCCTATAATTTACCATTCCATTCTTTTTGGAAATTTTTGGAGCGATTTCTGGAGTCTGGGCGCTCACCAAACGAATTTATACCAAACCAAACCAAACACCAAATCAAGATTTATAACGTTGGCATGGATCTTGGTGCTTTAGTCGCCTTTTACGTTTCACAACACTTATAGTCACCGGCGGGTTTATTATTCAGCAACCCTGGCACAACACGAGTAAATATTAAATAATTAAATAATATCCACTTCAAATAATGACTCGTAACTATTGTTTAATTGATTAGGTATATTGGACAATCAAATATATTATAGTAATTGTAGCTATTTTTTTAATTATGCTTTTGCTACATTCGCAATTGTCTACGTCTGGTTTAGAGGTACAGAAATTTAAGTCCGGATGTTGAATTTCTGTGCCGAAGATGTCGTCGAGTGCATGCAGTGAAGAATTGGGATAAAGAATTTAAAAGTGACACTGATTAAGTCAAGATAAGTTTCACAATCTTTTGCGCTGGTAAAGCTAAAAGCTAATGTTAACGTCAGTTTTCTCACTCGAAAGCGATGTCAGTGACGGGATAGTCCAGGATTTGAACCCCTGCGCTCTTCCACACAGGTGAGAGCAGGTACTCGGAGAGCTGATGGATGTGCTGGAGGGATTGCCCTACTCTTAGCCTTCCAATGAGAGCTGATATATATATATATATATATATATATATATAAACATTCCAATGATTAATCTGGCAAAAATTGTCTTGTAATTCAGCCGACTATCAGAGTCGGCTGAATTAAAAGATAATTTTTGCCAGATTAATCATTGGAATGTTATAGAGAGATTGTTGATAAATCCGCTATAGCTGCAACAAAAAACCTTTGATCTCAAAAGTGATAGAGGGAGGAGTAATAAAGGAAAACTACAAATGAACCAGCAAGGAACCTTTTTAATCACGAACTTTGTGACAAGTGAGCAAATAAAAACAAAAATCAATTAATTAATTAAAAACTTAAATTACACTAAGAAAACTAAAAAAGAAGTATACATGCCAAGTGAAATCATATATATACATAAATAAAAGGCTCAAATTGGATTGCTGATCATTGAAACTGAAAATAAAGTAGCATTTTTAAATACGCCAAATCATAGCATCATGCTATACTATGCTATCCATAACAAGAACAGATATACTTGTAGTAAATATAGTGCTAGTGTTAGTAAATGCTTTCAAGAAAAAGTAGATTTTGCACGAGTATTTTACTTCCGTTACAGTCACTGTACTAGTCTGACTGTGTTTAGTGTACCACGCAAAGCCTATACAGACGATGAAAGGGAAGTTAAATCTTCATTTGCACTTTAATTTTAACTATAGAAAATACGTACCTGAGTAGCATTCTTGCGCAATACAGTCACGTGATGCCACATCCCGTCGTTGATTGGCTGATGCAATCCTACGCGCAACTGTCTTGGACCGTTGCCAAGATTGTAGACAAATCGAAGGTGTCCTCCTGAAAGCTCAACTGCGATGAAAGAAAACTCGTCCGAAACTGGCGCTTCCCTTTCTACTCCAAAACGATATTTAGCGTCATTTGAAGTTGGTTTTGATGCAGAGTCAGTTACAGAAGGTTTTAATAGAGAATTGGAATACTTAGCATCGTGAGATTTGTCAATAGCTGGTGACGCTTTCCTTCTTTCTGAGAATTCTGAGTAAAATATCAGACCATAGGCATCTGTGGTCTTCAGCTGAACCATAAACGACAAAAGATGAATTAACCTTTAAATTATAAATCGTCAATTGATTAAACTCTTTGATAGTAAATGCACTGCGTCCTAGGTGCACTACTCAAAAAATTATATGTATGTATATATATACATATATATATATATATATATATCATATACTTATATATATAAGTATGTTATATATATATAAGTATATTATATATATAAGTATATTATATATATGTATATATATACATGTATATATACATATTCCGCAGGATCTGGAGCACAATTTCTTTCAACCGATGACTATAAAGTGTAGGCCTACACTATATACTGAATCATCCTTGTTAGCGTCATTTCTCCGAAAACGGTAAAACCGAGTTTAATATAAGCTTCATGCATATCTCGAAAGAATATCAGCGAGGAGCTGGACTAGAATCTGAAGGCAGCATATATTTATTGACTCATAGTCAAAACTATAAAGGACCAGATGAATCGCCTCTAACATCTAACACGGTAGCTTTATCACCTAGATAGCTATTTCACTTGTAAGGCAGATTAACGTAGACAGACCACCCGGCAGACAGGTTAGAGGTCACTCCTCAAAGATGTTTCATGGTTTGAGATTGACCGCAATCACAAAGTGGCGAATCACGAATAGGCCAGCGAAACTCACTTTCTCTGCGTCTATCATGACACGTACGGAAACGATTCAACTGCCGCCAACTTCCCCTACACAGATTCAGTTATAATAAATAGTCCTTTTCCCTAAATCAATAGATAGTTGCACAGTGATTTCAGTAGGAAGTTAAGTATGGCTGAAGTCATTTTAACTCAACAGCTAAATAAAATTTAGCATGCTATGATGCTCCTGCATAGGCCTACCACCGGCGGTCTCTCAGAGGGAAGGAGGGAGAGGGAGAGAGATAGAGAGAGAATTACGTTTAATTTCAAACGATCAACAACAGACATGCAATCAGCTACAAGGATATACAAAATGAATAAAACCATTGAAGCTAAATCGTAAAATAGGTGTCTATATGGTGCTCGAATTTGACAGGCGGTAGATGGCGATGGTACTCAACGTTGTTGATGTTGTTGTTGACGTTGTTGTTGATGTTGTTGTTGTTGGTGGTGTTGTTGTTGTTCAAGAAAAAATTCAAAAGATTAAACAGAGAATATAAGAGAAAGAAGGGGAGGGAGAGAAAGGGAGAGAAATACATAACTAGAGAGAGTGAGAAGGATATACTATGCGTTTATTGTTTACCGGAGAATGGGTTGAACAATACAGAAGAAATAACAAACAGAAAGGAAGTGAGAGAGAAAGAGAGAGAGAGAGAGTTAGAGAGAAAGAAAGAAAGAGAGAAGGATTGAAAGAGAGTGAAAGAGAAAACAAGACACATATGGAGACACATAGAGGGAAAACTGGCAGTGAAATGGGAAGATCATTTAGCAAGAGATAACTGAAAGCACGTTGTATGGATTAGGAAGCAAAGCATCGAATTTACACAACATAATCCTGGTCATTTTCTGACTATTGACACTCACAAGCCTCGAGCTATGGTAACATAAACTCTGGGATTAGGGACTCGGCTTATAGCGCTCCCCACTCTTGGACCACGCCTGGGCGAACTTCATATCGTCATAACACCGTGTAAACTAACGCTGGATAAAATTTGTGACGTGGAGTGACTTTTACGGTCAATCTGCTAAATCATGTATTTAATCAATGCCAGTATGTATGAGGCTCCCATCTGGTTATAATCGGGAGTTAATTTAATGACAGAAAAAAATTATCGCTCTTTTGAGTACATAAATGTTTAGTTTGTCAAGTAACTTATTCATTAATTAATTACTGGGAATTTAATGACCACTTTCACATCTTTGAGTAGAAATCTGCTGGGATTTTTTTTAAATGAAACTTTGAATATGTAAGCAAAATTAAATAATTACAATTTAAGAAATTTCAACAACTTCCAATTCATGTCAATATCAGAATTCCGTACGTTTCCAAAGCCTAGCCACCGGCCGGCGCTAACATATAAGTGAATCAAATATGTTCTAGATTAATTTTAATATTTTGAAGTTTTATTTTAAAAATAAATCTTTTTAAAACAAGTAAAGGTTTATATCACCCACATCTGAATATGCTGGCACAGTGACACCTACTTAAAACGCTTTGCAGGAAAACTCTAAATTTATCTCGGAAATTAGCGACTTATTCAATTGTACTTTCCGAAACATAACTTCCACAGAATTGCGTCAAATGAAAGAGATGATAAGTAATAGGCTCAAAAAGCGATAAATAAAAATTCATTTTACTCCGCTCTTCATAAACATGATTTCATGGAATCGATTCATTGTATTATTTCACATATAACACGACGCTGTGATACGAGGCGTCATGTATAGAAGAACTGTTTTATGCTGATCCTGAGGCTCTAAGCGCTGCCAATCCCTATCATATGAATGCGATAATAGTAATAATATTATTATTATTATTATTACTATTATTATTATGATTATGATTATTATTATTATCATTATTATTATTAATATTTTTATTCATTTTATTGTTATTATTATTATTATTATTATTATTATTATTGGCTGGAGCCAGTGGCGAAGTCGGTAAAATACTCGTCCGCGGATCAGTAGATGCGGGTTCAAATCCTGGGCTCGCCCGTCACTGACATCGCTTTCGAGTGAGGAAACTGACGCTAACCTTAGCTTTACCAGCTTTTTAGCTTTTATTATTGTTATTATTATTATAATTAATCGTCCTCGAGTAGCCGGGTGGCGATTCAGCACCTATTGCTCGAATCGTTTTTATCAAACCTCGGGTTCTTTATACCCGAGGTAAAAATTTAAATTAAAAATAATAATAATAATAATAATAAATGTTTGAAGTCCGTTTCCTCATACAAGAATGCTGTCAGGGATGTCCCACCATCACTGGTCACTACAAATCGATTCACCCGAAAAGATCTGAAAGAAGTTTTTGAAAACCTTTGCTGAAGAGAAAGGAAGCATATGGGAAGAATATAGGAAGATATGGCCTCAGTGGGGTATATAAAACTTTATATTATAATAATTAGAGCAATCAATTACTGCAACACGATTGAGGGATGACCGACAGGTCTACAGTTATTAGAAAAACCTCCAAAATACTGAATTATGATCTTCTCAGTTACTTTAGAAATTTGAGAGTTAAAGTTAAACACACTATAGTGATATGTTCATTTGTGATATCACTTTAATGCCACATTTCTAACCAATGGGCAGCTTAGTCAATTGTCCATGCTACCAGTCCAGTGATTTTAAGAAATTTTACTCTTTGATCAGCTCTACTGGGAATTGATCCCAGGACCTCAGGAACAGTCATTTAAAACTTCATGACTTTACCTAACGCAATTACACACTGAACTATTTAGACGTTCGGGTGAGTCTACATGTGGAGAATTCATTGTATATTGTCGCATCATAGACAGTAGAAAAAGTGGTAAATTACTACTTTAATAAGTAATTGATAATAATTATTAAAGTATAAAGTACTTAAAACTATAGTTATAATAATTATATTTTAGAATTTAACTTTGAAGCAACCAATCAATTGAAACTCTTCATGAATATCATGCAATAAACTGTAAACTATTCTTGTGTAGTGAAATCTGCACTAAGTCAGCACTAAGTCTGAGTCAGCGTTTATTGCGATGGCTCCTGTTCGGCGCCTGTTTATGTAGAGTCTGCAAGAGACGCCCCTGACATTGCCTTATGACGAGGAACCGGACGTTAAATTCTTATTGATTGATTGATATTGATTGATTGTGTTGACAATCGTAAAAAGACACAGCAACTTTGAGAACATTATCGTCAAACAAGCTAAATTCAAATAATTCAATAAAACTAAATTCAATTCAATTCGACATAAGATGAGATGTCGACAAGATATCGGTAAGATACTCGACCGCGGATCAGTATCTGCGGGGTTCAAATCCTGAGCTCGCCCGTCACTGACATCACTTTCGAGTGAGGAAACTGACTTCAACCTTGGCTTTTTATCAACCAAGAGCAACTTACCTTGAAGTAGAGCGACATAGTATTTAGAAGTTGAAGCTCTGCAACGAAATAAGCATGAGTGGATGTGAAAGTTATGGCCGAACCCTGAACCACCGGGTCGACGTTGGTTTCTATATTCAGAGATCCTCCCTGGCGAACCATATCGAAAAATCCGTGACCGTTGAAAACCAGCTGCTGCATCAGACCCTCAAACTCCGCCCTTTTGCCTCTGCTGATTGGTTGGGCCTCTCGTCGTGGGCGGAGCCAGTGTAACATGAGTGGCGTGTCCGATGAAATGACGTCATGAGATATGACATCATCGCGACGTAAGCGATCAACTTTGGAAGAGATTTTAGGAGCCAGTTCCAGCCTGTCCAAACGTTCCAGTGGAAACCTGACTGGAGTTTTTGCTGAAATTATTTTAAATAACATTTCTTTGGTAAGGAATGGTTGTCAAAATGTTTTGAAATCAATTGCATATACTTAATTAAATTGTCCAACAAATCTTTAAATTTCAGTTAACTTATTTATATAACTTTATCGCTACAGCGATTCAAATACGGTATGAAATAAGTTTAGTATTCATTGTTTCAACGGCATATCATGCTGTTGAAACACTGCATTTGCATAAAATGCATTTTGCAATGTTGGCATGCAACTAGGTAAGCAAGATTCAAGAAGTTGTGCAGCAGTTATGACCCATCAAAGTAAACTCATCCCAAATATTTCATACCAATTGCATGTTAATTAATATGATAAACTTTAAATTACATTTTTTAAATAATAACTTAAAACTGTACAAATAGAATGTTACTTTTTGACTAACTCAAAGACGTACTCATCAAACATCTAAGATATTAATATGAATAAGGTAGTCGACTGCAGACCAGTAGGTGCAGGGTTCACATTTGGGGCTCGCCCGTCACTGAAATCGCTTTCGAGTGAGGAAACTAACGTTAACATTAGCTTTACCAGCTTTTTGCTTTTACTCTTAGCGAAAAATTACTTAGTTCTCTAAAATGATATCGTTTTAAATAACTCGATTAATCTGTCGCAATATATCGATAGTTGACAAAACAAATGTGAAATTACTTGAGTTTGCGCTGTCAAACAGTTATTATATTAATGATAGGCATTACGTAACTGAATAGATTTCTCAAAATTGAATTAATGCTCCAATATGCATGTAACAATATGCATATCTAGCACAATGGTTTTTCTAGAGACGATTTTGTTAACTTCGTAATCTGTTAATCTGCCAAATAAAGTTGAGGCTTAAGAAATCATCAACGTCTGCGTGCATAGAGTTGAAGTGTACTGTTGTTAGAAGAATAAAGTACCTGATATTGGACGTTGGTTGTCCACTCTCATCTTGACAGTACTGGAAGCATACTCCATCCTCACGGTATGCCATTTTCCATCTCCATACCCACTCATCTCAAACTCCTCCCTTTTTCCAACCGTTCCTTCAACATCGACCTCGCCACTCCTGTCTGCATAGAGGGTCTGAAAAACGATGATCAGACCTGATATTATCTCCCAATATTTCATAATTAATTGTTTGTTTCGGGGTATCCAAGTTGATATTTGCTAAGGTTTCTAGTGATTAGGGTAAGCTTTAGTTTAGATAAAGCCTCTGCTCCATTCTAGGACAATTACAGAATTAAAATAGTTATCCTTTAGAAATAGATTTTATTAGCTAAGCATGTAGTTGTATCTGCACTTAGGCTTTAACTAGTAGTAGACATATTTAAATAATCCTCTTTGGTTTTTGATAGCGCAAATAGCGAGTATACTCTATTATGCCCTATAAGCCTGCATTCATTTACTAGAACATGAATTCCTAATCTATATCAGCAATCTTGAAGTGTGAAATCGTGCATCAACTAATCTGTGCTTTCAATATGAAATAGGAATATGAAGGTTTCCCTTAAGCATTAATATAGCCTCTGATATGAAAATGCTCTACCATTTTCATAAAAAACATATCAAATTCTACCATAGCTAGTGACTCTCCCCTAAACGGCATACTCTTTATTGAACGTTAATACAGCTTCCAAACTCTAACTAAGTTATTTTATATTAATGTAAACTTCAAATATCAAAATTAATTTATAGTAAAAAACAATTACTACACACTTAAACTTCGACCAATATCTTATTCTGAAACACTATCCTAGAGTCAATCTAAAAACTGTCATCTATCAAACTCCATAGTGCCTCTCTTTCTATTTCACTTTCTCCCATGCAGACTCTTCTCTCTCATATCTTTGCTCATTCTCTCGAAGTGATGATGGATGAGAGATAGAGTTGACCTTTGAGCCCGCACTGCGCTACTCAACTTTCAAGCGCCATCTTGTCACCATCAGCCTTAACAACAATGGATGCGCCATCACACAGACAATACGTCAGCTTAGCCGATGAGCAGCAGCAGATCAAGCTTCAGCAGCACCAGGAAGGAAACTAGAGGGGGGTGGCTCTGGTAACCAAGCCCCCTCCCCTAAATTCTGTGCGCAGTCCTCCAAACTTAAAACTTCTAGTTCTTGTCCTTATAAGCTATCTAGAGGCTAAAATCAAGCTCCCATTTACGCCCTCACATGTAACCCCCCCCCCTTATTTCATGACCCTAATCTCGTCTCTGAGCAACATCGGTTAGATTGTCGACTGCGGATAAGTAGGTGTAGGTTCAAGGCTTGATCCTTTAGAGAAGAGTCTAACGTTAAACTGGGGCAATAGGCAGCACTAACAGTATAGACTGAGAAAGCCAGATAGAGAGAGAGAGAGAGAGAAACTTACGTTATTATATACGCGCAACCGAAATAATTAAGTCAGATTGAAATATTGGAATTCCCATCTGCATCATGTTCTCATTAAACACTTCGATTCGTTATAACGATGCGTTAGCAGCTGGGCAATCACTTCAAATATCAACATGAATATCTTCTAAAATTCTGAACCTTTACTAATTAATTAATTCGATATTCGTGATAATTGTAGTCAAAAGCAATTGCACTGCACAATAGAATTCGATTGGCCAAATTGAGGCAAATATCTCAAAACTTTGTGTCTAGTGATCATCTTAGCATCTTCGCTAAATCCAAAAGAGAATCTGAAAGAAGGACTTGGGGACACGGGCTCTTAGGCTGCGAATACACCACTGCTATAGCAGAGTTTGAGATCATTTAATATTTCATCCAAGTTAACATTTTCTAAAGCAATTTTCTTCAAGTCGTTGATCTGCGACCACTGAACATATGACTGCCTAAAAAATTATATCAATAAAAGGTACGGAAATTAATTTACTTAAGCAGAAATTTATTTTCTTGTCTCTTTAAAATAATCTAAATAATCGCACAATGATGACAATTTTGGTGATGAGATGAAAAATGTGGGTCCATAGGCCCAAACACTCTTTATGAGGCAAATGTTAAGTGGTAAAATGTAGGTAATACTGAAGATCTAATCAAACTAATATGCAAATGTCGTATTAATTAAAAATTCCCAATAAGCCAGCGTCTGAAGGGTACATTAACTTAGCCCCCCACCCATCACGAAAATGTAAAAATCAAATTACATCAGCGTTATGGGTTTTGGGTTTTGGAAGAGCGGTTGAGATGTGCAGGTGATTTGCTTAACACCGGAAGGACCATGCTACTACAGTGGCTACTTTATAAAAACATCATCAGCGAAGACGTCAAGGGACTTCGTAACTCTTCATAGCCATTCAGGGTCTTTTGAGCATTCAATGTTCCGAATCCGCCCAATCCTAGGCGTCGCTCCTTCTGATTTATTCTTGGAAAACACAAAAGAACAAAATATTCCATTATATCCTGTCCTTTTTGAAATCGACTTAGATATAGGGAGTTATAAGAAAATGCATTTCTTAAATGGAAGAATTTTCGTTTACACGAGTTATGATCTCTATAGATGAAGTTGAAGTTTATAACGAAAAGTTGAAATTGTGGGTAAACCGGGGAGGAAGGGGCACGGCCCCCAGAGATTAATCCGAAGCAATGTTTATACTTAACATTTGAGATTATCATCGTCATCATCTCTTGAATCCTAGTTTAGCCAGGGTCGGGATACAAATAGACTGTCTTAAATAGACTGAGTCAATATTTAACATTTTAGATAAAGGCAAATAATTGGAAAATATGGAAAATTGTTATCCGACACAAAAGTTAGAAAATCCCCTAAAATTCGATCCCCGTTACGTCATCCAGGCGCCATTCATCCCACGCCTGGTGGGTCCCGCCCCCACCCCTCCCCGCCCCCCCCCCCCCCACCTACTTTATCCCTGGCGGTGTTCAAGCTCAGTCGACTACGTCTCCAGTAACAAAGGCCGAGCAGATTAACCGTCCCAACTGTTATCTCTGCTTCCATTCTTTTCCACTTCTCCAGTGTCTCCGTCTTGTTCCTTCTTCTTTTCACATCATCCATTATTCATCCTTCATCAACCACCATTTCTTCCATATCTTCCAGTATCTTCGTATGGTATCTACTCTCTCTTCTCATTCTTTATAAATTTCATATTAATCATTGGCGATTCGTTGTGTCTTTCACTTACTATAGATCCAGCATCTTGTTCATAACTGCATACATCTTCATTATTCAAATGCCAGCGCTTCCTTCGTTTATCTTAGTAACTCCATCTTGCACCTACCACTTCTAAAGTCACCGTTTATACAGTACATGTTAAACGTCACCTCTTCCACTTATTATATTATTACCATGGCCATCTTACTACTAATTCTTCACAATTCATCCTTTGTTAAATCATCAACAAGCTCCACCTATTAAGATCCTCTAGTAGCTCAACCTTGTATCTTCCTAATCTCAAATAATTTCTTAATTTCTATGCGAGCCATCAATTCTCAATAAATACTTTAACTCCTACAAAAATGTTTTACGTTTGGCAGTAATCAATTTTCTATAGACAAACATGATATGCCCATGTGCCCATCGTGAACTTGAGTATTCATTGTACGCCTATATGCTGCATGGAAACTAAGCTTATTTGAATTCACGCGTATACTTATTTCATTATTTATCTTAGTCTTGATTTACTTCTTTGATTTTTCAGTTAAATTTCACAATGGTTCACATTTAGTTTGTGTTTACTTATTGCCTGAGCAAGATTGGCTGTATTGTTTGTGAACTGACAGGGTTTTATGTTCCTTTTTGGTGTTTTTAGTTAATAAATAAATAAATAGGTTAAAATATTCCTTAACACGGCACGACAATTGATAAACTAAAGTCGAATCCGAATCTACGATCTTCTTGTTTGAATCAGCGAATCCGCATTGAGTCCGAATCCGAAAGTTTGAGTTCGAATTCGTAAGTCCAAAGTCAAATCGGAGACTACAAATTTTGAAGCTAATGTCCTATTCGCAACTGAATTTGTTATCAGACGAATGAAGACTTGGCGAGGAATACGAATGACTCAACTATTAGTCTACTAATTGTAAGATATAAAATTACTTGAAGTTTACTGTAATTAGTATACCCTATGTAAAAATTAATACAAGGTGTTACATTTCACTGGTTTTTAAGAAATTTTCTAAAATACGTGACTACTTTTACAGAAAATATCTCAGAAAAATAACCCAGAAATTGCGCGACAAAAGATTTAAATTTAAAATTTGTAGAACATTATCAACTATTAATATTTGAAAACTTACGAACTCTTACAAATATTTTACATTTCTTAAAATTTATAAACTAGTAAAAAGGCGAAAGGCTGGAATCCATATTTAAATTCTATACGTCATCACACAATGTTCCCATCACTCGAAGCAACCAACTTCAGTCCAGCAAATTAACAGCGCTTTGTCGTGACAGTCTCTCCTTACTGTTTTACTTTGTAAATTAAATAGCCTGCTCTTGCCCCTAGAGATTTCAAAGGTCGCTAATGAAATTGCCCGAATCTTATGTGTAAAGAATTTTCACAGCATTGCTGGAAAAATAGCAAGGATCTCACGTGATAAATGATTGGGAGAAATAAATGATAAATGTATTAAATTATGTAGATTGATGGACGGCGGGGATACTTGTGCAAATTGTTTAATTAAAAGTTTTATTACTCTCTTAAATGGGTGCAAAAGTCCACTAATTTAACTCTGAAATACCATTAAATTAATGAGAAACGTCAACACCTTAATGCTTAACTTATTTTCAACTTACTAAAAGTCGTTTTATTTTTAACGTCAGGGAATGAAGAATGCATTCATGATATATTTAACAATTTTACTAGGTTTATTTATACATAAAATAAGTATAGAAGTTCCATTTATTTCTTAAATCTAATGTCGATAGGTCTTATTGAATATTTCTTAAATCTAATGTCGACACTAGGCTTAATACTAAACATAAAACTATTTGACCAAGGAAAAATTGTCAAATGTAACAGTAGCTTTTGAAGTAATCTCAAATATCTTTTCATAAAAGTTGCCCCATCAAAACATACTCCCAATAAAATAATCATAACAGCACGGCACACTGCGTCAGGAAGCACATAATATGTGCTTAAACAAGCATATTATGCTTGTTTAAGCCCCATTTCCTCCTTCCTCTCCATGTCTATTAGTAATAGTTGAAGAAGTATCATGTATATATTTACTAGGCCTATATAAAAGTCAGAAAAATTGTATTTAAAATCTTCAAACGATAATAGGCATCTACTCTAGCGTGTATCTCGTGGCTCATTGGTTAGCGAATCTCCCAGTGTATTCTGCTATGGTCGGACATATCATAGAGTAAAATATCGACATTCAATTAAAAATCAATTTATCGTTTAGCTGTAAAATTCTAAAATGGAGTTGGAGATATCGTTAGAGTAATGTTTGCAAATTGTTTTCAAACTTTGGCAGCTCAAAAATGTATGAATCAATTCTGAACCTGATTTTCACAATATTTTACCATTTCACAAGAATTCATTTGGATAATGTAGAGTTTTCTTTACCTTTAATCTTGGCAGTGATTTAGATTTGCTATTAAGTGCCTGTGTTTCATACCAATCTATATCTAGCCGACCACAAAAAAATCCATAGTCTATCAATAAGAATAGTTGACGCTACAAATTACGAAGCAATATTTGCCACCTAGCAGAATCTCCTTCTCATCCGATAATTGAATGATCCGAACCGGAAAGAGTAATGCGCTACCGTTAGCGGAGATTCTCATAAGTTTCAGCTCCAAAAAATGGAAGGAGGAATATCATGGGGAGTTATCCCCAGCTGGAATATTACTATTCGCTTCGGATCAGGTGGAATCATTTGAAAATCACCTAGGAAAAAAATACTAAAGAATTTATTTTGGTAGCTACCAGATAGGCCTATATATAAAAAGAACAGTGTTTTTAAAAATTATACTTTTCCTAAAATCACTTTCATTTTCATTTAGACTTATTTTTATTTTTCCAATCAAATAACAAAGCCTCAAGAATTTCCGCAAAATTTTGAAATTATAAATGGAAGAGAAACAGAGAGTAACAGAAAGCAGGGAAGGGAAAATGTGAAGTTTAGAAAACAAAGGGAAAGTTTCTAACAAGTATTGATAGCCTTCGTGAGAATAAAAAATGTTACGAGAATTATTTCATAGTTTTGATTCCAAAATTGTTTTATGAATTAATTTTGATAATTATTTTAAGAAATATGGAAAATTGATTTTTAGATGTTACTAATAAGGTCTAATCTATTTTAGCGGTAGTTTTTAACGACATTAATTTCAAGTGAGACTTTTAGGGCCTATTTATCTCATATACAATTGCTTGACGCATATTTTTAGAGATAAACTGCAGCTCAATTCATTTGGAGTTACCAAAATTTAAAACTGACAGAAAATGGAATTGACGCTAATCTTAGCAAAAGCAAAGATTATTTCTAAATAATCCACTCACTAATAATAGTAAAATTTATTATGATGCCTGAGAATCTTAAGTAGCCCAAAAGGAATCGTTAGTAATTAGTAATTAGTATTAGTATTGGATGACCATTGAAAGTATCATTAAGCTGAAAGTCAAAGAAAATGTTCCGTAATTTGCTATGTTATAATAATCTAGAATTTGGATCGTTTTAGATCATCTGGCGAAATGTAATGTTTCTTATGTTGACTCTCTAGTCAAAGTAAATATTTAGCATATGACAGTCAGAAATTCGATAACATATTATGCTGTCTTTAAAACACCTATATGATTATATGCGACCGATTTGCCATCAAGTTTTCATCGCTCTGGCTCCGGCAGACAGCAAAATCTTATCAGTTTAAAATGGTATACATGGTGTCATCTGGCGAATGAATTGAGTACGGTAAATTATATAGACCTTTTATAAAACTTTTTTGCTTTTAAAAAATTGAGTACGGTAAATTACATAGCGTAGTTTATACAGTATAATTGTATATAAAATATTAAGCGGTACGGTATTACATAGTACACACATAGGCCCACAGGTAGTATTCAAGGCAAAGGAATGTCATAGTATTGCATAGTATGCATTGGTACCAGAAAGGTTTGCCATAGTATTGCATTTTAAGTGGTACTGTGCGCCATAATATTGCTGCTATTGCATAGTATTTAGCGGTATGGTACTCTTTGGTATTGCATAGTATGCAAATGTAGGTTTGCCATTGTATTGCCCTAAATGCAGCGGAATGTTATGTCATAGTATTGCATAGTATACAATGGTATCTTATGCTCTAATATTGTATAGTATTCAGTGGAAATGTATGTCATTGTATTGCATTGTATACAACGAAATCAATACCTTTTATCATAGTATTGCATACCGCTTAAGCGGTATGGTATATCATTTTACAACATTGTATGCAACGGAATGGAATGCAATAGTATTACGTAATATGCAGCGATACCATAGTGCATCATAGAAAGCCGCTGTATAGTATTCCATAGACTTGCATAACATTAAGCGGTATGGTATGTCATAGTACAGCATAGTATGCAACGGAATGGAATGAAAACATTTTCCATAATTTACAGCCGTACATTGCACCATAGTGCAGCCCAGAATGCAAAGGCATGGTATTCTATAGTATTGCATTGTACGCAGTGGTACGGTATGCCATTGTTTTGCAGAGCTTTCAGTGGTACGGTATACTAAACATGTATTATTACATAATATAGAGCGGTACGGTATGTAATATTTTTGCATCGTATGCAATGATATGGAGTGCCGTATTATTTCATAACATACAGTTGCACGGTATGCCATAGTATTACATAGTATTCAGCGGAATGTTATGCCATAGTATTGCATAGTATTCAGCGAAATGTTATGCTATAGTATGTACCATAATATGCAGCCACACCCGTACGGTGAAAATTAATCGTTACCAACTCAACTATTTTCATATCTTACTGATAGCTCTCTCTCTCTCTCTATATATATATCTTTCTCTCTCTCTCTCTATCTCTCTCTCTGTCTCTATCTCTCTCTCTCTCTCTCTCTCTCTCTCTCTCTCTCTCAGGCTATTAAATTAGATAACACCAACTACTAGAGGATCTAACAAAGCATTAAATCATGATTGGTTGATTGATTGACTGACAACTTAATTAATTATACTGATGGCTGACAGACTGAATGACTGACTGACTGACTAACTGACTGACTGACTGATTGATTGACTGACTGACTGACCGACTGACTGACTAATTGACTGATCGTCAATCAGCTAATAGATCGTTAATTCGATTGCTCGATCGATTGATCAACCTTTGATTAATTAATTAAGTGATAGATTGATTGATTGATTGATAGATTGCATATTTTATTGATTCACTTACCACTTCAGGTGTGTCTGGCTGCATAATCCTAATGACTAATCTACCATCGTGAAGCTCAAGGCTTAAATTTGTTAAACCTGATTTCTCTCTCAACAGCATCAACCCGCAGTTCTGCTGAGCTGTTTGAAATCTAGCACAGCAGTAACAACAACAACAATATAATTAGAGTGCACTGTCGTTCACAACCGCATTGAGCACTATGGTACCAAATCCAATTCGACGAGCAGAGAGCGGAGCCCAAAAACGGTGGAAAACCAACGATATAAATACAACTATAGGTAGCTAATATGGGACACTAATTTACTCCAGTTGATACTTTCATTATCCTCTACAAATGCCAGACCATGTAAGCATGTAGATCTAAGTTGAGCTAAGTTTAACGTCTCTTTCTTACTGAACTAGTGCACTGGCGGAGCGCTATTTCGAACTCTTGACCTCTTGCTTCTTAGGTAAGAATGTTATCAACTCGACAGCCCATCACTGAAACAAACATTTTTCTACAATTCCTCTCTCTCTCTTTCTCTCTCTCTCTTTCTCTCTCTCTCTCTCTCTCTTTCTCTCTCTCTCTCTCCCTCTTTCTCTCTCCCTCTCTCTCTCTCTCTCTCTCTCTCTCTCTCTGTCTCAATTAAATATTTAACTAACTATACGCTACAAGACAAAAAACTTATATCTTAATATACAATAAACTAAGAGTAATGTGCTCAGAAAACTTATTAATCTAATTCTCGGAGACTAAATCTAATTTTGAGAAATCTGACAACAAGAGTTACAAAGTAAAAGTAACCCACCTGAGCGATAGATCGAGGCCAAGCGACAGACGGGTGTTTGAATGAACAGATGGAGTTAATTGTAGACGAAAGTAACTTCCTTTCTCGAACCGCATCGTCTTTGCTCCTAAATAAAAATAAAACTTACCTTTACCAGTAACTTAAACCAATCCAGAACAGCAGTATAAAGTCAATTAATACAATTAATTTAAAATTAAGAAAATACGAAATTCCGTAAATGAAATAAATAAACCTACAGTATGGTAGGCCCCTACTACTAGACTCGACGTCGGATAAGTAATGTGAGGGGTTCAAATCCTGGGCTCGCACGACGCCCGTCACTGAGATCGCTTTCGAGTGAGGAAGCTAACGTTAACCTTAGCTTTACCAGCTTTTACTAAAGATAATAGTTCACATTAAGTGTAAATTTAATATACAGGTATGTCGAAGTGATATATAAGATTCCATGAAATAACAATGAATTTATAGTAACGATTTATAATATAGATCTTAGTATAGTAATGTAAAACTATTATTAGAATAGAAATGATATTATCATTACTGGCTAGCCCGGTCACATATCTCTTCAAACTTCAATTTTTTGTTTAATTTTTCACTTTGTACTTTATGCGAATATATAAACTGAATTCAAAATAGTAATAAATAGAAATAGTAAAGACTAAAATAAATAATAATAGTAATAGTAAATAATAATATTAGGTGCGCCTACTTGTGCTACAGGTGGGACCAGTAAAGGGCGTGCTTGAGCAATCACATTCAAGTCCCGCCCACCCATCATAACACACGCCCCCATGCCTACATGGGTGTGTCCAGCATTGGGGCTCTATGCGCTCGCAGCCCGCCACTACATCAGTCCCCGCCCCCTGATCTACTTTTAAGCCAATCAAATCGAGATGTTCTGAATTAATCGTGACGTCATGAACACATCCTTTGTATCCAAATCTAGTCAGTGAAGGTGAAGCGTTGTTAATGTGATAAAGACCCAAACCCCCCAGATATATCTGAATACTCGTTACAAGAAGTGATTGAAGTTTCGCATTGCCAGAGATATTTTGAATTTCGTTGTCAAGGATGACCAGGCTGGATGTTCTGTTTAGAAATATTCGTAAGTTGTGAGAATATCCATCATTAACTCCGTCCACAGCTGTTCTCAAAATATAGATTTCTTCACCGTTCTCTCTATCTCCAATGATAAGCTGTAATTCACCTGAATAAAGATGCCAACAGAACTTTAAAGAGAGAGCGTCACCCATTAAGAAGCTAATCAGTATCTTGACGCGATGTCATTGACGGGCGAGCTCACGATCTGAACACCGCACATACTGATCCGCGGTTGAGTATCTTACCGACATCGCCACTGGCCCAGCCAGTTACCATTAAATATCATGAATTCGTCACTTTACATTGTCTATCATAAAGAGTCAAGGCATGTGTACGAGGACGAGTTACTAACAAATTACACTATAAAATATACCTTTTGTTTGGAAATTGGAATGGAATGATGGGGTTTTGGGCAAAAAAATAAATATGCGAGAAAAAGATAATGACCTCTCTCTCTCTCTCTCTCCTTCTCTCCTTTTATTAAGCACTACGCTTAATAAAAGGAGAGAAAAAGAGAGATGGAGAGAGAGATTACGATTTTGAAAGAGATACCACGAAGGTAAGAGTCAGATAGAGAATTTCTGAACTAGAAGGACAGAGACATATAGAGAGAGATAGATTTACATTTGAATCAGAATTTAAATCCTTAAAACACACTTAGATATATCATAAATCAAAGAACGCAGGACTATTCATACCAACCATTGACTATTTGCAAAGCGAATACTTGACGAAAATCAATGGGTGAAAAGGCAAACAACAGCAGACCACTTCCTTCCACTGTTCTAAAGCTTAACTCCAGCTGACTGACTTCCTTTGTTCTCCAGGTGGGAAGCTTGAGAAAGGCGGATTCACTCAAAAAGGACACCGGAATGGCTGTGTTGGCGTCATCGCAACGATTCCAGGGAATTTCTCCAGTGGATTGGAACAGGGACTGATTGGACGTTGGATTGGCGATAGATATGACGTTCATATATAGTCCATCAGCTTTATAGACGATCTTAAGATTAAATAAATAAAATATAAAATATTGTTATTTGTCTTAAGAATCAGACATAATGAGAGAAATCTTTAATTCTTTTCAGATGTAGACAAGTAAATATCTTGATTTTGATACTAAATCGATATAATAATTATGATTGGGAGGAGTATAAGCTATTCTTCATGTAAAACATATCGAACAAGGGTTAATGCTTACCAAGTATAAGCCTATATATATATATATATATATATATATATATATATATATATATATATATATATATACATATATATTATATGGGTCATATATATTGTATATATATATATACATATATATATATGGGTCTATATATATACATACATGTATACCTACATGAATACATATATATATATATATATATATATATATATATACATATATATAATATGGGTCTATATATATACATACATGTATACCTACATGTATACCTACATGAATACATATATATATATATATATACATATATAATATGGGTCTATATATATATATATATATACATACATATATACCTACATGAATATATATATATATATATATGTATATATATATATATATATATATATATATATATATACGTGTATATACATTATATCGACTGGGATAACTAGACATTTTATGTTTTCTCCTTATTCGCTCGTACGCTTGGATTTCGTTCATCAGAGAGAATAAATTTGACACTGTGTTTAGTATTTGATGTGCAAATAAAGAAGCAATGAACTACAACCTAAGATGACAATCGACAACAATCTCAGAGCATAATTTTCAAGCTCATAAATTTCAAGGAAATGAATTTGAAACAAAACTATGAATACGAATGTGAACCTTGAATCTGCCATTTAGTAGGATACCAGAGAGAGTTCCCGTATTGTGTCCCAGTAAATGATGAATAGACTGCGCGTAAACTGTTCGTGTCGCAAGATAGGCTAAGCAAGAACTGTGGAAGACAACGAAAAATCACCTCAAAGGTCATTATTCTCAAGTTTCAGGCTACACTGATGTTGTGTAGACAAGACTTTATGAAGAGGTTTACTTGCTCATCGATGACGTGCACTTTAAAGAGCATTACAGCTAACTGTCAAATGGAATATGAACCTTGGGCTTGACAATTGTCAGAGCCGCAAATAGAGACTAGAAAGTGAGGGAGAGAGTAAGTGAGTGAGAGAATAAGATACTTCGGTGATAATTTGAAGTACTTTAAAAGACGAAGAATATTGGTTCAAGAGAAAGATAACATGATGCTAATTTTTGTTTATAAATTCCGATCTGAGAATTGTTGCACGTCAAGGTACTTTGGGAATTAACCATCTCAGGAGTTTTCAAGTCAGTTGGGAAGAATTTTGGCAACGTAATTTTTCTTTATTGCAATCCAGCATGAAGTTTTCTCGAACTTTATATGAATTACATTGTGATTATTATAGAATTACAATCACAATTACAGTTATAAAACAGAAGTTTTGCAAATATTTCAATAAGAGATTCGAGATTACAGATTGAAGAAGCAATTTTCATTAAAGAGACGGTTGCGCCGCCGACCGATTATTACCATAAGAAATATCTTAAGATACAGTCTGGCTGGGATTTGAACCCATGCTCTCCTTCAAAAAATACTAATTTTAACGTCAATTTCCTCACTTTGAAAACGATGTCAGTGACGTGCGAGCCCAGGATTTTAACCCCGAAAATGCTGAGCCGCGGTCGAATATCTTACCGACATCGCCACTGGCTCCAGCTATGAGACAAATATTGTTATTCAATCGACCATCCACCCAGCGATACGAATTAGATCTATTTATTTTAAGACTGGAGATTTTCGACCGAGGGGAGAGAGGGAGAGAGAGAGAGAGCGAGAGAGAAAGAGAAAGGTAAAGGGCGAGAGAACGAGGAAATTTTAGATTTAAAGATTTAAACATTTTAACACGTGACACTCCCTACTTAATCGATCTAGTCGAATAGTTGATCATCTAAAAACTAATTAAAACTCTTGTTATCTAAAAACCACAAGCTTGGTAACCTCTCTAAGGCAGCCACGAAATTTGGTACTTTTCTTTATCGTCGACTCAACTGATGGTAATCCTGGTAAATTAGCAGCTTTTTCTGGCAGACTGCCAACTATTAGACTTCTTGTGGAAAGACTCGAGAAATCTCCCACCACCGTCCCAGCTCTTCCAGGTAAGTCATCCACGTGCACTATCACCTGGAAATATGTCATACATAATTACTTAAATGTATTTATCTACGTATAATTACTTATGCATTACTTATTTACTTCCTATAATTCCCGTGCTGTGTCCGGAACATTGAAAAATAAACTAACCATTAACTGCAAGCTTCGTAAAAGGCGACAAACCCAAAACTGAGAAAGGAAATAGGAAAGCACATCAGCCATCATATATTTCCCAACTTACTGGATGCATAAGAATGATAAGATATGGGTGAAGCATAGCCTTTGTGAATGGATCAATTTGTTGATCTCCTGGGAGCTCTATATTGAGCGTGAATGCAGACTCTGAGTATGAATATGAACCTTTAACATACCATTTTGCAAAATAATAGGAAGAGGGAGAGAGAGAGGTTTATTTATAAGTAAAAGTTATTTAGATGTTGTTCATAGCGTACATCAGGAATCTGGTATTCCCTCACAGCTTAGCATTACGCGTAGGGTTTAAAGAATTACAAGAAACAATTCGCTAGTGCTGTGTAGTTTAATCATGAACTATTAATCATACAGTTTTTTTCAGAAATATGGGCCTACACATTCCTTAGGGCCCTACTGCATACTGCCATAAATAGGAGAGATTTCGCTTTATATTCGTGGTCTATTATCATAAATATCTCAAAAAGACTAATTATAATTAGTGTGAGTGCGCCGCACAAAATTAGGACGTAAATTGATAGGAGGTTTGATAGATTGATCTGTATAAATGGCTGAGTAATTGATTGATTACTCAGCCATTACTCTGGTTGTTGGCCTGCTTGGCTATTTATGTATTCGTCTATAAAGCTGTTCAACTGAATATTGTTACATTTCTTGAGCCATTTACTTATTCACCAACAAATCTCGCTATTTTTCAATAGTCCTCTGAAATAGTCGATGAGACTGTCGAGATAAGGTTAATAGGTGAAAAATTGGCACAAAATGGAGTCAATTGGAACGTGATTGCTTTCCAATATATTCCCGTAAGTCTTCCATGGAAGCAATTGAACTTTCACTTACTGATCATGACCTTGCAGATTTGATTTCTTACACATATCAACGCTTTTTATGTTTATTTGAAAGAGTTGCTACTGTCGAAGGATTTTCGAATGAAAGCATCTCAAGAATTTTGGCGTACATATTTACTTAACTGAATAGGTCTACACCTTAAAAATAAAAGTATATTAAGAATAAAATTTTACTTATTCCTATTCAATATTGAGAAGCAAATGAAGACGTATTAACTACGTTAAATAAGAACACTATAAAAAGCTGAACTTTAATAGGCCTAATATGATAACAATGATTTATTTGTGAGTGTAAGTTACCTACTCAAAAATTACTTAGCGTATGCGTTAATCCAGATAGTTGCTTCCCTTGTAAGGCAAGTGAAGCAACTATCTGGATTAACGCTTTCGCAAAATAATTTGTGAGTAGATTAAAAATTCTATTGATTGCTTGTGGTTTATATGAAATGGAATGATTGATTGATAGAATGTTTATTATTAAGAGAATGATTGATTTAATTTTTCATTGATTTATTGTTTCATTGAGTTTTTTAATTATTCATTGATTTCCTAATTTGATTATGTGGTTGAATGATTATTTGATTGATTATTTGATTAATAGCTTGATGGATTGATTTATTTATTGAATTGATTATTGATTGATCGATTTATTTATTGATTGGTCGATTGATCGATTGATTGATTGATTGATTGATTGATTGATTGACTGCTTGCTTGCTTGCTTGATTGATTGATCGATCGATCGATCGTTTGATTGATTGATTGATTGATTGATTGATTGATTGATTGAACGACTGCTTGATTGATTTACTGATTTCTTGATTGATTGATAAAAGCAAGGAGGTATCACATTTCGCTATTATTGAAACGTGTCGTTAAACTCTGCTCGTTTTTCAGATAATACATGTACATGTTTCAGAATATGCACGTACATGTATGTCGTAGGGATACATTAAATTAAACCACCACTGTATCTGCTCTCTAGAAGTCTCGTCATTGTATGTGCGGTGTTAAAATCCTGGGCTCGCCCGTCACTGACATCGCTTTCGAGTGAGGAAACTGACGTTAACATTAGCTTTACCAGCTTAACTTTATCATTGCGACAAGATTCAGACCTAATGTAACCAGATACACTTTACTGGAATTAAAAGATATACATTGAGTTAATCAATCTCCAAATACACTCAAATTCAAAGATTAGGCTAAATATTTATTAGTAAACATTTGTTAATATTATTGAAACTAGACATGTAATTCTCTTAGTGATTTATTTTATTTCAAATATGGATTAGCGCTAGAACTCTCCAACCATCCTCATCCTCGAATAAGTGTAAAAAGGACTTATTGGCTCCCTCGAGGCAGGCGGACATGATGCGGGGTCAGTACAAAACGTTATCAGAGTTATCGGTGTAGCGTCATAGCGAGGTGGACTCGTCATTAATTCTACCACACACACATGTAGAACAAAGATTCATCTCTAAATACATACAAACACACACACACACACATACACACACATACACACATAGAACAGTGATCTGATTCATCTCTCATACATACAAACACACAAACACACACACAAACACACACACACACACACACACACACACACACACATGTAGAACAGTGATCTGATTCATCTCTCATACATACAGACAGACATACAGGCACACACACACACACACACACACACACACACACACACATGTAGAACAGTGATCTGATTCACCTCTCATAGATACATACAAACATACATACACGCACACAAACGCACATATAAACACACGGAGCGCAGTCATCATATCTCAAACAAAGTTACAAACAGATCACAAGGCTGCATGGATAGAGGTAATTCATACAATCATTCGTCGATGGAGCAATCAAATCATTTCTTTAATTGCTCACTTAAGGCTTTGGAGCGATTCTTAACATCTTAAAGAAAGTAGAATCATAAGTTATGTGGCATAATGTAATACACTCTGTGGCGCAAAGTAATAAGCTTTATGGCATAATATCTTAAACTATATGGCATAAGGTACAGAAAAATCTAAAAGAAAAAACAGGTACTAGATTTTTTAAACCAGCTTTGAAAGCAGCAAAATTTACTTCGCAACAACCACATTAGGCAATTTTGATTGAGACTCGGGACGAGGCATAGCATGAGGTGAGCTGTAGTGATTGAATTCCTGTAGTGATTGCTTTGTGATTGGAAACTGGAAAGATCGAACTGAACAGGTATAATATATAGCTGGAGAGTACTGGTCTTCCATGACATAGTGGAAAAGCAGGGGCAAGTACTATCAGGATGCGTTGAGTATCATTTTCATAACTTGCATGAAATGATATAATTAGTAATGTGGTAGCTAAAAATTTAATAATAAGAAGCTAAATTTCTATTACTGCGTTGCGATTAGAGTTTTCTTTTGCAGTCTCGCTCTCTCTCTCTCTCTCTCTCTCTCTCTCTCTCTCTCTCTCTCTCTGTTCCTCTCTCTCTCTCTCTCTCGCTCTCTCTGTTCCTCTCTCTCTCTCTCTCTCTCTCTCTCTCTATATATATATATATATATATATATATATATATATATATATATATAGATAGATAAATAGATATAGATATAGATATATATATATATATATATATATATATATATATATATATATATATATATAAGGCAGGTTCAATGGTTCGTTTTCCTACTAACAGTTTATATTCACAACCATTGAAGAGAGTCCCATTGACTATTAAAGTTACCAAATGTTCCTCCTGTCATGGACACGCTGCTTTGCCATTACCACGCCTAAATTTAAATTAGGCTTGAGGAACTTTGGTTCTAAAATTCAGGAACTTTGAGCCGCTAAGATTGAGTTAAAATTGTTTGCCGTAAGGTTGAGGAACTTTTATTCTGAATTGCTTCCAGTGTCTTTCTTTCCGAGTTGCTGCTTGAGTCGCTTCTTACGACACTCGCAGACTAACATCATTCATGCTGTCGAAACAGGAGCACAAATCATCCGGCCAATATATGATCCTGGGAGGAACCAGGTTATCTCCACATCAGACGTTACACGGATTCTACTGATCAACTTTCCCGGAAGACTATCTTTCTCATCTGAGCGGTGTGTTGTCCCGGAACATGTCCCAATAATCATATAGGACTTGACTCGTAGGGTCAGCATCTATAATCTCGACACAATTCTTGTCCATGACAATATCGTTGTCTGTGTATCATCAATTCGGCGTCGACTACCATAGGTTTATTGTCGAGTCAAATTCTACTCTCAATTAGCCAATAGACTATGGATTGGTTTACAAGAGAAACAGCTTACGAAGCTAAGTCAGTCCAGTACATTCCTCTATAGTTACAAAATACTATAGCTAGTACTTAGTATAGTATTTTAAGTGTTATAGTTTATTCCTTCTCAGTACAGACCTTGCGCTTGATTCGATGCCATTGATAGTAGCTAAGACCTCTAATCGCCTAATAACCTAATAGGTAATAACTAGTAACCGTTTAGCTACTAGCTAATAACCTAATAGCTGATAGCCAATACCTTAGTCGCTAGCATAGTTTAAGTTTTTCACAACTGTTTGCGTGTCGCAAAGCATGCGATAGGAGTCAATCCAGTTGAAATTAGAAATTATGATCAACTGCTAACCAATCACGTTCGCTATCAACTGTGTCACTTAACTCTAAAAAATATTTTGAAATCGTTGCAAGTTACCAGCTCAAACTAGATGTGAATTGAAACGCAACGTGTCAATGGATATTAATTGATTTTGAGCATGGACGAAAAAACTTTTTTTTCTTTAACCCTGATTTCTCCAATCAGGGCTTCGAATAGATTCAACGCACGTTGAATGAAGGGAGAATGTTCGGACGGGAAATGAGCTTTAAACGACGAAGTCGGCGCAGAAAATTGCTGCAAGAAACAGATTTCTTCCATTTTCTGACCACGGTATCGACCTCAGTTTAAATGTCGTCTGATTGAATTGGAGAGCGTCTAACTGGCGCACAACTGGCCAGCAACAAGAATACATGTAGTACAAAGCTGAGAGATAAAGACAAAGCGAAAGAGAGAGAGAGAGAGAAAGAGAGAGGGAGGGAGAGAAAGACGAGGACATAGAATGAAACTCTGATATTGAAAATATATAGGAAAATTAAAAAAATATTAAGTAACACGGATTTATATGTGGCAGGTCCAAGATACATATTCATAGTCAGAGTCTGCTTTCACGCTCAATTCACAGCACTCCATAGATCAACAAATTAATCCCTTCACAAACGCTATGCCTTATCCTTACCGGTAGCTAGGGTAAATTTGACTTCTTTGGTGATTTCTCGTTATCTTTATCAGTTCTTGCTTAGTCTGCTCTACTGCCTCGGACACAACACGGGATTATACATATATATGACATTACACTTTGCACTCAGAGATAGAATTTTGCCAGCTAAGCAAGAGGTGTAAAGATATTGACGTTTCGACAGATTGCTGATTTCTGGAACCGCCTAGTACTGTGTTGGTTAAATTAACGCAACCCAGGAATTCCTTCAAGTGAAAGCATTCACAATAATACTTGCAATTTGTGTCTCTGTATCTTGAAATTTTGTGCGTTAAGCTAAAGTATATAAATTGTGCGCTCTCTTCTGACGATATAAAACAAATACAGCCAAACCAACGAAAAATTAAGAGTGAAATGATGGCCCTATTATAATAAATTTTGTTACTAGTTAATCACAATATTGAATATTTCAGCATAAGCATTAATGAAACTGATAAATATTGATTAGCTAATAAAATCTGTAACAGAATAACAACTAACGTGGCATATTCCTCTTTCAGCAACCAGCTGCAAATAACATATAAATTAATTAATTAATTAATCGCAATTGCAGTAGCGCGAAACAATCCCTCAATTTTGTTCATTCTGAATGGAAAATCTGGAAAAGTAATAGCCGGATCAGTCAAAGGCAATTCATAATATATTCTTAAAATGCGTAAATGGTGAAAATATATTAATGGCCCTACAGGGGTTAATACAAAAGAAGCTTATGACATTTAATATTATCCTTTGTCATGCAATTTTCTTATTCATATTGCAAAAGACTCATAAAAAAGTTTGCGTTTTGATGAATGTTTGAATCGTCGCTATATTTTTTAATTATCATCATTTTACACACAGTTTTTCTCTCTTATCTCGTAAGATTTGAGCGACATTCCGCTGTATGAAGCAGTGTATTTACATTGTCAGCTCAGCCACAAACTAAATCATCTGCTGAAACAATAGAGAAATACACTCGTTCATGATTCGCCACTCAGCATTATGAGCTCCCGCTGTCTAACAGATGAACCATGAAATAAATTCCTTCCTTAGGGATTAAAACATTAATTTTAAGAAATCTTTCACGGACTCTGGGAATACATTTCACGGAGGTTGATTTCTAGGGAAATCTTTGAGAATGATTTTAGTAATTTTGAAGTAGCAGTAGCTGATTACAGTTCGATTTGTTCTAGATGATAAAGAATATTATCTCACTTGGAAATAGCGTACGCTTGCCTAATTTTTATACTTCTTAGACAAAAAGAAAACGACAATCATTTCAGTTTGAATTTCCATTTTATGCTAGATATTTTCCTCATTTATGTCCGCTTTAAATATTTGTATACAGCGATATTAAAATCTTGATCTACCAGCGCATGCATTCAATTTGTATTGACTCTGTTGGAAGAAACTGAAATTAAATTCAATAATGTTCAAATATTAATTATCAACACATGATGCCGTGCAAGATATACATGCATATCATTTCAATAAGCTAACTGAAAAACTTTCGATCTGCTAAATGCAACAATTTAGCAAATGTATTTCATATATGATTAGATGATCTAAGAGATATTAGTATACGCGGTGATAAGCTGATGATAGAATACGATGAAGAATTTAAATTGAGATTAGCCTTCTTTAATTTAATTTACATCTTTGTAAATTTAAACTGATAGAATTTTGAATAATCACGGAGTGAGATAAGAAATAATAAGTACAGAATCAACAATTAAAACAAGAAAACTTAGTAAATATAATTATGTCCACATGTTTTCTTTAATGCTTGTTTTACCTATTTTGTGACTGGATTACTTAGGGATAAACAAACCGCGGACTGAACGTGTCGTAAAAGGCGATAAAGAACTATGATTCAAACCAACGTCAGAAAGGACATCTTTGGTAAGCATCTAGGCTTCGAAAATTGTATCCAGAGTTTTCTAAAACGAATTTAAACTTGCTATTCCTAACCCTAGCCAGTTAAACTGGGATTCAAGGTAAAAAAAAGTAAACACGCATTATAATGAAATGATCAACTGTGCTGATATCTATCACTTTTAGTAACATATGTTTAAACCGCTAGGCAATTTAGTCCATTTTCCGTATAACTAGTCCAGTGAATGACCGAGATATTACTCTCAGACCAGCGCGACTGGGATTCGAACCCACGAGGGTTCAATTCACCGTAGGATCTGTCATTTAAAACTTCATGACGTTACCCCTACGCGATTGAGACATTCTGGTAAGATGATACTGATAAAATTATTTTCTGAAAGCATGCTAGATAGTTAGATGCTACTGAAATTGCATATCTCACCTCTCTAGCAGCTCTCGCCACGTGAACTCTGTGCCACTGGTCGTCGTTGAACCCCTGCCTCTGGTCTTCAGACTCAACCTCCGTGTCGAACTGCCTAAAGGCTACGATGACCTGAACACTCAATTTACCGTCGATCAGGGAAATTGACATAAAGTCATTTCTGTCACCTGTTGAATGTAGTAGCATACATACTGAAATACTCATAGAAATGAAGAAGTAAGCGTAAACGAATAAGTTATCATCTACATCATGATAATTATTATCATCATCATCTTCCTTTGAATTTTATTTTACCTGGGGTCGGGATTAGAAAATGTTGTAGAAATTTTTGGAGTCCAGGCGCTCAACAACTGCATGCTGTTTCTGACGTTGATTCGTATCCTAGTGCTTTGTCGTCTTTTACGACACGAGCCATGGTTGACCTATTCTTCAGCAAACCCGAACACAACTCGGGTAAAGTGTATTGGCCTTTACATAAAATATTCGTTAATATATTCCTTAAGCACTTTTGTTGTAAACAAATAAAAGTGCTTTAAAATTATATCAATGATATTCCTGAGTTGGGATAAAATCAGTATTTTAGTATGAAGCATAGATATAATAGTTCTAATGAGAGTTACTTAAAGTTTCATGGTTTCAAGTATTTCTTGTAAAATCAAACCATACCCGTTGTATTCGGTCTCTCTTTAGCAGCAACAAATCATTCCCTTATCAAATCTTTATTACAATCTTTAATTTTACTTTTATTTTTTATCTTTAGAAGGTCTGAACAGCGTAGGGGTAACGTCATGAAGTTTTACATGACAGATCCTGAGGTGAATTGAAGCCACGTGGGTTCGAATCCCAGCCGCGCTGATCTGGCAGTTAAATCTCGGACATTCACTGGACTGGTTTTGCGGAAAATTGTCTAAATTGCCTAACGGTTTAAACATGTGGTATTAAAAGTGATAGATATCAACATAATTGATCAGTTCACTGAAATAAGTGTTTATTTTGGAAGCGGAGATTATTTGATATTATATATATATATAAATATATATATATATATATATATATTTATATATATATAATATCAAATAATCTATCTACATATATATATATATATATATATATATATATATATATACATGTACAGTTATTTGATTTTTTTAGAGAAAAACATAACCGACTTTGATTAATTAAAATTCACTGGTATTCATGTAAGTAAATTACGTTAGAATTTCTTGCAATATCGTCACTTACACGTTTCCTTAGGGGAGAAATTGATATTTAAAATTATCACTTAATTTAAGAAATGTGTTCTGCTTCTTTCAAAGTGCACCCGGTATCATTTTGTTTAATTTGCAAATTAAGAGCAATTAACTACAACATAGATGAAACACTGAGGAGTGAAATTTGACGTTAGAGAATAAAGAAGGAGAAAAATGAAGAATATTATGTGTTGTTAGGAAAAATTGCGAAGAGTGTGGGAAGAGAATCGTTCAAATATCCCGTGGGCTTATAGTCTAGTCAAATGCTCAGATCTCACTCAAACTGGAGCGTAGATAAAAATAGATGCTAAGCTAAGTTCTACGTCTCTCTCTCTCTCTTTCTCTCTATCTCTATCTCTATCACTCTCTCTCGCTCTGTCTTTCTCTTAATCACTTCATTTCTTCCACTCACTGACAGATTCTCTCTCTCTCTCTCTCTCTCTCTCTCTCTCTACGCGAGAGGAAGATCTTCATAGTTTCAATATCATAAAGGATCATTCTAAGAAAATCTAACTCAATCAGTAAATTTAAACATTCGACAATATTTGTAAACTTATTAAAATATAAAATATTACAAACTTATAAATTTTGCAAAATGACTTATTGTACAATGCCATCTTGTAGTTGGTGTACTCAGATATGAACAAAAATTACATAAACTTTAGTCTTCGAAAGCGGCTAGTACTGGATGATAAGAAGTTAATCATACAATCTATTCACCAGGCAATGGCTCACTCGACACAGAGCTTGAGGGACAATGAACCGTTGATGATCATTCCAGCTCCTCCTATTCCCTAATTAAGCTCTTAGAGGTGGCGATGCACTAAACTTTCATAACTGGGATAATAAAACTCTTTTTAGTTAAGCCTTAGAGAGCAATAAGATATTACATCAGAAATGACCGCGAATATGAAAATCCTATTTGGACCTGCCATTCAGAAGAACACTAAAACGACTAAGATAGCACTGCTGTATAAGAATTAAACTGCGATCATAGGTATCATTTTTATAAAGGAACCTGCTCTGATGAAGTTTACGCTTAATTAGCACAGCCTTAGATTGATTGATCCATTAAATACGACTTTGACAGTGAAACGCTATGCAATGAATAGCGTTAAAGCAATTTTTGTTTTGAAACGTTATTGTAATTTATTTAAGATTATAAGGGAATTCTTAATAATAATTAATTAGAAAATTATCAATAATTTCGTCCGCCTGGCAATGGTAAACAAAAGCATCTTTTTCATTATGACTCGTCCGTTGATATCTTCTATTTACCTGGTTTATTATATAATATTACTACTAATCGGTTTTTTGCATAATGTAATAAATACATTAGAAATCTTTCAATCTAAGAAAGGAAACTTTGTAGCACATGCGGTATGTCATGTGCGTAACTAAAGGCTGCGAAAAAATGCTTTTCATTAAAAATTATGAAATACGTGTGCGTTTAAAATTAAGATACATTCAAATGCATACGATAACCACATTCAACAAATACATTAAATAGCTTTTGTCTTTTGCAGGGGACACCGACTATCCTGTCTTCTGCTTTATCTGTGGAGGCGTAGAGGTAGAGTGAGGAACTGTGAGGAATTCATTTAGGTTTACATCAAGAAGCAAATGAGCGTCGTCAGATAATTAAACGCTTTTTACTCTTCCACTCTAACACTCTTCCACTCTACCACTCTTCCACTTTACCACTCTTCCACTCTACCACTCTTCCACTCTACCACTCTTTCACTCTTCCACTCTACCACTCTTCCACTCTTCCGCTATACCACTCTACCACTCTTCCACTCTTCCATTCTTCCACTCTATCACTCATCCACACTATTTCTGAGGCGGTCCAAGTGGAGAACCAATGCAGCGCGCTTACTTCTTCGCAGAGTATTGTCGGAAAATAATAATAAGTCTTTAGTCAAGAAATCCACGTGTTAATTCAGCACCGCTTCGACAAAAGTAATTGAGTTAATTCAGACAATTGCTCCAGAATGCTTCATTGCAGAGCGATTACTGTAGAGAGCTTTTCACTGAGTACAAGTGGAAGTCAAAATGGTTGAGTACAACAGTTTGAGTTCAGGCTTATCGACAGATTTTTTCTATGAAATGTTAATCTTAATAGCAATGTACTTATCTAAAGGAAGCGATAATTCAATGTAAAGTGAACGAAAGACTGCAAGCAGAATATTAAATTCGTCATAGAGGAATGAGATTGCATTAAATGTAGGTTTGTAAATACATCAATATCTTTGAAATTATTTAAAAGTAATCTAGAGCTATTCTGCTAAGTGTTAGTAGAAAACGATGTATTTACTTTTGTGCGGTTCAAGAATTATTCGGATTATAGATTAGACACTCACTTATACGATTTAGTAATTCGAAGTTAAAATCATGATTCAACTCAATAGCCTATTATACAGCTTGCTGAGTATTTATTACATTAGAAGTTATATTATAAGTTATTATATATTATATATTCTTGTATTTTAATATCAGAATTATTATATAGTCTTCTCTCAATAATATTAAAAGTTAATATAATTAATTGTTTATCAATTTCCTTTTGTGTCGTGTAGTTATATGCCATAGACCTGCCAATAGACAGTGATCGAATAGCGAAACATGTCGTACTATTTTTTTCGTATAGTTACACACATGACATACCGCATGCGTTTACTTGGTTTCCTTTCTTACTTTTGCAGTTTTTGTAGTTTTCGTTTTTTCCTCCATTCCTCTCCATGGTTTTGGTAATCGCTGCCTTTTGTTGACGCATCAATTGCAGCCAGCGCTGATTTAAGAATAACCTTCCATCACCTTCGGGATTTTTTTCAAAGCTGTCATCACTCGGTCTTCCAAGTATCCAAGGTGGTCGACCACAAAGTACTAACCGGTGCGATGTAGCTTAACTTCATTCAATTGACGCGCAGCTTAACCGAGTGCGCTAAATCCCACTCCGTATATTAAGTTTATTTATTTAGTACTACAAGTATATTAACCTATGTGCAGAATTCGTCCACTGGGTTGTCGAGTTTTAAAGTAGAATATGACGTCATCAGTGCCACTGCGAATAGGAACCTTCAATGTCAAGGTCAGGGACTCTTCTCCGTACATCGATATCACATCCGGTGGACGAGCTACAACGTATTGCAATCAGTGAATGCATCAATCAATCAGAACAATAATTAAACATTTGAACATAATTTTAGCGTCTCTGTCCGTATCAGGACAAGAGATAGCCCGGCCAGTATTCGAACTCCTGCTGTACTGCTAATCACTTTTAAATCCGACAAGTTATAGACTCAGCCATTCAAAAAGACACAACTCAGTAGAAAAAAAATTAAGAAAAATTTATGTTCTATATTTGAAGCACTTTTATGCAGAAGATATGATGCTATACTGATCCTGAATTAATAAATGCTTTGCCAATAAAGCGTTGTCCTCATTTTTATTTACCTGCGCTTTTTGTGTGTTTTATTATATTTGAGGTAGATTTTTCGTAATGAAAAGTGCTGTCAATTCGGGTATGCTCTCGCAGCATTTTTTAAATTTTCAACCAGCTACATTGACTGCCTTCAAAACGAGTAAATAATAACAACAAGAATTACAGCACTGCTGTCATCAATGATAATATCGAGCACTATTGAAACAAATCCAAGCCGGTGAGCAGAAATAACTTTGAAAACAGTACAAAATTCGAAATAAGAAAGTCGAAAATAAGAAAAACAGTCAAAGGATGTTCTACCATTTAATAGGCAGAACATTCCAAAGGTTAATACTCAGGCAGCGGCTTCCAGTGACCTGGGTTCAATTCTCCGGAGAATTGAGTTCTTGCAGCAGAATTTTCGTCCATGTATTTCAATATTTTTTCAATGTCTGGCCGTTATTGACGATATTAGTAGTCAACGTCGCGTTCCTGAACTCACCAAGTAGCTGACTGATTGTGGCAACCCCCCTCGATCTTTAACTCCCCCTTTCTGACTCTCACCCCCACCCCCTCTCTCTTATTCCACTGTTTTCACTCAATCCCGAATGTGAGCAGAGACTGGATATATTCGTTGAATTCAATTTAATTTAACCTACATTATACTGGTTCAGGAGGCCGCAAGACCTGCCTGTAACACCAGTCTTCAACAAATAAAACGAAAAGTATCTTTTTTGTTTTTCGATATATGAATTTGGTAAAATTAATTTTTTTATAATAATTAGTAGAGTGATAAATTTTTGCTTTATTTAAAGTTCAGCATAGAATAGGAACAATTAGACGAATCGCATTAATATTTAAATAAAAAGCCTTTAGAAAAATAAAGTCTAATAGCAGAAACGTCTCTGAGAAATTCAACTTAACCCAATTATACTGGTTGAGTAAGTCAGAAAGTCACGTTTGTTAATCGGGTTATATATATTATTAGTTTAAAGACTCTATAACGCAAGCCGTAAGTTTTTATCTTAAGAATAAATTTAGCTTAGTCAATAGACGCTAAAAACTTAATGTCATACATTCATACAAATATACTTGCATTTATTTTCTTGAATATTATAAAGCAACTTACAAACAGACAAACACTAAATCATAGAACTAAATATTAAAACATATTTAATTTTTTTCTTGTAACACGTTCATTGATGTGATTACTCTGCGAAATTTTGTGAAAACAAAACTTATTTCTCTAGAAAATGCAGTTAAATTAATCACTTCTGCAGCTATGAGAAGTTTAGAGAACTATATATTTTCCAGTTTCAAAGATGGCGGAGGATCAGAGCTCCTGGCTAAGATTGATCCAGGGTCCGGAAGTTCCTTACAGGAACTTCTAAATCCGCAATTGAAAAAGCCATCGATAGCTGCGCGAAGAACTTAACAAAGTTTTAGCTGAAGATTTTGTCAACTTCGAGGGTGGATTTGAGAGGTGGATCTTTAGAATACAGAATAAGATCATCGCATAGGACGGTCGAGATGTAGCGGAGATCAAGTAAAGAAACTTTAATTAAAGAATAGGAATAAAGTAGGCTCATTTCAAGCGTATTGTCTCTTTTGTTCAAGAGACGAACCGAAGATTTCTTTTTTTAGTGTTTTTTGTGAGAGTTTCAAATTTTTTAAAAAGGGATTTTAGTGGTAATTACCCAGTAAATTTAATTCTCCAATGAGAAGTTTAATTTTAACTGATTCTTTCACAGATAAGAAATTAACGTCAAATTAATTATTGGTATTGCAATAAATTTGCACAAAATGAGGTTAGAATTATCATTATGTAGCAAATTTTTAAATCAAGGACTCCTTTCAATATTTAAATAAAAATTAATATTAATTAGAAATACATGTATAAGGAGCTGGAAATGCTGAGAGTTGATTCTCGAATAGCTTTTCTTGTTACATTACTTAGGACTCAGTTGTTAAGTGAAAGTGAACAGTATGCTTTGAATTTTAAGATTTGTAAACTATAAGCGTAGCTTTCATCATCATCATCCTCCTCCCTTGAATCCCAGTTTACCAGGGTCGGGATACCAATAGACTGTCTCAAATCCTCTCTGTCCTACACCACACCACCAGCCAATCCCCTATTTGAGACTTTACTATTCGTTTTAATTTTTGTAGCAATTTCTGAAGCCTAGACGCTCACCAACCGAATGCCCTTTCTGACATTGGTAAGAATCTTAGTGCTTTAGTCGCCTTCTACGACACCTACAGTCACCGGTTGGTCAATTCTTTAAACAACCCGGACACAACACGGGGAAAAATAGCATTGTCATCATTGGCATAATAGAAAAATAGCACGTGACATTAATAGATAATGAAGACACTGATCAATTTTATCTTAACGGTTATAACTAATGTCGCGTAACCTTTGACTGTGCACCATTATCACCTTCTTTACGTCGTAAAATACACTTCAGGCCTCATAAGGGCGGAGTAAAGCGCAATGGGCAACGTGTTTGAGGTTTATTTTCTAAGGAATCTGGAATAACTTTTTGGCGCTAGAATCTTATGAAAGCTGCATTTCGCATGGAAAAGACGGCTGAGGTTTAGCGTAGAGGCTGGAGTCATCACTGGCTGGAGACAGTGGCTATGTCGGTAAGATACTCGACCGCGGATCAGTATATGCGGGTTTCAATCCTGGTCTCGCCCGTCACTGACATCGCCTTCGAGTGAGGAAACTGATATTAGCTACATCAGCTATAGATATAGCTATATAGCTATCACTTCTAGCGTCAAAAGTTATTATTATTGATGCCGCGATAGCTAAAATAAATTACTACCATCATAATCCATACATATGTAAGAATTCAAAGTTTTGATGATCTCGAAATGAGTTATTTTTTAGTTCCCACCGTAGACATAATCAATCTACTCTGAAAATTTTTGATCTCCGGATTGGCTTTCGTTTAGGACCTTACTTCTCCTCAGCACAAGAAACGGACGTTAAACCTTTATTATTATTATTATTATTATTACTACTAAAAAGATATAAAAGTCATCGACGACTTTCTTATCAAGTCCTGTCACAGTTCAGAAAACACTTACGCTACTAGTAAATATACTGTACACCGCTGTCATCAAAACCAGAGCAGCGCTCTATCTAGCGAACAAATGATAGATGAATCAAATAGTGCGGTCTAAGTGTTTCAACAAACCTAGATGACATCGAGTACCGCTGAATTGAGTCCTGGTACAGTCGCACCTTGGTCCTCTCTCGCTACTATAGCACCGTCCTTCGTTGAGACACGGATTAGAAATAGCACACAGGTCCTCAACTACTGACCTTGTACCGAATGATCTAACGACCTCAATGTTCTCAAGGTCAGTCACACAGTTTGAATAGGTCAGCGCACTGATTGACCCCGTAAGCCTAGTCTCCATGGCAACAGACGGCAGAGACATCAAACTCATATTTGTCGCGTGACTCTCTGGAACGCCTCCTACGTATAGAGGACTAGTAAATAGTTGACTTGATGACGTCATTGATAACGTATCACTGCTGATATTCTGTAGTGAAGTACTCATGCGTGACGTCATGCCTTTTCGTCCACGCGCCATGTAACCGTTGACGGCCAGGCTTACCTCGAACGGCTGATCACCACGGAAAACCATCTCGACTCTATGCCAGTTTCCCACCCGTATCTCTCCACCAGTTCCCACTGAGAGAGCCACCTCGTCATCGATGTCGCCATACTTGTATCTCAGCTGCACAGCACCATCGACCAGTTTGAGCTGAAAGAAAGTTGAATCTTCGACTCTATCAGCGTAGAGCAGAAGAGCGTGTGGAGCGAGTGCTCTAAAGTCGAATCGAAGTTTTTCCGGTGATGCATCGCTAGGATCGCATCTGTTCCAGATCGAGAATGAGGCGTAGGATAGCGGTGATCCGTCCAAGTGGATGGTTTGATTTAGAGACAAATGACCGGATACGAAATGCTCCGGTGTTAAACCGATGAGGAGGCAGAAAATAAACTGCTGCACGAAAATGTCGGTTATCTTCTTTAGAGTTAGAGCAACTAAATTTAAATCTAAAGTTGGCTTACTGCTTCTCTTTACAGACATTTGCAGTTTAGTTAAATTATTATCCAGTCAAATCTCCTCGCAGTAAGCTGTGGCGTTAGCTAATGACATAAGAACATAAATATATCTATCCGTATACATGTAAATATATCTCGAATGTAATATAATAATGATGGGGTCTAACCCTCGTATATCTCTTAATTCTGCTGATGGTCGGAAGGATAGTAAGCTTTTGAAGGCCTACTATATGGGTCTAACCCTAGTATTGGTAATGGGAACTAATCCTTATGTGGAATCTAACTTATGTGTATGTCCTAACCCTACAGTAACCTAACCAAACACACCAGACCTTTTCTAATTTAAATTATAATTTCATAACAAACATACACACACAGACATACAAAATAAATAATAAATGTCAATCATGTTACTGTTCCTCGCTAATATAACTTCTACTTACTGTTCAACACTCAGTTTCTCTTAACTACAAAGTAACTCACTTAAGTTACCTTACCTCAGTTATAGTTACATTTCTGTTAAAGAGGAGACTAAGACAAAAGAAGATAGAATAGAATAGAAATTAGAAGAGTAGGAGAAAGGAAGCAGCAGCAAGAACAAGAACCAAGAACTTAAGAACCATCTCCAATTCAAAACCAACCACCTCGTATACTAATGTGCATGCTGTTCAAATACTGTCCTACAGACGCACATAACTACAAGAGACCAAGCATACATGCAGACTATTAGATAGAGCTACAAGTAACGCTACTAATTCTTATTACTTAAAGGAGGTCACAGACAAAGGTTATCATTTGAAATGTTCATTAAATCGACCACATAATGGAATGTTTTCTACTTTCATTGGTAGCTAATTACAAGGATAAGGATCAAACTACACAACAACATGGCTTATTCCGAAGCTGACGTAAAATACGTATCTATCACAATATGTATACATATATATATATATATATATATATATATATATATATATATATATATATATATATATATATATATATATATTCGTGTATGCATGCGTATGTACATGTATGTCTTAATCATTTAAGCTCCACTTACAGGCAGTACTACACAATAAGCAATACGCATCTACTGCATTACTGTATAGCTGCTTTTGTGTCTACATGCATACAGCTTGTCAATCAAATATGGACGCTCTCATATCAGTTCTCTGAGCAAGTATTCCTCGTAGTGGCGCTAAATAAGGGTTGTTATAAAGTATATGATAATAATAATAATAATACTAAAGGTTTAGCGTACGTTTTCTCATCCAGTGATGATGTCAGGGACGTCACAAACACTAACGCTTTATAGTAGCATCTTCACTGCACCGCTATCCTATAATCGATTAAATAATTAAGTAATCAATAACTTTAATTACAATATAATAACGAAGAAACAGCTGATGTATGGAACTAGTATATATCTGTCACTGACTGTCAGTATTTCTCGACTCTTATATCGCATGCGATGTCCGACAAATGACGGTAACTGACTGCCTCTTTATCCCAAATCGATAAATCACTTTCCAGCTGACAATTTCTTGACACCGTTTCTGTTAAAGTTAGAAATCTTGTTGGAATTTCCAATCGAGGGGAATTTGATGAATTCTTTAATCAAACCATCTGGAAACAAAACGATCAGATGTAAAGGTAAAGATCAGACGGAAGTAAATATTTTACATTAAATAATTAAATCTATACAATTAAATTTGTTTTTGAAGTCCGAAAAAGGACTTTTGACTTATTAATATTAGGCCTAACTAGACAAATTTTCATTATTCACTTATTGAAAGTCATAATTCATTTCGAATTTTGTGAAAATTTCGTTTAAAATTAAATCTCAATCCAGGCTTTGACAGAGACACTGTAACATTGACTAAATGTATACTTAGCTTATCGTAAAACTAGCCTAGACAGAAGCTGAGGAAGTCAATGGAAAACCACTTTAATTTCTATAATTTTCAGAATGTCTTCTTCCGTTAAATAAAACAGACAGAAAATTTGTATCTTGATTATATTTCATTAAACGTAAAAAGATATTTTAATCGCATATTTGAGGGATAACAGATTAATTTTACGAAATATATTTCCCGAGGGTTGCCAGGCCATTGCATAATTGCGTTATGATTTGAAATAAAATATAAATAAAGAAAAAAGCAGTGCCAGAACATTCATAGTTTCGAACAGATGATCTATCGATTCAAAACCACATCTGATGACCCACTGGATCACACATAAATAGAAGATTATGAAGTCTCTCTTTGATTACATTTTAAAATAACCTTCCTAAACACAATAATGGATCCTTTAAATAAAATTAATACGAGAGTGAAAGAGTTAAATAACACCAGAGCATGGGCAACAGTCAAAGAGATATGTCGTAAAACAAGAGCTGCCTTGTGTTTAGAGCCTAGAGGTCTGCTTAAGCTATAATACTATTCGTGCGTTTTCGTATGAATAACGAAATAACCATAAGCCAAAAGAAGAGTTAACTCCACTTGAATAATACTTTGTGATCTGCCAGAATCTCTGGTTGGAGGTTAAGAAGTTTCTATATCCTGAGAATCGTGTTTCTAAATCAGAACGTACGAGTTTAAATCTGAAACCTTCGAGTAGGCCTATGATATGCAATGGTGGTTAGAGTTGTGAAGAGTTTATTTCAGCGAGGGATCCTCAGGGGCATCCACTTGCCATGAAGGTCATCAGGAGCATCAAGGTCATCAGGAGCATAAAGGTCATCAGGAGCATCAAGGTTATCAGGAGCATCAAGGTCATTAGGAGCATCAGGAGCATCCACTTGCCATCAAGATCATCAGGAGCATCAAGGTCATCAGTAGCATCAAGATCAGAAGCGTCATGAGCATCAGAAGCATCAGAAGCATTAGGAGCATTAGGAGCAGCTGGAACATCAGGAGTATCAGGAGCATCAGGAGCATCGGGAGCAGCAAGAGCATCAAGATCATCCGGAGCTTGTTATAAGGCCTTGGAGCGGAATAGCCTACAGTGCACTTGGTTAAGCGTGCGCGTCAACGTACGAAATTAAGCAACGTCGAACTCGGCGAGTTCTTCGATGGGTGACCATATCGGAAGACCGAGTTCTGACAGAATTGATGTGAACAATATTCTCAGGGTGATACTAAGTTATTCTTGAATTCGCACGGGCTGCAATCAATACCATATCAAAAGGCAACAATTACTGATAACAACTGAAAGGAGAAATCATGAGACCGACAAAAATAAATAACGCAAGAAACTCTGTAATATATAACGCACGCCGCATTACATTCAAATGTGGAAAACTAACAACAAAAGCAACGTCATGCTTAAGTTGCAACAAAAAATTTGAACTTTAATTTACTTTTAGCTCTGTGTTATAAGCCATAGATACAAGAGTCTTGAACACCGCTATTTCCATTATGTAAAGCAACTACTTAACGTTAATCTCATACTCATTGAATGTTCTGATCTATGATTTTTTTGGCTTTTAAATTGGAGGTCGAATACTTAAATCCGACCTCTTCTGGAGAAACTGAAAAGGAAGATTTCAAATGAATGTCGATAATTTTGTATATATAAATATATGTAACGTGTTAAAATGGTATTTATATTATGAGTATGCTATTGTATGGTAAATTAATGATAAGTTAGTACATAAACTGAAACTAACCAGTATTCGCATATAAAAATTTGAATCACTTTTACTAAAACTCGTAACTAGAACTACGTATATAAAATATTTATTGCCAGTAAAGTTTTATTTTAAAAATTCATATGCATTTTAACTCGGCCATAGTATGTGGCGCCAGCTGGTGTGTAAAGATGTATCAATTCGTCCAATTCCTTGACTGTAAAGTCTGAACGCTAATTTCGAGGATTAATGAAATAATTGATTAACAATTGATGAATGAAATGTAAATAATATGTAATTAAAGTGAATTATTGGTGACGGGTTAATACAAAAGCAATGACCAGAGATGTTTGGATTTTATAAAAATTCTTTTCGGAATACTCGATTATTCATTCATTTCAGTTATGCTCAAACTCACGAAGGCTGTACGTTCAATATTAATTATCCGATCGCATGGGTTTTTTTAATTGTAATATACAATGCAATTTAAAATTGTTTTTCTATTCTTACAGAGGCTGGATTTTTATTCCTTAACTAACGGTGTTAGAAGTGATGACATCTGTCGAATAATGGTATCAAAATTATTTAGCAGCAAACTCAGCAGTTCTCCGAGACTCCAACCCTACAACAACAGCAACAGAATTAGAGTGCTCCTGTCGTCCATGATAATATTGAGCACTATATACTCAATCCTATGAGCAGAGTGTCAGGTCCAAAACTGTGCAAGCCAAAATCTAGGAAGTCAGTCCGAGGAGTCGCTATACTCAAATTTATATCCTACATATAAACACTAGTAGAGCCTACAAACTCCCAGACAGATTTTTAAAGTATTCATCACTAATCATTTACGTCAAGTAACGCAGGTAATAACAACGTTGTAAATCTCGGTTAAAAGATATTTGAAAGTAAAATGTTTCTTTAAAATAAATTTTATAAATTTAAAAATAAAAAACCATTTATATTAATGTATGAAATCAAATTTCAGTAAAAACAATATCAACAGCCTATACTACAATAAAGCTATTAATAAGATTATTTTAAGAATATAATATTAAAATGAACAAGAACAGTAATACGGCTGCCGGGCTGCGTACTATTAGTAGTCAGTGAACCAAAAATTTAAAAATTCACCCGCCTAAAGCTCCCCCCCCCAACCTATCAAAATTCTGACTGTAACAATGATTGAATGAATCTGTTGAATAGTAGAAGAAACTTAGTTTTTTCAGGTGCAGTGTTTGAAGTTTATGTGATGTCTTATTTAAAATGGATAGTACGACACAAATGGTTCATTTGCCTTAAACCCTATTGCCGTTAACTTGTTCACTGTATTTGTAACCGCTCTCTAATGTTTGTTTAGTGATATATTATTGTAAATCAATTATCTTACACACAAAAGCAGACCGACCGTCTATACCTCTTACATTTCATTAGTAGACACCGTTCTTTCATGCACACATACATTATAAATCTAAAGTTGACTGTTACTAAATCGAGCAGTGTCAACACTTATCAAGATGCGCCACCATACAATTCAAACTTGTCATACCGTGTCTTGCACTCGGCACTTTATCTCCTATTATTCTTGTTCAGTCGAACGTGAACGTTCAGCTGTCTTCTATTAGGGTTCTAAACCTGTCGACAGTTGTCGTATACTGACAAAACTTGACATGAAGACACACTGTTACACGTACAGGGGGCAAACCTTCCAGCATACACACACTGTGTACACACAGTGGCACGTACGTAAAATGTTGAACACAATGTGATATACTGATATTATAGTGAAATGCTCTTCCAATATTGTTGCTTTTTATTCCACGTTTTTCTGCCACTTTTAATTACATCCTACTATAATGTTCTTTCACGGTTACAAGTATTTTTTGAATGCGCTAATCAGTTAAAATAATATACATCTATAGTTTAAAAAGCAAAAAGCAAAGTTTAACTTTACTTTCCTGTTAAACTTCAGTAGCATGTCAGTGACGTTGAGAGCACTGAATTAAACCATGCACTTCCTGAGCAGCTATCGAGCAAAATGCAATCTAGCCACAGGTTCAGCCCGACATATTAGATCTAGTGTACGCAAGTCCAAGATCATCTCTCTGATCGATTTCCTCGGGATTCGAACCCATGGATCTTTAATGTCAGTACCTGTGATTATAACTCTTCTGACGATATTCCTAACTGGCTAAATAGTTTTTGAATTGGCATAATCTATAAGCTGGTATAGCGAATAAATTAGTATAGCGTACAAACTAGTATATCCTAGACTTATCCCTGACATTGCCTTAAGGCGAGGAACCAGACTTTAACTTCTTAGTTATTTATTGATTGATATATTGGTACAGCTCATAGATCCATAGGCCTATAGTCTACAGATTGGTACAACCCAGAAGTTTGTAAAGTCTCTTCAATATCACAATCTGCGTTTTTTTAAGTCAGGATTGATTTGAAAAGTACGATAAATTAAATGTATTCAATTTATATTATAACTTTGCTGAACTTAATTTAATTAATAACTTTGTTTATGTCAGTGCAATTTAGCCTCCCTGTATCGCATTATAATTTCTCTGAGCTGTAAACGGTACCTGAGGATTGTTAGAACTAGATAGCACCTGTCGTGTTTTACTCTTTTGATATGACAACAATGGACTAGGATATAAAACATACAGCTCGTATACTATACTGGTGTACCATTATCTCCTCACATCTGTCAATTTCCAGCAGGCACTTTCGTCTAAACTACTACTACAGTCTCAAATGACTAATCTTTATTTGACAGGAACTATCGCTTTGGTGGCTTTGAGTTTACGTATTAAATTAATAACAATTGTAAATATTTGCTTTTGTAATTAATATAATTAATTATTCAACGATGACATGTAATTAATAAATTACGGAATGTTTAAAATAGACTAGATTAGGCAGCACAACTTTACAAACAATTAATCAGAGCTTGCTTGTATGATTTGAACAGGGTTGCACTTGCTGGGGGGTTGGGGGGTTCGACCCCCTTAATTGGCAGATGTGTGACCCCCTGCTGTAGTTTTAACTCCCCCCCCCCAACTTTAAATCTCATTCATATGACAAAGCTCTCATAGTTCCCCTGGTAGGCCTTCGACCCCCCCCCCAAACGACCCCCTTGGAAAAACTCAACAATCTCTACCTTGGATTTAATTAATTCTCAATGTGTATAAATAACCTTGCAAGATGCATAATGAGTAATTTTAAGTTAGGATTAGGCAAATGTTGATATTTCTTCGTAAAACTGATGAAACAAGCGTTCAACTTAAGTGATTGAATTACGCTTATTTAATTATTTAGATTTGTTATAAGCTGATAGGGTGAAATATTTTTAGAGTACAGTACGTTCTACCCGTTGTGTAATCGTTTTATTAAATCGTTAGGCTTTCGAAAGATGGCTGTGTGCTAAGCAGCTTAAGCCGTTTTCTGGAACGCCTTATTAACCGCCTTCCGTCTTTCTGGATGACTTGGCGCTTCTCTAATAACCAATTCCACTGAATATTGATAAGGTGTGAATCGTTGAGATTACCGTGAAGCAGTAATATTTTTTTACAGTTTCGTCAATAAATAATTAAATCAATTAAGTTAGACGTTATTTCAATAGTTATCGATATTGTTAGAAGTAGGTGTAGTGGAAACGACGATGAATTAGGCTCATTAGTCGAGCTAGATTTGAGAACTTAATTTGAGCTCTGTTGAGGTTTATAACCTCTGTTTAGTCAGCCATTTGCTTTAAATGTAAATAGCCTCGAACCAAAAGTACGCTGAAAGGAAATTCGTACATTTCTTGCACTACTAACTTGCTCGAAGTACTAATTATTAGTAATTAGTTTAGTAAAATTTATTGATATGATTTGAAATATTTTTATTGAGTAAATTTTCGATTTTGCGGATTTCTTAAAGTAGAATTTTATAATAGATGCGGATTAGAGACGCCATATTGGAAGAAGCTAATGGAATATGATATTACCCAATAACAACAATTAGAAATTAGGTTATTTACTTCTCAATTTTACTTTCTTATAGTTCATCGTAAAATGAAAAATAGAATATTTAAGTTTTTCGTCTATGCTATATTAATACTGAAAGTCGTATCATAAACGAGTAGACGTATATGATCGTGCAGTTTATTGCTGAATAATAACATTAATTTACACTGATTTTGAAGGGATTATATATTTAATTATATTCAGTAATAGATTAAATTATATTTTCCTAATTTTTGCAAACCCATCTAATTAAACATATTTTGCATATATAATACATACATATAATGTAATTCTGAAAGATTTGACATAGTTGTTGATGCAAGTAGTGATGCATTTTTTACAATCTATATCGGTTAAATGGGGATGGCCTAGTTGACAAAAATTGCGAACGATGTCTTCAGTAAAAGCCTACTGGATTCATTCAGTTTTTCTTTAACATTAGATTAGATTTAACGTAAATGCAGCAAATTTTCTCCATAGGAAGTTCTCTAATATTACTGTAAAATTCAAATTAATAAAATCTTGTATCTTCTGGTCAATATGAGAATTTTGCTCTTGAATTGTCAATCGTAGGATTATGACAATAGGTCAGTCGTGATGAAGTTAAGTCAGTGATTGAATAAATTTAGTCTAAAATAGTTGATATCTAGTCTGATCCACTGATTAACTTATTAATCCAACTCCGGGGATTTTACATGTAGCTGTTGAATTCTCAAATCTGCTTTTGATTTTAGAACAGTTAAAGAAATGCATTTTAATCAATTTAGTTAATATGAAATTTTCTAGAAATTATGCATTTAGTTGCTGCAATAAATTATTTGTGTATCTCTGAATTAATTTCAAGATGGGCATGAAATTTTTTCAAGACATGGTTTAATTGTAAATGATATTAATTTTATTTAATAGCTTTTATTGGCAAAAGTTTTATTTGTAACGATAAATGTAAATAAAACTAAACTTATGAAGTCATTAATGGAATAATTATACTTAACAATTCAGTTATCAGAATTTAAATTTATTATCTCTGTTGAATAACAGTATCAATCAATTATCTGAAAGTTAAGTTATAAATACTTTATTCTTTGTGTGAGATTATAATGAAATCATGTCATCGTGTTGGATAAGGTTTACATAATATTGTGAACAATGGATAATGCTAAAAGTACTGAAAGTGCCATAACTGCGACTAACACTACCGGTGGAGGTAGTACTAACGATGGAAATATAAACACTCGAAATCCCAGTGCTGAAAATCCCGGGGCTGGAAATACCAGCTGCGGAAGTACGAGTGGTGGTAATACTAGTCGAGGATCTCATGCGTCTACTCCTGGATCAGCCTGTACTCTTCGGCATCTCACCGATGCAATCGCTAAGATCCATCGTCAGAAACAGTGCCCGAGTGTGGTGCGGATAGTTCGTGCTGTGAGGCAAGCGCTGCAGTACGACATCGACCAAGAAGAAGTTTTGCGACAGCTAGAAGCTGCTGCGGCAGTTGGTGCACTCGTGCGAATAGAGAACAACGGAGTTACTTCGTATAAAGAACCGCCTCGAGCTGGTCAGGCTAACGGTGGGACCCTTAAAACTAGAGCACCAGTAGCTGCGAGTGATCAACAACCTCCCACTAAAAAGGTTAACCCTTTACAAAAAATATCATGCTTACAATCTGAAATTTTGATAGCTGAAGTGTTTAGAAACCACAAGCAATCTGCTTGTGGTTTCTAAACACTTCAGCTTTCTAAAGTTCAGAAAAAAATTAATTATGTTCTAATAATGTTTGTTTAGCTTTGATAGATTTATGTAGTTTGTCAGTACATGCCAAAATTTTTAAAAATTTGTCTGTTTTCCATATGGTGTAAAAGTACCCTTAAAGAGGCAAAATAAATTCAGCTGAGAAAAAACGTCCTAAGTGTCTGTTTTAAGCAATTTTGGGTTTAGAATGCACTACAGAACAAAATTTTTAATGACTTAATAATTAGTTAATTATGTATAAATATCGTGCTATTGTAGACTTTATGTAACATACGTATAACTGATTGTATTTCAGCAAGCAATATCAGTAAATACTCACAGATCAATGGACACACCGTTCCCTCACTTGTCAAGCAAGGATGCAGATATTGGACTGGCTACGGGATACTACGGAAGCATCCCGTGTGCGGCGGGCATGCTTCCAGGAGATCCAGGTAAACGCTATGCAACTGAACAACAGAGAACCGGCCTGTGGCCTGATTACTCAACTGGAATGACCTCTCCCTCTATGCATTCATCTCGAGCCTTCGATCGGAGATTTCATCAAGCTGGCGCAGCCGGTATGCCGCAGGCAGAGTCGCTATCGACCGGTGCGGACTTCTTTGATTCGTCGATGTTTAATCCTGCTACTTTCTGGGCGTCAGATACGTCCCCGATGAGGTCTTGCAATCGTACAGCCATCGATTCTCTCTCGTGGTACATGGGCAGAACGCCTGGTTGGCCACCTGGTGCTGCTAGCCAGATAGCCATGCAGAACGAGATGGCGGCTAATCTGGCTGCCGGCTATGGAGCCTGGCCGGGTATGATGGTACCGGGACCCGGTGGTGTGTACCAGTCTATGTATTCTCCGACAGCGGCTGCAGCAGCTGCTGCCATCTATCCCGCTGGTGCGGCTCAGATGTATTCTGGTAATGCTGCTTATATGGGTAGTGGGAGCTCTGGAGTGGGGAAGGAAGGTCCAAGGACTGGAATGGAGGGAGGGATGATGAATGCGTGGGGTGGTAGGTCCGTGGAAGCCATGATGGATCCTTGGTCCCGCTGGGGTGTGCCTACTGAGTCATATAGCGATATATTTAACAGGCAGCAACAACAAGAGCATGCTCAGCCTCAAGAACAACAAGCAAGGCAGCACAGGCAGCAACAAGCTCTCGTGCAACAGCCGGAGCAAATACAGTCGCAGGAGCAGCACGCGAAACATCATCGGGCATCTGGGAGCAGGCAATCCGCTGCTGTGCCGCCAGATCAACAACGCCTCGTGTCTCACCACGTGTCCCAGCAACAACAGCATCAGCAACATCAGTCGCATGCTCAGCAGCAGCACAAGTCACAACCACAGAAGCAAGAGCAGCAGGCAGCACTTGATCAGGCAGCACTTTCAGGAGGTTATACAGGGAATCCTGCTGGGAACAATCATTTGCATCATCAATTGCAGCATCATAATCAAAGTCATCTGGTTTCGCAGCATGTACACTTGCAAAGGTCTTCTACTGACTCTCTAGCTAAGTCCGAAAGCGGTGAATCATATCATAGCACAGTAGCGGCTCAAGAGATGCCGGGTTCAATTCCAGGTCTCACAATATCGTCGACAGATCCGCTGAGTTATGAACAATACGTTAATCCATCCGGCCGGAGTTGTGAAGTTTCTATGGTGTCGTTAGAAACTGCTGGACCGAATGTGGCATCTGATATAACTCTCCAGACATCAAGTCAGGAATCTTGCAGTCAGCTGACGAGTGAATCAAAGGATTGTGATATATCAAAGTACAGCTCTGAGAGTGCTGGCTGCATTGCCTCTTCAGATATCAATTCTGATATTGCAGATACCAAACCAAGTGGCGAAGGAACAAGTAGCGTTAGCGAAACGAATAGAAATACTACCGCTTTCTGCAGTATTAATACAAATAGCAATTATACGTGTAGCGCCGATGTTGAAAATACTAATTCGGATATTTTCAATTCTACCTGGCGAAGTTCTGATCAGCATCTTAGTACTGGTACGAGCTGCACTAATGATGATACTACCTGTATTTCTAATACCTGCGATACGCATACTACAGCTAGCTTTAGATGTAGTCCCACAGATGTGTGCGGTAGTACAACCTGCACCGTCTCTAATGCAACATCCCAACGAGTATCTACGTCTCCTGCTGTATCACTTCACGAGAGTCACGTGAACGCTATTAGGCCTCCGATGCCAGTTAGCTCTGCTCAGGCTAAAGCAGAGAATAATTTTTTAGAGCTAAGCCCGAATATATTAACAGATCGAACTGTACAACTGGTAGGGAATCAATTTGATGGAGGTGGGTCGTCTGTAGATGTTAAAACCACCTGCCAGCAAAATCATATTAGTGATACAGAAGCAAATGATATTAGTTATGGTATCAACGAATGTTGTAGTAGTAAAAATATAGATGAAAATGTGGATGCTGAATCTGAGAGCAAACGAAAATGTGTTGATAGTTTATGTACGAGCAAAGGCTCAGAATCCTGCAGCATCGTTGGTGGTTCCCAGGTGGTATTAACGGCTCGCTCCTATTCTGAAAAATGTTCTGATGGGAAATGTGAAGTGAATACTGACAATAAAACTCATGGAATCAGTGAATTTTCAAATGCTGAAATCAAGGCAAATAGTGATGATTACATGACTTCAGGTATGGAGAGAGATGCTAAATGTAGAGTTAATTGTTTGATAGATGCCTCTCCCCTGAAAAAATTAGAAACATACTCTGGTAATAGTGAACTGGCAGCTGCTAATAAATGTGATAATTCAGTAGCATCTGGTAGCAACATTAATGCAATGGGCTTTACAGCAATCTCAGAAGCTGGTATTAGCAATGTATTTAGTTCTGCTGTCTCTAATTCTCCTACACTTCTGTCTTCCGCCAGCCCTTGCTACAATGGTACATCCGGAAAATTTGCGACTACTGAGCAGTCATACATGGCAGATTTTAAATCTAGCCGCTGGATAGATATGATGACATTGGCTGTAAGCTCCTGCTTGTCAAAGGCTGCTTGTAGTGATGGTGGAGTGAGGCTGAACAATATAGAGCGGTGGGTTCGTGCTTCGTACAGAGTTGACGACTCTTCGTCCACAAACCTGTCTAAGCGCGTGCGTGCCTCGTTGAAGAAAGCGGTGAAGATCGGAAGGCTGAGATACCACGATGGTCACTATTACATCTCCTCTGGATTAAATCATACTTCTCTAAGTGATTCTACTGAGTTGCCTAATCATTTGAAGCCAGTGCTCTCAACTAATATGTCTACGGCAGATGCTGACCGTTCAAAATCATTGGATAAACAGGTGTTGAATGATATGGATACTAGTCCTATAGACTCTGTGGATTCAGCTCTTCCTAGTACAGTAAACTCTCAAGCTGACAGATGCCAGATGACGCAAAAAGAGGTGTCCAATGCTTCGTTGAGTCTTGATGTACTGGATCGAAGGGTTAGTGTTTTGCTTTTTATTACATGTGGGGGGTGGTTTTAGATGCTTGTCACTATTTGATTACTATTTGGAGAGTATTCTTTAAAACTTCAAAACATTCTATTAATATTGTGATGATCTTACAGACATCACTATATTGGTTCCAGCCAGTGGCACTGTCTGTAAGATATTCGACCACAGATCAGTATGTGTGGGCTTCAAATTCAGGGTAAAACCCGTCACTGACATCGCTTTCGAGTGAGGAAACTGACGCTAACATTAGCTTTACCAGCTTTGTATGTAAAGTTTTGTATGTTAGATTTTTAAGAAAATGAGGATGGTTTTTTTTTTGTAAAGCCAACAATATATTATTTTTGTATATGATTGCATAATTTTGTCTAATTAGGTTAAAATCTTTGATCAATTACTATGGAATTATAAATTTTGATTATGTTGAATTGTAATAGTTATGATGTAATATATATCGTGTCTGTACATCTCGATTCTCTGTCTTGCCTACTATCTACTTTCGTGTCCACTGTCTGTATGGGCAGATGAAGCCCATACAGTGGACCAAACGTGGCCCATACGGCGTTCGTTTTGTCCCAAGGGATATGTCCTAAACAAATCAAAATGAGCCTAGCCTTTATTTTTGTTTAAATAAGGCTCTTAAAATGACTTCTTAATGAATTCCTCAACTCTTGTCTTGTCTGTTCACCACGTGATTATGTACATTACTACATTATGCTGTTGCTTAGAAATTAAAACCAGTATCTAAATTATTTAATAAGGGTATTTATATTTGAGTAATCAGTGTAAGTAAAGTCCTTATATCATAATCACTTAACGTCGTTCCCCTTTTCCTAGAATATTTAGAAACCTGATCCAGTTTACACAGTATCTACTAGGAGTTTAGGTATTGGAATTGTAATATAGATACGTTGCCTTAATTAGCATTTTAATGACCAGATATTTTAACTAGAGGAGCAATTATATTGCAGGAATATCTCCGAGTTCTGGAGTGGCAGGTTGTTTGCATAAGTAATGGCTGATAACAAAGTAATTACAAGTGGCGCAGTTATAGGTAGCTAGCTGTGTGACAGGGTTAGCACAGGCTGATCTGTTCTAGATGTAAGACTACCATTACACTGACGATTTAGGCTTACGATTTAGGCTTACGATTTAGACTGATGATTTAGGCTGACGATTTAGGCTGTGTACTATTTGCATAAACTGCGTAGACAAGTTCCTTCAGTGTTTAGCATATATGCTGCATATCTATGATATGCAGCATATATGCAAGTTCATACTACAGCAAGCTTCTCTACAAAGTCATTTTTTATTTCTTTGATTCCTCAATTATCATGTATAAGATTCCCTACTGACTGAATTATCGTGCATTTACAATATCTCGATAAGATCGGCTGGCCTTGTTTAATATTTGACGCTACTAGTCTAGGGGCAGTGCACGACGAGATTTTGCTAAGATCCATGTTTTTAATGTCTAATATTTACCCGCTGATGCCCGAGTGGATAGCTCGCACTTCTGTTAAACTTAAGGCCATCGGTTCGAAGAGCACTCCAGTGTTCCTGACAGTACACATTTATACGGAAACAGACGTTAAAACGTTGCTTTATATATATATATATATATATATATATATATATATATATATATATATATATATATATATATATATCTGCTAAGTGACAGGTTCAAAATAAATATTCCTACTCATATTCTGCTTTCGCTTTCCTTGAAGAACATTCCATCGGTTAACGAGTTAATCCCTTCACAAAAGTATATATGCTTATCCACACCTTAATGCATCTTAAAGCTTGAGAATAATATGATTTCGTAGATATTTTCCCATTTTATAGCTTCATACTGGCAAATTTGTTTTACTGACCTATACAATCTTTACACAGAGATATGGGCTAATTTAAATTATAATTACATTGCTTCATATCCATAATAGATATTAAAATATTTTATATTTGTAACTATATTTAACTAGCCATTTGTAACGTTTATTATTTATCACAAATTGTATGGACTATTTGCGCACATGACTAGATGTATATGAGGATAGTGTGGAGACATAAAACAGATATATGTAGTGGAGTTGTGAGATCGTGAAGAGCGGCACTGACGTATTGATGTGAAAACATTTCAGCTTGGACAGATAGCAGAGCCCGTCCGATCGACTGAGAGACAACAGGCTGTACATTATAATGTGTAGTAAAAGTCTAACAGACCAATAACCGACCTACGGTTACTGGCTTACTGAACCTTGAACGCTAAGATTAGGCCATATGTAATAATATATTTGTTTATTTGTTTTCAATCTGACAACCGCAGGGAGTTACAGTACAGAAAAGTTAAGTACATGTAAACAAAAAGGCATTTTTAATTTCCGTTTAGTGGCTTTTTTGAAGATGCTTTGCCAACAGCATCCCAAAAGTGGCGCAAGATATAATGTTGTTAAGGATATGATTCGGTTCTCTGGAATATGTGTGGTTATTGTAGTATCTTAAGCGCTTAATTTTGTGTAAATTTTGGTATATGGGAGAGCATATACGTTTCTAACTTTCAAAGTTGGGGTAATTTTAATGTCGGCTTCATGGAATGAGTTATTAAGATATCAGTCTCGGTCAAGCTGAAGCGTTTTAAATAGGCACAACATTTAATTAGTAATTAAAAATAGAATTTGGCACTATATCGCTTGAATTATTTTCAATTATTTTACTTTAATTTTCTGTTGCTTAACGTAATTACTTGCATTCAGTCGTTTTGAGTGCTGTGGAGCACTCCTCAAATACACACTCCCTCTATCTCTAGTGTTCTGCCCATGGGCATGTCCAAGGTACATGTTCCTATTCCTACACCTTCTCGCTTCACAAAGAGCGCTCCGTTGATTAACAGGTTGATCCCTTCAGGAAATGATATGCCTTACATACACCTTAAGCCTGTATCTTAATATACTGTGTTATTATTTGAATTTATTATTAGATTTTTAAAATTCATTTGATCTTTGGTTCATTTTTCATGGGTATGAAGCTTGGGTTAACAATGAACAAGTTAATGTGCATGTATTTTAATCTGACCCTACACATAGCCGCGTAACCTTTCGGCATTTGTGAATTAAATGTCCGTAACATATTAATTAATCGTATGATCGAGCTTTGGTATGCCTGTCAGCCTGTTTCGTGTAATTATTGAGCTTTGTAAACGTGTGAAATCCATACAACCCTATTTCCCATTAACGTTTAACTATGGCTGGCCGCGACGTTGGAAAAATCGAGTGGAATTTTTATGGTCGATCTCTAAATCTCGCGCTTGATAGCGGAAAGAGCTGCCATGAACCCAGACAGCTAACGCGTAGTAACTAATCTTTACTGCTGAGTCGTTTCAGCCATCATACGCGACGAGTGATTGACGTTGAATGATCGGATATGACCTTTGACCCGCAGTGTTGGTATCGAGGGCCTTGCGGTAGTAGTTCAAACCGCACTCGTTACTGTATAACAGACCTCGTATAGACGAGGCTGATGTAAGGCTCTCAGTGCCCAAGTAGTTTGGGTTAATTGTGTCGATCGCGGCGGAACATTATCTATCTGATGCGGGTAACAGTGGGACGGTATAATAAGGGTTAATCTGTCAGCTGTTTGCTTTCGTTGAACTAACGATTATATCTGTTGTGAGAAATGCATAAAATTTAAACTCAGTGCTTGAAATTATTCGTACGTTTTTATATGAATAGTCAATTAATCACCAGTTGAAAGGTTTCATGTTACAAATGCTCATTATCTCTCGCTGTTGTTGCCTATCTTGCGCAGATTACTTTTAACTGCGTTCCACTGTGTGTCTTTAGAATTGTAAAACTAATTCAGTAAAACTTCGGAAATCCTAGGGCAGGCTGTATCGACGACTTCACCGAAGCGCTCTGTTCCTTCCTTGTTACAATTGATCGGGATCTTTGTTTAATTGTGACTTTTATCGCTACGCTGTTGTTAGCAATGAAGTATGTTTGATAGTGACTTTTAATTTTGCACTGCTGTTTAGGATGAAAGTTTGTAGCATTTGGAGTTTTCTTTTACGCTAGATTTATTTTCTAGCTAGATCTAGATTCTATTTGTGTTATACATTTTTCTATTTCTAATTTTATATTTAGTTAATATGTTGTTTTTAGAACGCTAACGTCTTTCAAATTAACAAAATATATGAGAACCTGTTCAAGACAACACTTACTCGTATTCTCTGTGTATAGTGATCCATATGCCATTGGTATTTTGGAACTCGTCACTCAGTCAACTTGAGATAATGGCACCGTGCGCAGAAATAACTTTTTTTAATAGACAACACAATTGAACAAATGGAAGGAAATTCTATATAGAGTTGCAAATTAATGACTATAAATGATATTCTATTGGAATGCTTGTAGTTAGCTGACTATAGACGGGCGCGTCTATGTGGTCATATCGATTGATGCACTTGATCTTTGACAATATTATGACACTCGTCGTAAATTATGTTCTATCACTCTTTAAGTATGATGTCTATTGTATAAGCTATCGTGTACCTCATCAGACTTATATGGCTAACTGATAATATATTGAGATTAATTTAACAACATCAAGTTATAAATACTGATCCGTTTAAGTAGATGTCATCATTTGTACTGGTTCATCTTATATATCTTTACTCAGTTGATCCAATATTCATAAAGACAAATTTAGTACTTCAGTACTGTAATCATTTAACGTCTTTTATCCTGTGTAGAGTATTATGAGGCAGTTCCAACGGGCGTAATTTAGTGGCTACTTTAGGGTCGCCACTAAAAGAAGAGACCAAAATGGTGCAAGTCCATCTAATACATGAATTTTAATTCTACCAATTGATCAGAGTTTATCTCTTAGTGTAGAGCACACTGTAATGATTTCTCTCTCTCTCTCTCTCTCTCTCTCTTAGTGTACAGTCTACTGGAGGTCCATGGTATATAACACCACCACTCTTCTCTATCTTCCGTTTTCTTACTGTAGTGATCTGCTAGCCTAAAAGGAGGCAAGTTGTATATGCGATGTAAATTCTACTAATCCTAGTGTGTCTTAGTGTACAGCATACAGTACTGATAATAGTCTGATAAACTAGTCTAAACAGCGGCAAGTTGTATGTGCTATATTAATTCTACTAACCATAGTTTATCTTAGTGTACACTGTACAGCATACTCTAATGATATACTAACCTAAACTGCGGCAAGTATATGCGATATTAATTCTACTAATCCTCGTTTATCTTATTGTACAACATACTGTAATGATATACTAAACAGCGGCAAGTTGTATATGCTATATTTCCATGAATTGGACCGTTGAGCGAGTGAGCGAGAGATCATGGGACAAGTCAGAGGTCAGTCTCCCGCGCTCCCTGTATGTATGCGGGTCAACGTTTAGAACATTCCTATGCTACACGACGCGCTCCACCATTCAATTCATCGTCTACCCTATTTAGCATTGTTCAGCTGCTGATCCGTGCACCGATGAGGGTTCAGTGGTAAAGAGGCTCGATCAATTAGGGTGGAAGGGTAAGAGGAGAGGGGTGGGGTGAAAGCTTCGTTGGAGGGACGCATTCAAAATATGAAAAGGATTTTTGAAATGTATTTATGTATGTAAGTTGAGATGGTGGAATAGTTTCTCAAAAACCCTTAATCGACATGTATGTGTGATTTAGAAACAGAGATAGTGGGCACTGGCTTTTATTAACAGAATTCCTTTGAACGTCTGTCTTCGGACTACTTCGGAATAGAACGAACGTAAGCTTGCAAGTGTGGTAGAGGCGCACAAGGGCTCTACACTTCGACTACACAAGGGCTGGTGAATTCAGTAATGTATCACCACAAAGATATATTTAACATGTTTAAAGCTAGATTTGAATTTGATAGCGACATAAACATAGCGTTGCGATAACTTATTGATCGATGGAGTGCTCTTTGGTGAGCGTTGAAAGGCCCATGTAAGAATATGAACTTTGTACCCATAATTTGACAGTGCTCAAATTGAAAATAAATTAACGTACATACAATAATGTCTATCATGTTTGCACAATGCACATATGACAAACATACTTGCATATGCGTTATGCACATATGACAAACATGCTTGCATATGCACACTGCACGTTCGACAAACACATAAGCATATGCATTATGCACATACGACAAGCATACTTGCATATTCATTATGGACATATGACAAATATGTTGGCATACGCATTATGCACATATGACAAACATGCTTGCACTATACACGTATGACAAACATGCTTGCATATGCACACTGCACAGGATAATCATGACAAATGGTGCGACTGGTTGACTCGTTAAAAATGTCAAACCGACAAGCGACAAGCTGAAGATGAGCGGTTAGAGAGTGATAGAGACGATAGAAGTGTCTGAGTGGAACAAGGAGAGGATGAAACGATTGTAGAGTGATAACGACAGAGATGATAGAAGAGACGGAGTAGTATGGAGAGAGGCAGTCTCAAGTATAGTAACTTGTTAAAGTTTGTTTACTTAAGCGCGCTGAAGAGTTTATGGGGTGGTATGTGTGTAGGCTATTACTGAACTTAAATAAGCGCTGACAGGTCTAGCTCTATGCGCGTCTCTATAGTAGAGGTCGCAGTTAGTCTAAACAGTTTGTAGTAGAGATGTCTGGCCAGTGACCTTTCCAACGACAGGTTCAAGGCATGCATTTCCTTTTGAGGAGAATCGAAGATGTTTAAGACAGAGCTTTCTGTATGACGACTTTTCTGATAGGTTCAAGGCATACTTTTTCTTAATAAGCTATAAATTTTCGACCATTGTGAGGTCAATTGGACAACATTTTTATAAATTTAGCCACCAGTGCGCAGTTTCCGTAGGTGGTGGTCTATATCTCTATGAGTTTGATATATTAATATAATATTATGAGTTGGTCGTCTTCTCTGTACATGTGTTAACTGGTGAGCACAACAACTGATCATATCAGCTGATCACATCAACTGATCACATCAGCTGATAACATTAGCTGATCACATCAACTGATCACATCTACTGATCACATCAACTGATCACATCAACTGATCGCATCAGCTGATCACATCAGCTGATAACATCAGCTGATCACATCAACTGATAATATAATATCAGAGAAGGATTTAAATGATTAGCTAGACTCAAAAAATTACCGATGAAGACATACATTCGGTAATGAGTTGTACAGATAGACAGTTGATAAATGCATAAAGAAATAGGAATAAAGGTTGGATAGGACACATTCTCAGAGGAATAGTTAAATGAGGTAATAGAAGGAGGAATGAAAGGAACGCGAAGCTGTGGAAGATCAAGACTAAGAATATTGGATTATTTAAAGATACACTCATGAAGTGGAAGCGATATATACCGTGGGCCTGCCATTAGGCGGTGCACTAAGAGAGTTGATTTTCTATAAATATAAATTGAAAAAGAGTGTGAGAAGTAGTGAAGTAGTTGTACTGACAGATAAAATAATCCAGAGAGAGAGAGAGAGAGAGAGAGAGAGAGAGAGAGAGAGAGAGAGAGAGAGAGAGAGAGGACAGATTGTATTGACCGCTGACAGACTGTATTGCAGATCTGTCACTGTTTTACGTCGACATCTGCTCTCTATTTTATTGTACAGTCAAGTTCTCGAAGCTTCTTTCAACGCTCATTGTCGTTGTCATCTCTCCCACCCCTTTGTCCATCTCAGGTTCCTATTTATCAGTGGGATTCTATATTTACTGGAATGACCATGTGCACCTTGTGCATGACATGTAGTGTTTTAACTACCAATATCATTACTCGGACTTATTTCCTGTGGTGGTCAGCTAGATAGGGCACCTTGTGCCCTCTCTGATGGCCACAGGATTCCATGAATATGATGTTTGATTTTGACTTGAATGATTGATGAGATTTAAATTTCTGATGCATTTATTTATTTGTTCATTGATATGATGTTTGCATGATTTGTCTGTGTACTGTGATTTGTCTTATATTTTTTACTTTGGTTCTAATAAACTTCATGGCAGTTAACTTCATGGCAATAAACCTTTCAAGGTGGGGCATGCTTAGCGGCTTGGGACTCGGTAGGTTTGCATTTGAGAGCCTATGGGACGCAAATGTGTACGTTGCATTACATAATGGTTGATTAATTCTTGTTTTATATCGACCACAATTTCAGAATTGAAGATGTAGTTATGTAAGTATTTTTACTGTTGTAGTGGTTGTAGGCGAAGTTCCAGTCAATATTGTATTATTGATATTTGATGCTTTCAGCTCATAGCTCTCTTAATCGGGTTTATTTTCCTTTGTTTGTAGCCGAATACAAAATCATGTGCACTCTTTTCTCCAGTTATGGGTGTCATCATTTGAGCTAGTTTTGTAAACTAGATTTCTCTTTTTGTTTCCATTGAGTGTGTATATTCTAGATATTGTTAGTTGTTACTATCGTTAGATATAATTTTAGATTCATCATCGTCATCATATTCCCTAATAAATAAAATAAAATAAATAAATTAAATAACATAAATAATGAAACAATTAAATTTCATAGAATTTTATATTGACTTCCCTTATTTCATACTCTATATATACAGTCTTAGAAGTTTTTCTTGATTGTTTCTTATCGAAATTTGTATCCATATGTGCACATTGTCAGTCCTCTCTGATCCAGCATTTCTATCGAATGGTGTGTAGATGTAACTTTACAAAACTGTTGATATTTGTCCTTACAAAGAATGTCCAATATGCTGTTAAATTTAAGTTATTCTAGACGTAATAAAAACCAAATCAAGAATATTGCTTCTACTTTCGGAAGAATTATTGGGTGTTCTATATATTAGTTTCAGTTTGGCTTGTTAAGAGTTTATGTTCTATTTCGTTCGAAATAAATCCAGATAGATGCTTCGGTTCGATTATCACCATCATCATCATCATCTTCCCCTATTCCCAGTTTAACTAGGGTCGAGATACGAATAGACCTTCTCCACTCCTCTCTGTCTTACACCTATCATCAGTCAATCCCCTATAATCTCTTCCATTCTTTTAAAAGAAATTTGTAAACTTTGGTTCGATCGAAATGCCATATTTTGTGGTTCATTTTCCACCTCTAAAATTTGATACTTTGTTACCTTGCCGATGGCTTTGGACTGCAGTCATTCTGTGAAGTCACGATATTCTGTGATATGAATGAATGAATGAGTGAATGAGATACGACTCTCATTGACAGACTTTTGTTATGTATGATAGGAGCAACGTTGATTTAACTTCTGATCCAGTCGATACAATGTTGTGTATAGACAGTGTGATAATATTAGACGTATAGCGCTCGCTGTGGTTTTGTCGTTTATATCTACGATTAATTTGTCTACAAAACTCGACTTGAATGGCTTTGACAAGTCTATCGTCGCATTTGACGCGCTGCCACTAATAAAACACTTCTGGTACAGTTTCTAGTTAGCCAGCGTCAGTTATATCGTGTGTGTTTTTGGAGTCTGCTATTTGTTCAGAGTGGAAATAAGCTCTTGATAACTTTGTAAACTTTGCTGATCATCGACGCCTCTATTTTCCTGTTCTCAGCGACAATTCTGTCAAAAAAGCCCGTCACGAATTGTAAACATTAGCTCGATCGACTATCAGGTGGCGCGTTGATGTTGTGTAGAAGTGGCCAACAAGGCCTCGAGTTCTGTGTCGAGAAGAACAATTCCAAAGTGATCATAATAGACCTGTACGCTTTCACTTCCTACCAACCTCTATTTTTTCTTTTTTCAGCCTGGGTGTCAGTCTTCTTGTGTGTGACAAGAAGGTTGACTTTACTTTACTTGTAGACTTTTCACTTTACTTGTATTCGGTAAATTTCGTGTATATCCGTATGTGGTCTATGCACGACTGACGCTGATGTAAATTACCTATAGTTTTATTATTTCTCGGAATGATTCTACGTGTAATAGATAGTAAGTGTCCCATAGTAGATGGTAAATGTCTCGTTATAGATTGTAAATGTCTTATAATAGATAGTAAATGTTCCATAATAGATAGTAAATGTCCCATAATAGTTAGTAAATGTCTCGTAAGAGATATTAAATGTCTCATAATAGATAGTAAATGTCTCGTAATAGATAGTAAATGTCTCATAATGATAGTAAATGTCTCATAATAGATAGTAAATGTCTCGTAATAGATAGTAAATGTTCCACAATAGATAGTAAATGTCCCATAATAGATATTAAATGTCCCATAATAGTTAGTAAATGTCTTATAATAGATAGTAAATGTCTCGTAATAGATAGTAAGTGTCTCATAATAGATAGTAAATGTTCCATAATAGATAGTAAATGTCTCGGTAATAGATAGTAAATGTCTCATAATAGATAGTAAATGTCTCGTAATAGATAGTAAATGTTCAACAATAGATAGTAAATGTTCAACAATAGATAGTAAATGTCCCATAATAGATAGTAAATGTCTCATACTAGATAGTAAATGTTCCATAATAGATAGTAAATGTCCATAATAGATAGTAAGTGTCTCATAATAGATAGTAAATGTCTCGTAATAGATACTAAATGTCTCGTAATAGATACTAAATGTCTCATAATGGATAGTAAATGTCTCATACTAGATAGTAAATGTCTTACAATAGATAGTAAGTGTCTCGTAATAGATAGTAAGTGTCTCATAATAGATAGTGAATGTTCCATAATAGATAGTAAATGTCTCGGTAATAGATAGTAAATGTCTCATAATAGATAGGAAATGTCTCATAATAGATAGTAAATGTATCATAATAGATAGTAAATGTCTCATAATAGATAGTAAATGTTCCATAATAGATAGTAAATGTCCCATAATAGATATTAAGTGTCCCATAATAGATAGCAAATGTCCCATAATAGATAGTAAATGTCTTATAATAGATAGTAAATGTCTTGTAATAGATAGTAAATGTTCCATAATAGATAGTAAATGTCCCATAATAGTTATTAAATGTCTCGTAATAGATACTAAATGTCTTGTAATAGATAGTAAATGTCTTGTAATAGATAGTAAATGTCTCATAATAGATAGTAAATGTCTCATAATTGATAGTAAATGTCTCGTAATAGATAGTAAATGTCCCATAATAGATTTTAAATGTCCCATAATAGATAGTAAATGTCCATAATAGATAGTAAATGTCTCGTAATAGATAGTAAATGTCCATAATAGATAGTAAATGTCCTTGTCTTATGATTTCAGGATGAAACTATATATAGGTAAACCGTTTAATTTATTATCTTATTTATTATTGTCATTAATTAGTATGTCTCGTTATCTGTACACTCTTGTTGGTTGTATTGCTCTCGCTCCTTGGTTGTATTGCTCTCGCTCCTTGGTTGCAGTGCTGTCTCTCCTTGATTATACTGCTAGCTTTTTACTCTTCTCTGTTGATCTTTTGCACTTCAGCTTATACTTGGTATTTTAAATTGCGTTTTAAGTTAAGTTTTAAGTTGTAATAATAAATTCAAGAGCGCTTTACGTTATGCAATCGCTTATAGATTATCTCAGTTCACTATCTAACCTAGATATCTCTTGATTGGGGCAGACGACGCTATTTCTTAGTGTACTTTCAGTATAAGCTCTCTGTCTGTTTGGTTATTTTCTAACTGCTAAGTTTAATTTTCAGTTTATCGTCTTTTCCTTTATCTCAAGGATACGACTAAAGCTATCTCGATCCTTCGATTCTTTTAGAATTCGATACTTTTATCTCTTAAATCGAATCTTTTGATCGCCTGGTATCAAGCAAATGTGCTAATGACTCTTGTCATCCGCTGTTGATTTAAAGCACAAATTCTACTAGTTTAGATATACCTTATAGTGCTGCTCACATTATATCCGTTTCTGTGCCTTCCTGCAGTTCTTGCGTCGGTCTATCTGTCTCTCTCTCTGTCTCTCTCTTTCTGTCTCTCTCTTTCTCAGTCTCCCTCCCTCTCTCTCTCTCTCTCTCTCTCTTTGTCTCTCTCCCCCCCCCCTCTCTCTCTGTCTGTATCTCGCTCTCTCTCTCTCTCTCAGGCGCGGATCAAAAGTGGCGAGTCCTATTGAAATGAGACGAATAGAAGATGATGAGTGACTTTGCACTATTTTACGCTCTGCGGTTGCTATTGTGAGCAGCTGATATTTGTTTACTTTAGCAGACATCGAGTGGGAAGGTGATCCACAGCTTCAACTGTTGCAGCTGTTTTACTGTTTGCCTCTTTCCTGTACATTATTCAGTAAAACTCTTATTTCTGTTGTTCTACTTACCGTACAATTGCATGTATTTGCTCCCTGTAGACATTAGATCTGTGACAAAAAGTGTATTGTTTATTTTCTAAATGTCATCTAATCTAACCATAATTCCATTAATATAACCCTAATTCCATTCAAATTAAACCCTATCCCTAACCCTAATCATAAATCTAATCCTTAAATAAACTTAATTTTATAACTTCTATGCACCAAATAATTAAATAAAACGATTTTTGTCATTGATCTAATGTCTATCTTTTCTCCTATAGCTGGAGACCGAAGGCCGCGGGTTCGATACCTCGGGTTCCGCAGAATCTTCTTTGTCTTTCTCACCAATACCGCCTCGCCGATTTGCCTCTCCCGATTTGCTATATTTTTCCAACTATCTGTTTAACCATCTCAGTATGTGCGGGCTTAAAATTTAGGTCACACTCGTCACTGACATCTATTTCGAGCGAGGAAACTGACGTTAACGTTAGCCTTACCGGAATTTTAATTTAATTAAATAAAGTGTGTTATTACACTGGTCATTTTATTATTTGATTGATTGTTTGATCGGCTGATTTTATACTGTATCATGTGCGACGTTGCCTTTTGTATTTAGTGGATCTGTAGTATCGGGTTTTTATTAATATTATAATCTTCACTGATATTGAATTTAAATGATCATACAAGGTTCAGCTCTGATTTCTCTTCAACATTGTTTTGCCCTTGACCTTCCATAGTTTTTTTCCATTGTTGTTTTGACAAACGCAAACGTTTGTAATCACAAACGTTTGCGTTTGTAACCAAATCTTGCCATCTTGCCTTGGGCATTCATTATCTTTTCACTAATTGTTTTGAAATTTAATTTTAATCGTTTTTAATTAAAAACGATTAAAACGATTAAACGATTAAAATTTAATTTTAATCGTTTTAATCGTTTCGAGTGCTCTAGATTGTTAAATGATTAATTATAGACAAAAGCAGAAATTATCGTCTTATTAATGAAGAAAAATGGGCAAGATTTCGAGGAAGACCGAGATTTGGTATGGTAAGCTTCCGAGACACAACTAGCTCAGCCTGATACTATCTCTTTTGTCTAAATAATGCTTTCATTTTCCAACATCACAATTTGATATTACCGAAGTTTAGTTCAATCATTGACAATTTATTGTAGGCTACTGTAGCTTTCTTGTCGCTTATGCCTTTTCGGTGCCTGCTTACTCCAGATATTGCCGCCATCTACCGTGAATTTTTCTCATTTATTTTGAACATTTTAACTGTGGAAATTCTGTTAAATAAGTGACTAGTCACGGATTGTTTGATTGTGGATTGTCACCGATTGTTTGATTTAGGATATGTTTGCTGGATACTTAAATCAACATCTAAATTTGAGAAATAGACTTTGGGATTATTCAATACTGTTATTTGAATGTACAGTAATTCAAAATGTAAAATATATTTTATGAGTTTGTAATTTAATCTGCGTGCTTTTATTCTAATAAAAATTGATTAAATTCTACAGTTAATTACTTTAACATACAGAGAATGATTAGAATGGTGCACTTAAAGGAAGCCCTGTGTAGCTGTTAGACTCCTCAAGCTCATAATATCGATGGAGCCGACGATATAGTAACCTGGCTCTTGTTAGCCAATTGATTTCGACGCGGGTGGTGTAGTCCACCAATCACTGATGAGATGTAGCAACAAAATGTCTCAGGGTGATGCTAATTATAACGGCTTTAACAACTGCCGCGTTCTGGGTTTAAGCGTGGAGTTTTTATAGACTGGATTTCAGCATTAACCATAGTTGAAGCCATGCGCCAGCAACATGTTTCTTGTTGAGCAATTTCGCTAATCGATGCTTTTCTCTAACTGGCGTTATCTAGCTAATTGTGTAGTTTCGAATTAAATTCTATTTGGAGTTACTTTGAATTTTTTATTTTGCACCATTCTGGATTTGTTCTCGTCGACTTATATTTTATTCAATAGTGCTCGATGTTGGCATTGATGGCAGTAACATTATAATTGTTTTGTTAAGAGATTGCTTTGTAGTCTAATTGTTGCATAGTTTCATTAATCGAAAACGAAGTCTCTCTCGCTCGCTTGCTCTCTCTCTCTCTCTCTCTCGATATATATATATATATATATATATATATATATATATATATATATATATATCCTTTAGATACAAAAGATATAGTAGTTTAAACTCAGCCTTGTTTGAAAGTGGATATACCTAATTTAGATACTGTGATTATATTAGGGCCTATTATTTTATTATTACAGAATAAGATTTTATTTTGTTAAAAATTAAAATGTTACTTTGCTACTAAAGTATTGTTGTGGATATAGTATTACTGAGCTGGTCTTAACCTACGCCTTTTTCTGTTTCTGCTGATTTAGTGTTTCTTAGCTGGTCTTTAACGTAATCCTTTCTCTGTTTCTGCTTTCCTGCTGTTTGTTGTTTTTCTTTGTGTGTATTGTAGGGTTGTCATGCCTGAATTAAACGAATAAATAAATGAATGTGTGTGTGTTTGTGCATATATTATTTCTGATCAAGATATATGTACATATCTCGCTAATTAATGCGGATCGAATTGTAAGATATTTAGCACTTTTATGGCTAATTAAATAGATAGTGATACGACGTGTCGAGTCTTCCCTGTTTAACAGTCAATATAGCATCAGTGCTTTTAACGGCTGTGGTAGCTGCTGCGCGTTAGGAGCTTTGAGCAATGAAAGAGCAATAGTGAACGACTGTTTGGTTGCTCCGATCTTCTTACAGCTTTCTACTTTCTTTCCTTATGAACCTCGTTCTCTCTCTCTCTTTCTCTCTCTCTCTCTCTCTCTCTCTCCCTGATGTTGTTCTTCAATACGGCGGGTCTGTGGTACATACTTCTACTCAAAGACTTCTGTCTAATTCCATAAGGAGCACATGTTAATCTCTTCACAACGACTTTGCCTTTTCAGCGCCAAAATCATAATATGTGAAATTATTTGTTAAATGTTTATAGTATGATTAAGATAGGAAGGATGGCGCGACGATTTTATAGTTTGACTAGAAACTGACTGCGAATAAGCTATAGGTTTCAGAGTTTGACGATACTTTGAAAAAGTTGAAGATCTTATTTGGTTTGAAAATTTATTTTCTTATTTAATGTTTATTTGGAAGATCATATTTGGCCATAAAGTTTGAAGATCTTATTGGTTGTTTCGTTATGAAGAGACGGTAAGTGCCTCGATATTAAGCTAAAAAGATGCTTTAGTATGCAATGCTGACAGATGATTTGAATCACAGATACTGTTGTGATTAGAGAATATACCAATCACGAACTACTCATATTTCGTAGAAGACGATCTAATTGACAAGGGAAAATTTATTGGGAGCTCTAGTAGTGGTAAGGGGGAAATACATTGGAAGTTCTAGTAGTGAAAGGGAAAATTTATTGGGAGTGTTTGCAGTGGAAAGGGGACATTTAGTGGGAATACTAGTAGTGGAAAGGGGACATTTGTTGGGAATACTAGTAGTGTAAAGGGGAATTTTATTGGGAGTACTAGTAGTGGAACATTTATTGATCAACAGATCAATAAATGTTCCCTTTCCACTGCTAACATAAGAAGTGGAAAGTGGTAAGCAGTGGAAAGCAGTGGAAAGGGGAAATTTATTGGTATGTTAGCTGTGGAAAGGGAACTTTTATTGGTATGTTAGCAGTGGAAAGGGGATTTTAACGCCGCGTATATTGAGAGGCGTAACAACGGGCGGAGAGATATCGAGCAGTACCTGCACACCTACAGTCTCGTAGTACTGAGTAAACAATAGCTCAGCACCTCTCGCTACGTCACCTATACCTATAAGCTCTATCTGTTAGCCCTCCTCCCGTAGGTAAACTATCCCACCGTAACCGTCATTCCACCCCTACTCTCCTCCCCACCTCCAGTCCAACGATTCTCCAACCGATCAGGGGTGGAAGGTAAACTAATTTAGATGGGAGATTGGCAATTTCCGTCAAACCTGTGTGGTTGAGGCTGGGCTATGTGGAAGTTAGAAGGCTAACTGTCTGCTGGCTTGCTCTCTAATGAGCATGGTTTCTGTTATCGATACGAGATTAGTGTTTTACAAGTCGTTAACATTTGTTTCGTGCTTCTTTGCCTGCAATAAAGTTACATAATTATGCACATGTAACATTTGGTCACTGGTGTAGCGTAAGCTGATTTTCAGTTTTCTTTCGTAGAATCTGCAGTAGTCGAAGTATTTGTGACTTCATTTTGCTCGGTACTTGATTTTTCTCATCCAGTACTGAAAAATTTGTATTTCGAGACTTAGTGAAGGGGTTAGTTGCCCCCTTCGCTGAAGCAGTGCTGCTGTGTTGTTAGCAGCTGTAGTGGCTTCACGCTCTGCTGCTGTACTGTACCTTACTGCTACACTATTATTTCTGAATTCTCTACCTGATTCTCTTTCCCACTTCTCTCTTTACTGGCTAACACTCACTCATTAACTCTTTCTCTCTCTCTCTCTCTCTCTCTCTCTCTCTCTCTCTCTCTCTCGGTTGCTCTTTTATGTTTACTTATTAGAATATAGTTACATATAACAGACTATTTTTCAATTTCTTGTCAAGGTCGTACAAAAAAATGTCCTTGGATTGTATTTCAGTATTTAATGAGCTGACATAGGTGGAATCATCGGGGAATAAACATTAATTACCTGAAGAAAAAATACTAAGTTTAATTTTTTGTTGCATTGTTAGAGATTACAAAAAAAGGATGACGACTCGAACAGCATATCCCGATATGAGCTGATAAAGCTAATGTTAACTTCAGTTTCGTCACTTCTAAGCGATGCCAGTGACGTTCGAGACCGGGATTTGAACCCCGCACATACCGATCCGCGGTCAAATATCTGTCCGACATCGCCACTGGCTCTAGCCTGCAATTAATTAATTATACTGACAGGCATAAGTGTCTATAAGTGTTCCCCCATCAGATTTTGTCACTTATTTATCAGTGTTGTTGTTGTAGTCCTTTATTTTTTACGCTCTGATAATTAATCAACCATCTAACCTGGTCAGTAAAGTGTATACCCAGTTCTCATTACTCAAATCACTAATAAATATTCAATCTAGAATAAAGATATAGTCCTATCACCCAACGTGTTCGCTTTTAACTTATATCGTCTTTCGTTGGGACTTGGAACAGCAGGTAAGGCCAGTGTGGGTACTCTGAAGGTATATGGCGTGCTTGATAGTAGAACATCGGAATAAATCGTATTCAGTGCTGGCTTCGTTACTGATGTGCATCAGTCCAAACAGAAAAACTCGACTTATCCTTTAATCACTGGAGAATATATTTGTATGCTCTTATGAAATCCACTGACTGATGGAACAAGCAGAAATTTTAAAAAAGACTTTGATAGAGAACTAGAGAGAGGTTGGGACAGAGAGAGAGAGAGAGAGAGAGAGAGAGAGAGAGAGAGCACTAGGATTGAGGTTAAAAAAAGGCTGAGATGTAGATATGACAAGAGTTGAGTCGATAATATTATTCGACACACTTTCGTTGAGGGATGGAGAGTGGAGACAAGAATCAATAATAGACAATCAATCCAGCGTGGCAGTGCCCCGTGAGAACAGCCATTACAACACTCTATATTAATAGAGTGTTAGCTGTACTGAAGCTGATAGGGGTGGCTAATAAGCTATTCGTGTGTAGCTATGTCGGTGTAAGGGGTGGCTAATAAGCTATTCGTGTGTAGCTGTGTCGGTGTATTATACCGAGAGCTGATATGGGTGGCTAATAAGCTATTCGTGTGTAGCTATGTCGGTGTATTATACCGAGAGCTGATAGGGGTGGCTAATAAGCTATTCGTGTGTAGCTATGTCGGTGTAAGGAGTGGCTCATAAGCTATTCGTGTGTAGCTATGTCGGTGTATTATCCCTGGAGCTGATAGGGGTGGCTAATAAGCTATTATTATGTAGCTCTGTCGGTATAGTTCAACCGAGAACTGATGGTTGTGGCTAACAAGTTATTCTTGTGCTATTTTTATGTCGATATGTTGATATATTTTCCACACGGAACAGCTGATCGGATTAGCTAATGAGCTATGTCGGTATTTAGGTGTATTTATCGACACGAAGCAGCTGATTGAGTTGGTAAACGGTTCATTTGTATGTCTGTGCTTTACTCTTTAGGTTGATATGTTTATTATGACTGAACAGCTGATGTGACTGTAAGATTTGTGTGACGGTGTGTGTATAAGATGATCAGGAATGTTGTTAGAGTCGTCGTTGTGCACTCTGTCTTCGTTAGCTTTGCGGTTCGATTCTCGAGTCAGCTCAACTCTAAAACCCTTTGAGCCACAGATACTCAGACGCTGTTGTGTGTACATGCGATCATTTCTCGCTATTGTTTTACTCTTACCCGTTTTCGTATTATTATTTATCTGTCGATTAACACAAAGATAACGAGGTGTAAGTAGGTGAATATCAGGTATCAAGGATTTACTCGAAGACTTCCGTGAACTATTTGGTGCATTTAACACGATGTACTATCGATGTTATGAGTGTCATATTGTATAGTTGTATTCGCTTGAGTGTGTGTTTATGTAGGTTACCTTGTAGCTGTTAGTGTCCTGCCTTCTATTTGTAGCCTGTCACAGTTTTTGCTTATTGTAAAGGACAATCCATAATACGATGTTACGATTGCAGCAGAAATTTGAGCATCAGCAGTATTAGCCTTAGCTTAGTAAACTTGTGGCCGTAGTTACTAGTGAGATAATCAAGTGTTTAATCATCAAAAAATGCGTAAACTACTGATACATCACAATTTGGTATTCTGCAAGCTTGAATCGATGTGCAAAGTAATGCAAAGCTCTGTGCGCCTGTTTTCGGGCGTTTAAACAGTTGACATGCTATACCGCTGAATACGAAATAATATTCTGACTTTGTTTACGAAGTAAGCTGATTGGTCGATCAGCCCAAAGGACAGTTGTGATTGGCTGACCGACATAATTTTGGCGGTTGACCTTGTAGTTAATAACATTTCTTAGTGAATACCAAAAAATTTAGAACAATTGTAGTACCAACAACAGAGCATTAATAATAACAATAATAACAACAATTAGAGTGCTACAGCCATCAATGACAACATCGAGCACTATTGAGACAAAATCAAGCCGGCGAGCAAAAATAGAAGGTCCAAAAACGGTGCAAATCCCAAAATCCAGAAATTCAGTCCAAAGTATCTATCTTTAAACTATCAACTGATCAAGGAAAAGTTAGTAAATGCCAGTATTAGATTAACATCAGGAACAATAGCTGTACATTAGTAAACTTAGAGCATCGCCAGCAGCATTAGGTCTGTGGACTTAGATTAACATCAGCAACGTTAGCTGTAGATTAGTAGACTTAAAGCATCGTCAGCTTAGTGGACTTAGATTAACAGCAACCGCATTGGCTGTAGCTTAGTAGACTAATACTGGTATTTACTAACTTTTCCTTGATCAGTTGATAGTTTAATCCTCTGTTGTTGGTAAAATATTGTTCTGAATTTTTTGGTATTCACTAAGAAATGTTGCATGGTTATTAACTACAAGGTCAACCGCCAAAATTATGTCGGTCAGCCAATCACCGCGCTGTCCTTTAGGCTGATCGACCAATCAGCTTACTTCGTAAACAAAGTCAGAATATTATTTCGTAATCAGCGGAAGAGCATGTCAACTGTTTAAACGCCCGAAAACAGGCGCACAGAGCTTTGCATTACTTTGCACATCGATTCAAGCTTGCATAATATCAAATTGTGATGAATCAGTAGTTTACGCATTTTTTGATGTTTAAACACTTGATTATCTCACTAGTAACTACGGCATTAGATTAACATCAGCAGCGTTAGCTGTTTAATTAGTTAGCTTTGTTCAGATTGCTTTGGATCGACCTATAAATTCTTAAGTGATTTTTAATTACACGAAACTTTATCTTTGCAGTCTGTCTGTTGATAATGAGTGACAGCTTTTTGTCTCCACTGCGAGCCCTGAAAGACTTGCTGTTGATTGAATAATATGTATGAGTCGAGTTAATTTCCGAATTCGACTAGCTGTTGCAGTGGTCTTGAGCCTGTCGTGTTAATTTCTATGAAATTTGAGCTCTGGAATACACTCCACGTCATCGCAATTGATTGTTGAACACTAAACCTCTGGTTTAAAGTCGATTATGTTGCCACTATGCCACTGAGTATAGTCAGCCAGAAATGTCAACAAAGCGGAGAAAGCCTCTTCAACTTTGTTGACAATAATTGACGTAGACGTGGAAGTCAATTACTGGTGTGGAATCAGTGAGATGGAAACTCTGTCATAACGCTCATGTAAGGTGAAGTGTTGTGGGCACTCATGTACGTGGTAGATCGTTACAACAAAGACTTGCTGATTGATTACAGCTGCGCAGCTCAGCAGCTGCTGTCTCTATCTACAGCCGCTAGTCTTGCCTGGAACTACTCTGTGTCCCTCTTATTTGAAGCCTTTCATAGGCTGTACGTACAGAGCATCTTTGTGGCGACCTTACGGGAATGTTCTATGTCGTACTTCTTAACCATATTGAAGAAACGTCTTAAGTTTGTAGCGTTGATTTGAAAGTAAAATAAGTTTTAAGTCTCAGAACACTGAGAAGAATATGTTATCAGTTGATAATATCAACTATATTATCAACTATAAATTTAAACTATATAATTTAAACTATAATTTCAACTATAAAGTTTAACGTCTGTCTCTGTCCATGAAGTGTAGCCAGAGACAGCCCGGTGGGGCTTTCAACATGTGGGTTTTGCTGATCAGGCGAGGGTGCTTTCAACTCGCTACGAGCCCAATTAAATCGACATCCACTGTTATAAAGTTATCTACTGCTTATTCATTATTGCACGACTTCCATGTTGACAGTAATCTTTTGTTCAAGCCTGAATGAATCCGGCGAATATAAGATCATTGTTTTCTATTAATCCTCACGGCATACTCACACAGCTCGGCTGCTGGAGCTCATCTATAACTGGACAATACTTGACTGACACACTGACCGGCTCTCGACGCTTATTCATCCTCGCAGCTGGGCATATTCATTCCTTTATAGTTTCGATAGGTCGGAGGGGGTGGGGTCAGGGAGGGGGCGGGTAGAGGTGGGACGCTTAGGGACAGCTGCGGTTGAAACAGGAGCCGGTGTAAATCTGTTTGAGTTTGAACTGACGTCTATCGAACAACCAACAGCTCTTACGTGGAATGGTGGCTGCGTTCAGACGCCCAGTAAGACATTTATTTAGTATCCGACTGCGATCGTAAAGAGCATGATTAAAATCCGCTGTTTTCCCGACACTGACATGGTTTTAGACAGGAAACTGACGTTAAACTGGTCTTATTGCGTTGAATTTTTATATGTATTTCGGCGCTGATACAGGGGTTAAGTAATATAGCCTCAATTAACGGGTCTAGGTATCGCATTGAGTCAGTAGCAGAAGCCACTATGCTGATTCTATTGGCAGTTAATGCGATGTCTTATTAACTTTAGTCTTGTAATCCTCGTCTTCTGCTGATTTTAGACGAATCTCGATACAAGGACTCCGTTCGGGCTTCGACGTTGCTGTTGTAATACGTTTCTTGAGGACGGTTTGATGAGGCTTGAAGACCGAGATTCGTTATATCGCTGCCGATTAGGACGAACCAGCCTATCATAATTTCTTGGTTTGATTTCGCTCAGGAAAGTACGAATTTGACGCCAGTTTTATAGTCGAAGGAACACTTCAAAGGCTTTCTTCAAAAGGAACCTAAATTGCTAGAACTTACAATCTGAATCGTGTATTCGATGGCTTTAAATTAATTGAGCAAAAATTTGAAATAGAAAGTTATCTATTTTGGAAAGATCTATATTCTGTCGTAAAATAAGGAATTGTAAATGGTTGGTAAATTGCATGCTTGTAGAAATCAGTTAGTTCTTTTACTTTCTTTTCGTTACATAATTTGTAACCAAACAAATTAATTTCTGCGAAATCCGAGTGAGACGTGAGAAATGTATTGAATAATGAATCAAGCTAGCTGTTACTGCGCTGTAATAAATCTAATAAATTTCCAGCCAGCTGCTATTAGTTATAGAAAATGACATTATTTAATACTTGTCGGAAGTTGCTGCGGACAGGTCTATCAATTAAGTTTCATTAGTAATTGTCAGATGTTCTCGAGATATAATTGAATGCGAGCATATACTCTTTATCTGGCGCTCTAATCGGCTGATTATAATGAGCGGTATTATGCGGTTATTAGGACGATAAAGAGCGAGAACTAATTGAGCGTGCTGGTCGACGTGCCAGCTACGACGTCTACTTAGTTCAACAGTGATGCCCATCCGCAGAGCTACAACAACAACATCTACAGTGCTACTGTTGTCCACGACAACATTGAGCGCTATAGATCCAAAGCTTAATCCGTAAGCAGATTGTGGGATTTAATAAACGGTACGAACCAAAATTCGGGAATTCAGTCCAAGGAGGAGTAATACCGGAAAAATGCTCGATTCAAGTTTTTCGGAATGCGCAAAATCAGCATTCAATTATTTAATGCTTATGTGTAATCTGTGTCAATCGGGAAGGCGTGTAATGCTAAATCATTTTTGTTCAATGTTGCACGGTTAAAGCCATTTCTAGAAATCAATAAATCAGTTTTAAAACAATTGATGGTGCTTATCTGGATATACAGAAATATTCTCAACTTTATCTACATATGCAAATATCACTTTGCTGGCATTACATAAACTAAAGTTTTATGAATATCCAGATGCCGTAATTTTTCACTCATTATTAGCTAAGGTTCGACCGGTGCTATTCAATTGTTTCAATTAATTAACAGTTATGGACAGTTTATTTCAAATACGTTTAACTCGGAATGGATGTAGTAATCTGGAATATTTTGCTCGGCGAATGCATTAATTAATTTAATTAATAAATTAGAATTAATCAATTAATTAATGAGAAAACTTGTAGTTATTAGAGCGCATCTCTGTTCGTGCAGAATGTTGCGGTGAACTATGAACGAAGCCGGTGTAATGTGGGAAAGTGATATGTAGACTGTTATAATGAAGAGTTGTGAGAGAGCGGCCTGGTCGGCCATTGTTGTGATAAGCGCTGAAGACGCTCTAGGTAAGCCGCTCTCAGCTCTCTACATCACCTCTCTATTCACCACTAGCTAAAAACATCATGCTTTTGTGGGAAATTGCAACCTATAGAGAATATATGTCTATTTTACAGCATCATCAGCATCATCATCTTACCTTGAATCCCAGTTTAATTTGGGTCGGGACACGAGTAGATCTTCTCCAGTCCTCTCTGTCCCACATCATATCATCAGTCAATCCCTAATTTTTTCATTTGTTTATTAATCTTTGTAGCAATTTCTTGAGCTTAGGCGCTCACCAACCGAATGCCCTTTCTAACGTTAGTTGGGATCTTAGTGATTTAGTTGCCTTCTACGACCCTTGCAGTCACCGGTCGATCTATTCTTCAAACAACCCAGACACAACACGGGACAAATATATGTCTAATTTACGAAGCTTGTTATTCTTCGACTGCTACCGCGTTGCTTAGAATCGTTTCCTAATGGGATCTTGTGATAAACATTTTCTAAGTAAAGTGTGAACGGTTGATCATAAGAGCGCTCCGCAGTAAATTTATAAACCTACTTCTGATCCATAGCTGTGCGGCGTGATAGCAGCTGCCCGGTAATTGATTGAGATGTTGCTTCTTCAATCGGATGACTCTATTCTTAGACTACAGTCATTTCTGTTGAGTTACAGCAGCTGCAGTCGTACGGAGGCTAGCTGCAGCTGTGAGGCAGCTGTGAGGCAGCTGATAGTGCTGCCCCTGTTGTGCGCTCGTTGAAAGGAAATCTGACAGCCCACGCCGATTTGAGAAGACAATGAGTCAATATTATTGACTTTAGCGGTCGACCTTGTGTCATCGTGACAATATCAATCCTATTCCATATATCCATACGTCACCGTCTAGCTGTGTCACTATATCCAGCATCTGTCTCTGTTTCGATGTAATTCCGTGCTTCTATCTCGCTGCGTATTTCCTTAATCCGTAAATTTGTCCTTCTGTGTTTCTACGTGTGAATATATCTGTGTTTCCATATATGCCAGCAGTTCTCTCTCTCTCTCTCTCTCTCTCTCTCTCTCTCTCTCTCTCTCTCTCTCTCTCTGCACTACTTTATAATATTACACGTATATCTGTTTTAATCTTTAGTCCTTTCATTTATCTCTCAGTACATGTTAGTGTCTGTTCCATCATAGAGACTGGCTCCATCATAGAGACTGGCTCCGTCATAGAGACTGGCTCCATCATAGAGACTGGCTCCATCAGAGAGACTGGCTCCATTAGAGAGACTGGCTCCATCATAGAGACTGGCTCCATCATAGAGACTGGCTCCATTAGAGAGACTGGCTCCATTAGAGCCACTGGCTCCATCAGAGCGACTGGCTCTATTAGAGCGGCTGATTCGTTTCCTGCAGTCATGCAGTAGCTCATTTAGCGTCAGTTTTCTTACTCGTAGACGTTTTAATAATGTCCTAAATTAAATCAATCGCGTTAGTAGATATTGTAATTTGTTTCAATATACAAAATTTATGAAGAAACATTTAGACATGAATAACTTTTGGATTTAAGTTCTATAATACGCCTTCCGTTAGATTATTTAAAGACTCACTCGTATGTGGAAATGAAGAGGAAGGCGGAAGACAGAGAAGAGTGGAGGCGTTATATACCATGGACCTGCCGGTAGGCCGTGTACTAAGAGAGAGAGAGAGAGAGAGAGAGAGGGAGAGAGAATAAGCCTTCCTTTAGCCATATTGTCAATGAAGTACTCTGTTTTTCAGTTCTGAACAGGACTCAAACGATAGTTCCTAGTTAGTTTGCGCCTTTTTCTAAATCAGCATAGTGAGATGACACCGCACGTCTGTACTCTTCCGTCACTGCCTCTGTTCTTGTCGATATACGGCTCGATTCACTTACACGAACCAATGATCGATTTTGGATTAATGTATAAAAGGAAATTGTCATTTCGTGTGATTACCGTTCTCATATTTCTACTTCCTGGTGTCAGAATGTGCTGGCTGGTGCTAACGGAAAATAGAGCGGATAAAGAAATGGATTTCTCGATATCCTAATAAAGAATGGAGACCCAGAAAAAGAATAGTAGAAATAATTGCAAATATTGCAACGATTAGACGCATTAATTACCTGATTTATTATTCTAAATAATTAAGCGATTACTTTAAAATTGATGCTAAAATTTGTTATAAATATAGCGAAATAAGTGAGCTGTTTACAGTCTTATTTTTACTAGTAAATCTTGAGACCGAAAATACTGCATCGTCGTCACACCGACCAGAATCTGCGTATATTGAACTTGTCCTGTAGCTTTGAATTTTTGTCGGCCAACTTTAGTCTCCCGAAAATTGTTTCTGGTTATGTCGAGTAAGCAAAATAGGATTTTCGATTAATCGCTAAAATTTTAATCGTTAAATTCCTTTAACCGTTAACTAACTATTAAATTGGTCATTAACTTGTTTTGGCAACCATTATGTACATATATATAAGGTAAACAAATGTATTATTTTGTTAGTTTGTATATTTAATCGTAAGAACTAGAAATCTTTGAGAAGAGTGAGATAGACAGAGAGAGGGAGGGAGAGAAAGAGAGAGAGAGAGAGTTGTTTGACGACATGGACGACGGACGCTCATCCATCCACCACAGCATTAGAGATGTATTAATAAGTCTATCAATCACGTGAAGCTAGTTGAGATAGGTGCCGTCACAGGCTGTGGCAAGAGCTGTAGAGCTGTTTGTGTCCTTATACCTTTCTTTGAGTGTGTGTGTATCTCTGTGTGTTTGTGTGTGTCTGTGTTTGTGTTTCTCTCTCTCTGTGTGTGTCTGTGTGTCTGTCAGTGTGTGTGTGTGTGTGTGCGTGCGACTGCCTCATTTTGTCGGTAGGCGGTATTCATCAGTTGAGCAGAGAGAAATCCGACATTAAATCGTCGTCATTATACACTGCGTGTATTTATATGTCGTTAATATTAGTGGATCCATGCGAATTTTGGGCCAATTATTTTAACATAATTATTCACGTGTTGTGAGAGAGAGAGAAGGCAGAGAGAGAAAGCAGAGAGAGAGAGAGAAGGCAGAGAGAGATAGTATCGGAATCTCTAACTGTTTTGCCGTGGCTGGAAAATCTGGTTGCAATAATCGCCTGTGGTATAACAGACTCTAATTAACTCAACCACCTCCACTCGTCTCCATATCTCTATTTCTCTCTCCTCTCTCCTGTATCTCTACATCTCCCGCTCTGTTTCCATGCTTTACCAACTGGCTATGCTTCGTCATACTACTAGACATGATCACATTGATGGACAGGTTATGCTCAGGCATGCACAACAGCGAGTGATATATTAATTTGTAAATGCGAGCATTAAACGCATTTAAGCCGCTTAGATCTCGTGAGCTCCGCTAGCACTTAAGAATATCGCGCGATTAACTGATGTTTGGAGACAGTTGATGATTTTCTTCAACCCAAGTGATAATACTGAGCTATAGTCTATGTTATAGAGGCTGTAATTTCGTTGGTAATTTAGCTATATGTGATAGTGTTTTGATATTCTGATGCTTGTTGATATGTGAATTTTAGTGTATACTGTTTGTTTTACTGTGTGGAGTTTTCTAAAGTACATATATATAGAGATGTATTGGCATGGTATACTTTATTGAACATAAAACGTTGTAATGTAGAAGTTGTTTGGGATAAGTGTATAGTAGATTGGCTATATTTAAGCTCTTTAGAGCTTTGTTCTTATTTATTAAGTTAAATTCATCAATGAGTTTAACTATGTTTATTGAAACATTTTACTATTTAATTTGCCGTACCTTTAATTACTGTAATTAAGCAACCCTCTGTCTCTCTCCCGCTCTCTCTCTCACGCTCTCTCCCTATTTTTCTCTTTCTCTTTCCCTCTCCCTGTCTGTCCCCCTCTCTCTCTCTGTCTGTCTGTCTCTCTCTCTCTTTTTCTCTCTCCCTGTCTGTCTATCTGTCTGTCTCTCTCTCTCGCTATCTCTCTCTCTCCCAGTCTGTTTGTATCTGTGCAACTCTCTCCAGTTCTCTCTTTCTTTTATTCACTTGCTATCTGTGGTGATCGCGAGAATAGCGGTGCTTGTAAGCTGTAGTTAATTGTAATTTATATCATTGAGTGCACGGTTGATGTGTTGTAGAAACCCGAGGCCACGAGCACTTGTTTAGAATCGTCTGTTGAAGCCTCAGCCGACATCCCAGCTACAGCTGAGCTCTCAGCTGCAGGAACTGCTGCTGCTACAACAGCTGTGAGTACTGCTTTAGTGACTGGAACAACAGCTGCCTTAGATATAGCAGGTGCAGCAGAAGTTACAGCTGTAGTAACAGCTGCTGCAGCAGCAGAATTGTCAAATGCTGTAGGCGATATATCAGACGAGTCTAAAGCAGCTGTTTCCATCGCTGTAGAAGCTACTGAAGTAGCGGCTGAAACATCCATTGCAGCAGCTACGATAGTAGAAACATCAGCTGCAGAGGTACTCTGTGCAGCTGATGAGAATATAGCAGCTGTAGCAGATACTGCAATAGCTTCAACAGCAGACGCTACGATCTCAGAAGTCACAGCTGCTGAAGCAGAAGAAGAGTCTCATGCAGCTGTTGAGATGACTTGTGAAGTTTCAGTAACAGCAGCAGCTGCTGATGACGCAACGATTGGAACAGCTGCTGTCGAGCAGCCAGTGAAGATGGACGAAGCAGCTAACGCAGCTGCTGGGCCTATATCAGGTGAAGTAGATCCAGCAGCTGCAGCAGAAACATCATCAGCTGCTGCTAGCGATCGCCACAGTGATGAGAAGGACTGTTCCACTGGTCAACTACCTGAGAGACCTTCAAATGCTTCAGTGGAGATGAAAGATGGCAGTGAGATAAGAGGTTAGATGTCCCTGTAAATGAGCTTAATCTATTGTAATTCAATCATTTTCTATTATAAGTTAAGTGTATAATATATTCGACGTCCTTTTGTCTAGCTGTGTAATGATTGAATACAAGTAAGTAATTTTTTTGTGGACTTGTGTTACCGAATGGTTTCCAATACATCTGAACCACTGTGAACTATTCTGCAACACTGTTGTTACAAAGTGGTTCCAAAATAAGGTGCTTTAGATATGAACTTAGATTTGTCATCAGTTCCTTACATTCTGAACAGAACACAGGGCGGTAACATTCCTCCATTCTTTTCTATCATCAGTAACCCTCTCAACTTCTTCCCATGAAATGTTCATGTTCTCAAATCTCAGTTGATCGTGCCGAACCAGGTGCTTCTAGGTCTTCCTCTTTTCCTAGGTTAGGCTTCCAATTAATTGCAGTTTCTGCATGCCCATGCATTCATAACAAGTGACCCATGAACCTCAATCTTCTTTCAGAAACTATCTCATCTAATTTTCTTTGTCCAAACCTTTCAGGTACTGGTTTCTTTTATTATTTAAAATTCAGAATAGGACGTTATACTTTAGTTGTGAGCCGTCATGTAGTGCCTGGTTGCTGTTGCTTGTGCTTGGCTGGTAAGCCTGTTTGGAATTATAATTTTATTGAACAGTAGTCCTTGTTATTTGCTTCTCAAATTATTTGAAATGTCTAATTAGCCAATTGGTTGTAAACATGTCATTACAGGCTTGAAGATGTATTTATATGTATGTGTGTGTGTGTCTATATATATATATATATATATATATATATATATATATATATATATATGTGTGTGTGTGTGTGTGTGTGTGTGTGTGTGTATATATAATATATATACATGTGCTCCTTATGGAATTAGACAGAAGTCTTTGAGTAGAAGTATGTACCACAGACCCGCCGTATATAATATATATATATATATCAGCTATTAGCGGATGGAGCCAATGGCGAAGTCGGTTAGATACTCGATCGCGGATCAGTTGATGTGAGTTTAAATCTTGGGCTCGCCCGTGACTGACATCGCTTTCGAGTGAGGAAACTGACGTTAACCTTAGCTTTACCAGCTTTATATATATATATATATATATATATATATATATATATATATATATATATATATATATATATATATATAATAATACATGTATACATATAATGCCTAGTGGTTTAAAATTGCTGATGGTTCATTGTTAAATAGTAACAGAAGCAGCTACAGCTGTGCTTCCTGGCCCGTGCAATGGCTATATGAGAGGAAAGCGTACACAGAGCGAGGCAGCTCTGCAAGAGAGGTGAGATAATATTGCTTGATTTTTAAATTTAAGATATCCATCCAGGTAAAGATATAAGTAAGATATCCATCCAGGTAAAGATATGATGTGGATGGAAGTTTAATTGTGTCAATTGGATGTTAAGATTGGTGCCCCACATTTCTTGAAAAGCTGGCTGCAATGTAAAGTCTTCTAATTCAGCATGGCAGTCTGTGATGTGTAGTGGCGGTGTAGAATAAGGTGCTGTTTTATATGGCTGTAGTGGTTAAAGGTTGATTGCGAGCAAGACTAGGTCCTGTGGATTAGATTACCTGTAAGTTAGTTTTTGAGAACGTCCGATTGTGCTTTGTCTCGTTGTGTTTAGATTTATTTTATATTTTAATTGATTTGTTACTTGATCTCACCAGTTGGTTTGTCTTTGGAATACAAAAAACCTGGATGCTTTGTGGAATAGTATTTTGCATTGTGTTGGACTCAATGAGAAATTATCAGTTGTACATGCTAACTTTTAACTTTCTATGGTAGATGCTTGATATTTAATAGAGTATATCATGCAAAAATCATCTATACTTTACAACAGTTACATACAATAAAATAAGCAGTATACAATAAAATGCACATACATATATTGACTAGAACCACAATGTCAAAAACTATCATACACAGTATAACAAAAATGTCAAAATCTAAGAGATATTTAAAATTATCAGTGAGCAGAATGTCATTAAAACATGCATTACGTAATTCAAAACTGTATATCTCTAATTTTTAATTTAAATAATGTTGAAATACCATGTCTCTGTATATGTAATCTTAGCAGGAACATGAAGAAGTGCAGATCTTTGCCTGCCAGTGATTCTAACAACTATAGAGTAGATGAATCGAGAACACTGAACTCAGAAGATTCTCTTGAACAAATTCACGAAGCAGCGATACATACTGTTACCAGCTCGAGTACACAGAGCTCTGTCGAGTTAGATCAACAGTCTCACAATGCAGGTTTACCCAGGGTTATCGGAACAGCAGCCTCTGAAGAAGCGCCAATGCTGACAGCTATCCCTAAAGGTCTGGTGGATGGACTAACGAGATTCTTTACGCCTTCAAACAGGCGCAACTCTCGTGTGTCACAGAATGCTTCCAGAGCGAGAACAGATGAAGCTAGCACTGGTGAAGAAACGAGGTCCAAGTCAATCAAAAGTAGTTGTTTGAAGCCTTGTGGAGTACTAACTAGTAGTTCTTCAGTTAACAAAGCAGCATTGGAGGGTTTAAAACTCGGCGAGTCTTTTTCAGGTCACAGTTATAGTAAGTTAGCTACTAGAAAACTTCACAGTTCATCTGTCGGTAAAACTTCTGGCGGTGATTTTGCTTGCTTAAGTTTGGATAGGGCTGATCGAGGTGTGGTCAGAAATTGTTTACCGAACAGCGCCGATAAAGCGAAGCAGAATATCAGAGCCTTGACTAGCAGCCATACAGACGTAACAGCAAGCGATGCTGGGAACAAGCACGCTCCTTTGAAATTGTCGCTGAAAGCCGAAGGTGTAGCTGTCGACGGTCAGCTGGCGTGGAAGCGTAAGTCAGCGCTGATCGACGGTGTCCAGGCGACATCGTATCATTCGAAATCACTTGAAACAAATTCCAGTCAGCCGTTGTCGTCCCACACAAAAGTTAATTCAACGCTGGCGAGTGTTAGTGCTTACTCTGATTCTCTTGTAGAGTCCAAGGGAACGTTTGAAGCTGATAGCGGTTCAGTTGATTCGTCTGCCGAACACCGTGATGCTAAATCCAAGACTACTGAGCCTAATGATTTGTGCAAAACCGTTGCCGATGTGTCTATTGGCACTAGTGAAAAATCGAGCAGTAAATCATCGTCTTGTTCATCCAAGATGACATCGAATAGATCTCGCGAGCAGCTGATTGACGGTCTGTCGCACTTCTTCGCTGCCACTGGAAAGCGCAGATCTTGCGTCGTCAAACGAGAGAATTCTGCTGATGGACAAACTTCGACTCAAGGCTCGTCACAGACCTGCAAGAACGATCTCCTCGGTAACGAGAGACGTAGAGGAAGTACTAGCAGTTCTGTCAGCTTGTCAAAGGCTGTACTCTCCAAGCTACATCGGGAGTCGGTGTTTAAAAACAGAGCGATGTCCGACAGTGCCAGTATTGATGATGACACGATTGATGATGATAATATATCTGCGACAGCCTCGTCGCCTGGTTTTAGTGTTGACGCTGTGACATTGGTGGACGAAGGGTTTGCTTCATCGTCTTCTTTCTCCAGCGGCGACTCAAAACTGTCGAAAATAAAGCCCGGCCTGTCTGCTTTGCGCTTGGCATGCCGTGGTTTGAACAACAATCTGCCAAGTTATGGAGTCGATGTTTCCAGCAAGAAGTCAGAGACTGATGCGACTGAGAAGGAGAGTCTGGTGAAAGCCTATTGTGCTGGTGACAATGTGAATGGCAGTATTGCCAAGATTAAGTTGACTCGACTATCTGATTCAACAGATGTCAGGCTGCGGAAGAAATTGTCATCGCTCGAGACCTGCGTTGTAACGTCAACCCAGCTGGATTCAAACTCCTGTGTTGCTTCTCATCTCGATGATGTACTTGATGGACACTCTGGTAATTTTCCAGTGTTTGACTCTGAAGAGAGAACAGAGCGATGTACTCTGGAGAGAAGGAGGTGGAGGAGGTCGATTGATGAGAGTACCGTCCATGATGATATTGCTCATCCTGTAGTCTGTGAGGCTGATCAGGTTCTTTTCAGGAAAGCCAAGAAGATTGCCGCGGAGGTGAGATTGTTTGATATTTCTCTAGTCACTGGGACTGTTAGATAGTTCTACCCTGCTGTGCTCTCTCTTTATCTCTATCTGTCTCTGTCTCTCTCTCTCTCTCTCTCTCTCTCTCTCTCTCTCTCTCTCTCTCTCAGTGGACCTGCCTACTGGGAGGTCAATGGTATATAACGCCTCCACTCTTCTCTCTCTTCCGTTTTCCTCTTCATGTCTACATATGAGTGGAACTTTAAATGATATAGCAATGCTCATTCTTGTTGTTATATACCATTTTCTAGGGGTATTCTGCTTATGACGAGGTGGGCTATTCATAGAGTTTTACTTCTTCTTATCCAAAAGGATATAGCTATAGTGTAACTTAATGCTACTTGAGTTTACTTACTTAATTTTACCACTGGATTGTTGAACTACCACTACTATTTGTTGAAATTATATATAGAAAAACTAATTACTAGCTAGTAATGTCTATGTTTACTGCTTTTGTGACAAGATATACAAGTAGAAGAATTTCACGGTTAAAAATTTGTTTAGGTGATTGAATTTTTAACTGTTATTGCATATTTATGATGAATTTTTTTGCAATTTTGCACCTAATTACTGGAATTGTAATTTAAAGATTCATTCCTACGAATGATCGATAAATTTATTAATTCATAAATTTATCTAATGATTGATTTAACGGTGGGTTGATTTATTATTGCAGCTTTCAATTAATTGATGACTTTAAAAGATCAGTAATCGGCCAGTCTCTGGTGATTTTATATATAATTATTAAATAATAATTATAATAATAGATGAAATAATCATTTATAATATTATTATTTTATTTACTTACAGCGTATAATGGTGAGTGAGGTGCTGTCATCTGGTGAATGTCGCAGTAAATCAGATCTGATTGTTGTTCTGGGAGACACCAGGTTCTCATGTTCACCACAGGCCACGTCGTCAGTGCCATTGTCTGGGTAAGCATATTGCTTAATATTTAATTTAATATTTATTTAATTAATAGATAAGCATCTGGGTAAGCTTCCATTTTTTGTTCACCGGACTGGCTTTCATTTAGGACCATACTTCTCCTCAGCACATTTCTTTTGCAGATTGGTCTGGGTGAATTGATCTGTAGTGATGTGTACTGTTGGGGACGTCCCTGACATCATCCCTGGTTGAGGAAACGGACGTTAAATCTTTATTACAATTATTATTATCAAGCGTCATCACTAGAGCTAGAAAGTAAGCTGGTAAAGCTAATGTTAACGTCAGTTTCCTCACTCGAAAGCGACGTCAGTGACGGGTGAGCCCAGGATTTGAACCCCGCACATACTGATCCACAGGAGAAGGAAGAGGTACTGGATGAATGGACGAGTGGTTATATACTCTGTCTGATTGGCAGGAGGCGAAAGGTTCAAATCCCAATCAGGGCCGTCTCTTAATGTGTCCCTTGTGGTAGTAAGCTAGAGTTAGTTAAGCTCTACACAGTTTCTTGTAAGAGCTAGTGATCACTTACATCTTTGTCCTCTCGGAAACCAATCAACTGCATTTCATATCTCAAAACTTTGATACGTTTAAGGAGTGAGTTTCATGTAATAGTTTGTCGCTATTTAATGTAAAGTATGTAATAATTGTGCATTATAGATTTAATATTTGCTATTTTGATGCATTTTGTGTAATTGATGTATGCGCAGTTTGAGGAAACTGTACATCTGTCAGTATTGCCTGAAGACCATGAAAAGCCTTGAGGTTTACGAACGACACCAGGTTAGTAAATATGATAAGCTATTAGACTATTACTAGTCTAAATAATAAAAATGTACAATTTTACGTGTTTTCAGTTCTACTAATTTAAGTTTTACTAATTATGGTATTGATTTGGTCGAGATGGGCAAGATGGCTGTAATAACATAAACGGATTGGAAAATTGGCTGATTTTAAAAGTCTACTTTTTAGACTGAATTGGTATTTGTCAGTTATTGTTTTGGTATTTTTATTATTCAGGCTGGCATTTAATTACTTGGTTTGGTTTTGTTAATATTTGAATTGATACATTAACTTCAATTGATATTCTATATAGTGTAATTGTTATATTGACAATAAATTGACAAAATAATTAGCCATAAATTTTCTAAACAAATTCTAACCTGCAAGAAAGTGACAAACATACTGCTACTTAGGATTAAGGTGGTTTACTATAAAAAAATAAAATAATGGCAATCAATCAATCAATATGAATTTAACGTCCGATTCCTCGTCCTAAAGCAATGTCAAGAACGTCATTTGCCACCTGTGTAAGACGCCAAACACCACACGATGACAACTAAGTGTACAAAACCTCAAGATAAAGCGAGCTCAAAACAATCAATTCCAAGATCCAAGGCAAGCGGGTCAAAATTTAAACATATGGCAGAAAGAGATGGGTGATTAGCTTGCCTAGGAAAGTACCAATACAATTACGGGACCGAAGGTCTAGTGCCAGTGAATTACATATTGTTGAAGCAGAAAACATGAAGAAGTGTCTGCCCATGCAGATTTAATGTCTGGTACAGTAATAAGGATTTATTCTGGAGGAGCGAAGACTACGAGAGGGTTGATAGATTGATAAAGGATCAGATAGATAGGATGGTTTACCATAATTTAAACTTTTGAAGGTCAAGGAAGCTATCTTGAATTTTATTTGTTCGGAGACTGGTAGACAGTGCAGTTTCTTAAGAAGAGAAGCGGTGTGGGATTTGAGTATTTAGCATAATTTAACCTTTGAAAGCCAACTATCGCGTATACCAATACTTAATCTATATAATATAATTCTAGCAAGTTGTATTTTTCGCTACACCCCGCAGAACTCTCCGGCGAGTGCGTGCGGCGTAGACTGCTGGCCACCTGGTGACGAGATCTATCGACACCGCTCACAGAGTCCCACTGTCTCTACCTCTAAGCCTCGCACCAGGTTCTCTTTATTCTGCATCGACAGCGGCGTTAACTCGCTGTACGTGAAGAACCTCTGCGCGCTATTACCAGTTCTTGCTTCGAATGGGACTCAGCGCGGGATACCAGTCCTAGCGGTCCACGAGCACTGCTACTACGTGCTCACAGCGGGTGCTGAGGGCTGCAGTAAATACAGGATTATGGCGTTTATCATTCAGGTGAGTCTTAGAGTTTTGTTACTCTATAATCATCATCATCTTCCATTGAATCCCAGTTTAACCAGGGTCGCGATACGAATAAACTGTCTCAAATCCTCTCTGTCCTACACCGCACCACCAGCCAATCCCCTATTTGGACTTTTTTAATTCGTTTAAATTTTTGTAGTAATTTCTGTAGCCTAGGCACTCACCAACCGAATGCCCTTTTTGACGTTGGCGTTGCTTTTGTTAGTATATAATATATACTCTAAAAGTAAGCTCGCAATATAGTGAAATGATCGACTATGTTGATATATATCACTTTTAATGCCAGTTGTTTTAACCGTAGGTACACTGATGATGCTGTTGTTAAACTGGTGCATATTAGCTGTTGTTAAACTGGTGCATATTAATCCAAGGTTTTTCCTTGCTTTGTTGAATATGTAGTATTGGTGTATATATGTGTATATAATGTCAATATCTGCATCTTGTCATTAGGTATATTGATGATTCTGTTGTTAAACTGATGCGTATTGATCACTGGTTTTCCTTGCTTTGTTGTTAAATATTTAGTAAATATATTCAACAGTATAATGTAGTATAATAATAATAATAAATAATAAAGGTCTTAAATAATAATAATGTCTGTTTCCTCATACAAGGATGATGTCAGGGATGTCATATAACATTATATACAGTATTAGTAGAGCCAAATGCTTAAGTTTGATCCAATGTACGCTCTGGACTGATTGTAGATTTTTCAACGGCTGGAAGGCTGTTCCAAATCTGCAAGGTCAAGGTCTGAAACCTTATACACCTAATCCATGCATTATAAGTGTATTGTGGTTCTTAACAGTGGTAATCCTCTGTGAATATGCGCTGATATCTCTGATGTATTGTGATGTACTGCTATGCTTATCAGGTTTTGTGAAGCTGATATTTTTTCTTCATTTGTTTTCAGGAGAAGTCGACAAGAAATCTACTGGAGTTTCCTCTACCTAAGCTTTCAGAGATGGATAGAGATATCTTGAGAAATTGCTGTAAGTTTAGAGAAAAAATCTTTCTATGTTACTGAAACTTTTTATTAAATTTTGTTTAAATGTTGTCTATGTAATCATTAATGGTATGCTAATAAATGTGCAGTTTGATAAGAACAGAATGTGATAGTCGGTTTGTTTGCATTGTGTAAGCTGCAACATACAGAAGGAGAATTGAAGGACAGCTTATTTAATTATCTTATTTAATTATTATAAATAATTAATCATTGGACCTGGATAGTTTTTGTGATAATGAAATACTTAGTGAATTCTAGTTTGTTTTATAATACGAATTTTTGATTTTTTCCAAAGGGCTCAACACTCATAGAAATTTTTTCTGTTTAGGTGGTTGGTTAAAAAGATCTGGAACAAGGTCAACGAGAAATTTGTCTGCATGTAATGTCAAGCAATTGCGTGGTTGTGCTGCGACAAGCAATGGAAGCAGACTACAGTCTGTGGTAAGATTCTCTTCCATTTACGTAGCTATATAAACTGATATACGCATATCTAAAGAGATGCCTTACTGTCCTGTTTCTTAAAGGAGACCGTTGATATGTATATCGATGGGTATTCCCAAGCACAGGCTATATGTATTCTAGTTAAAGTTCTCGCACATATGCCTGTGTAATAAATTATGAGTGAAACACTCTCACATAGTGACACCACATAATGATACACGTGTGCAAATGCGTACGTAATACGTCGTGATGAAACACTCACACATAAAGCTGGTAAAGCTAATGTTAACGTCAGTTTCCTAACTCTAAGGCGATGTCAGTGATGGGCGAGCCCAGGATATGAATCTCGCACCTAGTGATCCGCGGTCAAATATCCTACCGACAGCGTCACAGTGATATACCTAAACAAATCAGGTAGCAATTACACACACAAAGTGTTACACCTTAACAATTCAGCTGTCAAACATTGGCACATACACATAAAATAAATAAAAATTGCTAGTTAGCAATTACTGAAAGATACAGACGTAATTCGATACAGATATATACGAATTAGTGATAAGAACGATACTCGTGGGTTTGGATGCTATCATTATAAAGTTTTTTTCAAAAGGTTTATTGTTGACAATATTTTTTTGTGGTTTCTCTGCTTGTACATGTGTGTTGTATTTACCAGAATATACCAGAACTGCTACCATCTTTCGTTATTCAATCATTAGTCAAACTTTGGTCGCAGGAACAAGGGAAGAAAGCCAAGGGCTTATTTCAATCCCCAATCAAACATGATTACAACATCCAGCTCATTTTTAAATCTATTCACCGACACCGCATTCACAACCTCCTCACTCAAAGAGTTTCACCTATCATTGTATTATTCTACCTATTGTACTATATGATTTGATTGTATGTTTGAATATTACCTGATGTTGCTTTGATTGTGTTACAGCTGTTACCTGATGTTGCTTTGATTGTGTTACAGCTGTTACCTGATGTTGTTTTGATTGTGTTACAGCTGTTACCTGATGTTGTTTTGATTGTGTTACAGCTGTTACCTGATGTTGTTTCGATTGTGTTACAGCTCTTACCGGCAGCTTGGCGGGAACGGAACTTGAATGAATCTGAAGACATGATGGAGAGTGTCACTTGTGAAGATCCTGAGCAACCCAAGAGGAAAACTGTGCGAGTCTGTCTAGCGGGTCAGGATCTATTGCAAATTTCTTAAAACCTGTCTTTTTAGCTATTTTGTATTCAATTTATTGTTATATATATATTATATATATATATATGTGTGTGTGTGTGTGTGTGTATATATATATATTTTTATTTATATATATATATATATATATATATATATATATATATATATATATATACACATGTATATATCTGTATATCTGGTATACTATATATTGTATTGTACTATACATTGAATTGTATTGATGATTAAGCGTTATATACCATGGACCTGCCAGTAGGCAGTGCGCTAAGAGAGATATTGTATTCTATTCTGATCGATGTCATCATGTTTATTCACAATTTTGCTCAGTGGTGTCATAATTCATAAACGGTTACAACTTTCAATTGGTTAGTTTCTGCTGTGCTCTGACGGCTACGTATTCTTGCCAAATATCGTTAAATCTGAGAGAGTCGGGCTGACATCAGACCAATTGACTTGAAATTGTTCAATAATATTGTCGATATTTAATAAATTTTTATAATAAAGATTTAATAAATAATAATAAATTTTTATAATAAAGATTTAATAAATAATAATAAATTTTTATAATAAAGATTTAATAAATAATAATAAATTTTTATAATAAAGATTTAATAAATAATAATAAATTTTTATAATAAAGATTTAATAAATAATAATAAATTTTTATAATAAAGATTTAATAAATAATAATAAATTTTTGACAAAATTACTTGCAATGAAAGATCAACACCTGTCGAATATTTAGATTGTAGATTGTATTCTTATAGCATTAATCCGGTGTTGTGTCCTAGTCACTGAAAAACGGAGGTGATTAAGCAAGAACTGAAGATGGCAATGGGAAACTTCTTCAGAAGCCATATTTTTTTCATGCTTTAGGCTACATAAGGTATGGATAAGATGTGGCCTTTTGTGAAGGAATTTATTAATTAATCTATGTAGTGCTCGTTGTGTAGCGTGATCACAGTCTCTGAGTATAAATATGTACTTTGGATTTACCACTTTGCAAAGTGATACAGAGCGAACGACTGTGCTACTGTTTCAAATACTGCAGTAATATATGATGTTATAATACAATAGAAGCCATACTTTTCCCAAGCTATAGGCTACATAAGGTATGGATAAGGCATAAACTTTGTAAAGGGATTAACTTGTTGATCTCAGGAGTGCTCTTATGGACGAGAAAGCCGATTGAGTATGAATGTGTACCTTGAACCTGCTACTTGGCAGTGCAGTGAAGAAGAAGTACAATGGATTGATAAGTCGTGTGTTTACGATGATTCAGAGTTGAGAGCTGAGGAGATCAAGCGACAGAGATGTGACGTAGACATCACGAGACCCGTTCATGTCGAGAACAATCGACGCTCTGCTGCTGATGGTGCCTCGGGGACTGCTGTGGAACTACCCGAGTCTATGGAAACCTCTGCTGCAGCTGATGTAGAACGAGTAAGTGTTTACTTGGGTGCCGCTAGACTTACGATGTTTCTGGAAGTCAATCAAGAAATATGCGTGAGAGTATTTGGAATTTAGATAGTTAATGAGGAAAATATATTGAATTTGTTTAAGAAATTATGAGAATATATTAATCTATATTTAAAGAGAGCAGAATATAAGAGAAGATAAAATTCTGATGGTTGAATTGTACCAAGATAGATGGTATACTAAGGCTGTTTATGGAATCTTTTTTTTGTGGAACTTGTTTATGAAATGTTTGCAGAATGTCTGGATCGGCTAAATTAATAAGCATTTCGTTCGCATGATTGAGAACTGCACTAGTTAACTATTGTTTCACGTATTTTGTAATGCAAATTGTGCTAAGGTAATAGCTGGTAAAGCTAATGTTAACGTCAGTTTCCTTACTTAAAAGCGATGTCAGTGACGGGCTAGCTCTGGATTTGAACCCTGCACACACAGATCCTCGGTCTTATCTTACCTTATCTTATCGATGTCGGGCCATAATTAAAATTAAGGGCCACAATTCAAAGCTATGTTTCATTTATCTTTAATAGCTGTGCCGTTAACTCTATACTTTGTGCATTTCTCAGGCGAATCAGGAATTTCTAGCAAGAATTGCTTCTAGTGCCAGCGATTCCTCGTCAGCTGAGAACAGGAACAATGCTGTTAACTCTGCGGATGATTCCAAAGCACTATTTAATACAACCATCCTGATGACTTGCTCTCAACCGATCGACTCTAGCAGACTCCAAAGTCAGAATGAGAGTACGAATGACTCACTAGAGAGCACAGCAGTTAAATCTGATGAAGCCGTGACTCCATCAGCTTCGTCTCTACTAGTATCAGCTGATATGCCATCGAGTCGCCAAACAAGTAATAACAATAATAACATATCTGTGATAACGACTGAGTCCGACAAAATGGCGCCACATTGCGAGACGGGAAACAAGAGCTTGTGTATTGAAGCAGCAGACAGAAATGGTTCGACTGGTGTAGCATTACCGCAAAAGCCCGAATCGCGTACCGTAGCGTGCCAGACCGATGCGTACGATAGCGATGACACCACGTCATCATCTGATGACGAGTCATCGAGCGATGAGTCAGATGATTCGTCTTACGAGTCAACGTCGGAGAGTCCAAATCATTCGCCGAACCCGGGCACCATCGCTGAAGCAGTCTCTGTGACCGCTGAATCTGCCACCAGCAAGGCTGTGGCTAAGGTGCATTGCACGAGCGTGGATGCTCATGAGCCAGAATCTGGATGCAGGGATTTACCTAGACCCGTGATGTCAGAAGTAGAACAGAATCGAGAAGCGGAATATTTTAATGAAGATAAAGCTGGGGCGGCAGATTGTAACTCATACAAAGAAATTAGTAGCTGTGAAACGATAGACAGTGCTGGCGGTGATGATGTATCTAAAACCGTTGAAGCGCCTAGGCATGATATAACTTGTGCTTCTGAGGATAATGCAGCTTTAAAACAAGGAGGTTCTAGCAGCCAAAGTGAGTTCAATGACGCAGATAAATCTGAGAGTTGTGTTGAGTTTGAGGGTTGCTGTGAACAGACCCATGGTAAGCATGGCAACGCTGATCGGCTGTGTGGTGCGTGTGAGCCATGCAATCAGTGTGGTCAGTTCAGTGATACAGCTGCCAGTGAACTTCATTGCAATCAGTATAACGATATTAAATCAACTGACGATGTGTCGTGTAATCAGTGTAACTGCTCTACGTCAGCCAATGGAGTGGCGTTTAATCAATGCTGCGGTGGTTTATCGACGAATCAGATTGCTTCCGCCAATGATACTGTAGAGACTGCGGGCACATACGCATGCCAAGACTCTGATGGAATTCATCTGACAACTTCCCATCAAGATTCTCCGATGTCCACAGGCAGCAGTGATGATGATAGTTCCAGTGGTAGTGAGGAATCGGATGAGGACTGCGGTGATGATGATAATCTGCAAGAAGAAAATGTCGGTAATTGTCTGTATGCTGGTGGTAATGCTAATTATAGAATGAAGAACGAGAAAGATCGTTTCTTTGACGACTGCATGAACACGGCTTCGATGAACGTTGGTTCTTCAGGCTCCTCACTCGGCGTAGGATATATTGGAAATGATTGCTGTATGCATAACAACGGGGGAAGCATTGGTCACATGACGTCATCCCCCGCTTCAATGGCTGATAGCATTGGCTGTCAGCTGACATCCCCGCTGTCCAATCAGAGCTTTCATATGGGTCAGTCGCCGGCTGTTAACTGTAGCATGGACTACTGCAACAACCCCACAGACAGTCAGTCGCCCTCAGCTGCTGAAGCCTGCCGTGCATTCAAGATGCCGGTGGACGAGACGGGAAGGTTTGGCTCGTGTGGAATGAACGGGGGGTACCCGGTAGGTGGTGAGAGGGAAGGACTGATGAATGGTTTTTGCGGGGATATGACCGGTAGCGTGTGCATGCAGTATGCTGCGTGCGGTCCCTCTCCCATCAGTCAGAACTCTCCTTCTAATAGTAACATGTACTGCAACATGGCTGGTGCAGCCAATCACGACTCTCCTAACATGTATGCTGGTATGATGCCCAATCAGAGCTCTCCTAACAGTGCCATGCTGTATAGCTGCATGCCAACACCGTCTCCAACCAATAGCAGCTCTCGTAGTTTCAACATGGCTTCGCCCAGCTCCTACCCCGCTCAGCAGCTGCAGCAGGTGCAGCAAGCTGATCGCAGCTGTCCCAGTGCTCCAGCAGCTGCTGCTATGCAGTCGTATTCTGGTTCACAGCAGATCGGCAGCAGCTGTGTGGTACAAGCAGATACCTGTGCTAGCATGATGGACTCGTCCAGTAATAGCTGGCAGCAAGCTCAGATGTCAGGATTTAAGGATGAGGGTAGTGTACGGCAAACATATGGAAGTGAGTTTGACACTGCAACGGGTATGGCATCGTCTCAGAGATCACTGGTAGGATCTAATGCTTCCCATATGGGCTGTGAAATTAATCAGGGCATGTCTGGGCAATGTATGTCTATTCAAAACATGCCTGGGCAAGGCAAGTCCACTCAGGGGATGTCTAGTCAGAATATATCTCTGCAGGGTTTATCAGGACAAGGTATGGCATGCCATGGTCAATCTAGTCAGGGCATGTCTGGCCAGGGCATGTCTGGGCAGGGCATGCCTGGGCAGGGCATGTCTGGGCAGGGCATGTCTACCCAGATGGTGTCTCAAAATAGAATTCCTTCTACTCACCAGCAAGTGCTTGCTAAGCAGCCGCAGCTGCAGCAGCAGGTACAGCAGCAGCCGCTGCCTCAGCACTATCAGCCGCAGAATATGCTCAATCAGCAGCTGCAGCAGCAAGCTAAGACAGCTAAGTATCCCATGTCCTCATCAGCCTGTACCTCGCAGACCCAGTCTAACAAATCACAACGTCGTGGCTCCAAGGCAAACAAAACGTCCGTTCTCTCGTCGACACGGAACCACGTTGCTCCAAACGTGACCATTCAACCCGGTACGAACATTATTACCAGCTACGACATCGTTAACATGAACGCTGCTGTGGGCGGAGTCAATATGAATGCTGCTGTGGGAGGCGTGGCTGTGGGAGGAGTCATGCCTGACTATAGATCCCACCAGCAGATGATGCCGTCGTACCAGCTGAACAGCGCCTACCTGGCAGCTGCCGATAGCATGCTGCCACCTGGTGACATGCACGGTTACCGCAGCTACGTGGGGTGCCAACAACAACAACCTCACAGGCACGGTGCCACTCATTGTCTGGTGCCGTACGGTATGACAGAGGTTGACACAGTTACAGGGCTCTCTATGGGCGGAATGATCAGAGACGGTAATATGTATAATGGTATGGAGGGCGAGGGAGCTTACGGTAGTATGACTGGATCTAGATGGTGAATCATTGCCTTATATGGTACTTAACAGCAGTCTTTGGGCTAACCGGCATGTGTTCTGTCAGCCGTACTACTGTCGGAAGGAATAATAGTTATCACTGGTGATTTTTGATCTGTTCTGCTCTTGCAGAAGTTGAACTCTGATAGTGATTAGATTACGGCCATTGTAGAATTTGTTTCATCAGTGTGAGAACTTTAGTTTTAAAAAAGTTACTTAAAGATTTTGTTAGTCCGAAATCTTAACTCTATCTAAGGAATAATAGCATGAAAATAATTCTTGCTTTACCATCTTTAGTTTGAATGTCCTATAAATACTTAACAATTATAACAATTGTTAAGTACAAATACTTAGCATTTTTCTAAGAGCCAAGTGAGCTATGTGAATGAAGAGAAATCTAACCTCGTATAAAGAGATATGACCTTGCTCATAGCGTCTACCGCTGTGTGTTGCACTGTATATTGATCATGCTTTTTTATAGTAGAGCTTGCTGCTTCATGGCCACATTATGTGTTAGTCTGCCGAAACCTTTCTAATTGTGTTATTTTAGTGTATAATCGTCATCAGTACAATGTATATGCGTGTATACTGTATATATTGTATATGCAGAAATGCTGCAATATACAGGTAATTTTGAGTGCTTTGAAGTGTGTTATTAAGAATGAAATTTTGCATAGAATATAGCTCTTCTTTTTATATTAATTGAGTTAAATGTATTCGATGATAAGAGAAAGTTTCATAATAATTCTTAGTATATAACGAATAAGGAATGAAATAGAGTTAAGGTATAACGTTGAAGAAATACCGCTTGCCGTATTAATTCATTTTATTTTATAAATGTTTGAAGTATGTACAATATATGCATTTGACATTATGATGTCTTGTAGTCTGATTTAAATGACTTGCAGATCTATTTTATGTATTAATTGACTGATAATTTATAATTATTATTTAGTATTACAACTTAGTAACTAAACTACTAATTGATATTTACTAATGATTCGTTATATCTCAGTTATGATGATGCAAGAATGTAGACTCCGTGTATGCAACATTTAAAATGATATGGGCGCAGTCGATGAATAGTTTTTAATTGAAAAATTCAGCTAATGGATAAAGTTTTCAAGTGGTGGATGAAGTTGTAAATATTTGTTGCTTTACTGAAATCCTGTCTGCAATAAGCGGTAGAGCTGTTCGATATGTATTGTTATGAAATACGTAAGAACCGTAGTTGTGTGAAAATATCAAAATACGATTGAGAATGTACCGCTGCAGTATAAATAAAAACTTGAGTAGAAATACGAGTCTAGTGATTGCATAGTTTGACTTCATGCGTTGTTGTACATAGTTGACTGAATTGTCTGCATGCTGGTCTGTGTTGTTACTGTTGTTGTTGTTAGAGTTTTATATGCCTCTGCTTCAATCCTTGCAGCTTTTCTAGAACTGTACAGAAGTTACTCGTTCTTGTTCTTATACTGCGACAGGAGAAATAGAGGGCTCTAGTTAAAGATCAATTTTAAAATTAAATTTATGTTAAACTTAAGAGATCTCTCCAGACAGAGAGAGAGAGAGAGAGAGAGAGAGAGAGAGAGATTTGAGGATCAGTGACAAGAAGAGGCTGTTCCCAGCAATTTTAACATCAAGCTCATTATTATCTTTTTACTATTTGACATGTGCCACGATGTACATGCTTCTTGTTGTCGTAGTTGATGGCAACACTCAAATCATTGTAGATACTTGTCAGTTTTCAGTGCACTATGGTTGTGTGCCAGTGTGTATTTGAAATTGTATCGTTCTATTTATAGACCTTAGACATTAAGAGTCCAGCTTCTTCGGACTCGTATGTAACTGTTTATAGACTAAACGAACATGTCTAGGCCAATAGGCTTGTGAGTGTTGATGTGAATATTTGTCTATCTGGTTATAGAATTGCTGCGTTATTGTTTAAATAGCATGTGTTAAGCATGCTTTAAGTGAGTTAATGTGAATATTTGTGTTCAATTTTATTATATTTGGCTAGCTTGGGTATAATTATTTATATTAGTTTTGGTGTGCTACTGAATATATGTGAACATGTTCGTTAGAGTGTGTAAATGTGTGTGGGTGGGCGTGTGGACTGTATAATAAACTCTATATATATATATATATATATATATATATATATATATATATATATATATAAGCATACTGTACATTGTAGATTTTATTATCGTTTTAAAGTGGAAGATTATTTATTTTTTGTTTTTACTGTGAAAATTACTGATTCTAACGTAAAAATGGAGCTTTAGTATGTCTATTGTTTTTTAATGTATCTGTATTAAAGAAAATGGCATTCAGTCAATCACAATTTTAACGTGAATATTTAACAAAACGGCATTGTATTAGAATAAACTAGTTAGAGTTACTTGTTCAGTTGTAATTATGCTTGTAAGGAGATAATTTCCATTGGAATTTTAGTCGTTGCTATTAGTGGCATTCAGCCCTTAAGTTTAAGTGAGAAATTGCGCAAATGTAGATTTATAGATTCTCTCATTTAGACGGCTATTTAATTAGTTCTAACTATTTTGCTATGAAACTCTAAGCTCACCTTTTCTACTCGACAAACATCTACATCCAGGTTTCAGGAAATTGTACCTGCAACTTTCTCCCTAGTAGTGTGTAAGTTTAAATTCTTCTACCCTGTGCCCCAAATTTTTTACCGGCCTAATTTCCGCCGCTATATATAGAGAGGATACCTTAACGGTAAATAACAAATGAGCTGTAACAAAAACTTTGTCTTTAGAAACGGTTCAGGTCAGTATGCTTTAATTTTATTGTTTGATGATTAGTAAAATAATATCTATCATACATGCGACCAGGGACGAGACTCTCTCTCTCTCTTAGTGCACTGCCTACTGGCAGGTCCATGGTATACAACGTCTCCATTCTTCTCTGTCTTCTGCTATACTCTTCATGTCCACATAAGAGTATGATTTAAAGTTATTAAATAACCACTAATTTATCAATTATTATATTAGGACATGTGTTTTATTAGCAGTGATGATCTTGGTTTAAACTGTTTGTATGATGTTGCAGTTAATACTTAGTATGGATTTAATTGATATAGATAATAAAACAGTGAGCAAGTTAATCAGTGGCGTAACCGGGATTTAATCTTGGGGGCACTTTAGGAGAGGCACTCATTTTATAAAATGTGTGCACCTATATTTGGGCTTAACAAAAATTACACCACGCCTTGGGCGGCACAAGACTCCTCCTGCCACCCCCCCTCTCTACGCCGCTGAAATCAATCTAAAGCTGATAGTATTATGATATAAAATTTGAGTATTCATCAGCCTAATTTAATTAATTAAAACTTTATAATGGAGAATAGAGACACAGAGAGATCATGTTAAACCGTATTTTGTTATCATCTCTGTGTTAATTGACTTACATTGCAGTTTTTATTACATGCAACCACTGATGCACAAGTCTTTTACGTATATCGTGTTGTACCTGTACAAAAGTTGATAACTTTTCTGAAATGTATCTGCATATGATTGACGAATTTGCATGCATATTGAAGCAGACCGTATATCACTTATAACTTTAAGACTAAGTTAGTCCAAACTCTGTTGAAAAAGATGTTTTTTTTAAATTAAGTAACTGATGAGAGATATTAATTAATTATTATACGAATTTGCTACATGATTTTGTAAAAATAAATAACTTATTTATCAGTAAGAGGAAATTGTTTCTGAAGTGACTCAGTAACGTCGTTATACTATTACCATTATACCTGATGTTCTGATTATAAACTGAAAGATTTACAGCAGATGTGTAGTGATGACGTGGTGACTGTCTTTAGCTTGTTCAGTGTCTCAGCTCTTAGCTTATTAGTCGGTGCCTCACTGTGTTGTCTGGTAAAGAAATGGGCGTTAAATCCGTACAGCACTGTCTATGTTTAGAGTAGCCTACTTGTCAATTTGTATTTGCTAGCATTTAGTATGAACTGATGGGATTCGAGTTGTGGGCATTAGTATTAGATTAGATAGTATATGTAATAAATGTATTATAATGGAGTCCCAGCTTGTACTGAAGTATTGCTCTATATAGTATTGTCTCTGTTATCATCTTTGGAAGAGGAAATGGAATTAATCTTGATGGATATAATTATGACGGACTGTGTATGTACTTAAATCCTGCCGACAGCTGCACGCGATCTTTAAGCTTGTGTACATAATGTTATACTAGTAGATGTTACAACTTGGGGAGTACCTAAACTTAAAAGAACGTTATAATATGCTGTGTATCGCAGTTTACTCTCTGTACATAGACTGTATCGTGTAGAATGAAGTCTATCTTGTGAATAGATTCACTGCGTTGTTTATAATTAGAAGTTTATCGCATGTCTAAATTTTGTCAATGCCAAAGTTTTTCGTCTAATAAATAATTATACCTTAATCTGTTTAATAATCATTTCTCTTATTAGGGATATTGAATAGCAATCCTACTGAATTCTAAGGTAATCGATTCAGCAACCTTCTGCAGAGCAGGCAGTAGTGATGCACACATTGCTATGCAAGTACAACGTGTAATATGACAGCAGTTGTTGATTTGTTGTAACTCAAGACATCTAGAACCTGTTATCCACTAGGTTCAGAAAATCATTAGACTGTTAATCAGTAGACTGCTAATCATTAAATTGTTAATCATTAGACTGCTAATCATTAGACTGTTAATCATTAGACTGTTAATCATTAGTCTGCTAATCATTAGTCTGCTAATCATTAGACTGCTAATCATTAGTCTGCTAATCATTAGACTGCTAATCATTAGACTGCTAATCATTAGACTGCTAATCATTAGACTGCTAATCATTAGACTGCTAATCATTAGACTGCTAATCATTAGTCTGCTAATCATTAGTCTGCTAATCATTAGACTGCTAATCATTAGACTGCTAATCATTAGTCTGCTAATCATTAGACTGCTAATCATTAGACTGCTAATCATTAGACTGCTAATCATTAGACTGCTAATCATTAGACTGCTAATCATTAGACTGCTAATCATTAGTCTGCTAATCATTAGACTGCTAATCATTAGACTGCTAATCATTAGACTGCTAATCATTAGTCTGCTAATCATTAGACTGCTAATCATTAGACTGCTAGTGATAGATGTGTCCAAATGAGCAAGATAGAAATCGGCTCATACATGTGAATGACTGTAAGCAGCTTAGTTAATACTAACAGAACGATTCCACACAACACAATCCATCTACTTTATTAAACATCAAAACAGATTCCTGAGATAGTAGGGCAGCTCTTATATAAAGTTCTCTTCATCAGCACAATGGTTTAATACCGCGACCACGACTTTAATTTAAAAGAAACCACTACAACAGTCAGCACTACAGACAATAACGATGGTAGCCATTAGTACTAGTTTAATCTCCTCTAAAGCCACTCTAGGCACTCTTCACTGTCATCATGAACCTCATCGATTCGTATCTTTGTTAACCATGTCAAAGCATTCGCATAGTTTAATCGAGATAATGGTTATCCATTATTTTCAGCATCTCTGTCATTTAATCCACTCTGAAACAGTTATTCTAGTTACCTTAAAAAATTCTTTTACAGGTCAAAACAGAATGGTTCATATCAAAGGAGCAGATTCAACGAATAGAGATTTATTAATGAATAGAGTTTTGAAGAACTAATCTATGGGCGATTAGCAAGTGGAGCTGTGTTTCTTATTGTCAAGGTTAGACAAATGCCCAAAAACAAACTAATGTAGTTACGTGCAGATGATACCAAAATTCTCAGACACACAAGGAGCTAGCCATCATCATGGATTCGGAGAAGTAAGAAAAACCACAATAGTTACGTCAAAAGTTCTACATGCAGCAACACAACATAAATTAAAGTCAGAATGTCAGATATAGTCTACACTAGTCCCAATAGGAAGTGCCTCTAGCTAGCTGCCATACGAATAGCGTCCCACAGTGTGTCAGACATCTAGGCCCTCTCACCACGGATTCTTCTGGCCAGCTGAATGTCCTTCGGCATGATGGTCACACGCTTGGCGTGGATGGCGCACAGATTGGTGTCCTCAAACAGTCCTACCAGATAGGCCTCACTGGCCTCCTGTACACAACAATCAATCAAGAATAATCAACATAGATTTACACAAATATTTCTTTATTTATACATATGTAGATTTAAATACTAATTTTATTTTCTATATATATAGACACCATTTATATAGATTTTGCAGGGTATTCATGATTCACCACTTTGCGACTGTGGTCAATCTCAAACCATGAAACATATCGCTGAGGAGAATCCTCTAACCCGCCTACCTACATAAGCAGTCTTACAAGTGCAGTAGCTAATTGGATTAAAGCATCCGCTAAGTAAAATAATAATTAAGATTAAGTTTTTTACGTTAGCTATTTATGTTTATTATGTTATTAGTATACAAGATGCGAATGCAAAGTCGATAATTTGCAGAGATTGCTACTGCTGTATGCCTTTATAAGTTTAATTAATTTCAAAACTAAATTATGCCTCTTACATCAATCTACTGAAGTTTCTACCACTAACAAACCTAAGAAAAGTGTATGCATATATGATATACATATATAATGACAATAAAAATAATATATAATGTGTCATAAAATATATAGCTACCAAGCTGCACTATAGCAACTTTACAATAAAATTACTAATCAATACAGATTCGCTTACAACACGTAGACATTTATTGCAGAAAGCTTCATTACGAAATCGAGTCAATAACTCTAATGTTGATAACGGTCCTCATTAAATGCCACACACTTTATCAATCAAATCTAGATCAGGATACACTCCAATGACACACAAGAGTTTCTACAAGACCTGCAGAGCTCCTATAGCAAATCAAATCTAGATCAGGATACACTATAATGACACAAAAGATTTGCAGAGCTCCTATAGCAAATCAAATCTTGATCAGGATAAACTCCAATGACACAAAAGAGTTTCTACAAGACCTGCAGAGCTCCTATAGCAGCGCTCTGGAAACGCAGATCTGTCTTGAAGTCCTGAGCGATCTCTCGCACGAGACGCTGGAATGGTAGCTTGCGGATGAGCAGCTCGGTGGACTTCTGGTAGCGACGAATCTCACGCAGAGCAACGGTGCCGGGACGATATCTGAAAATATTAGTACAACGGTACAGCGCTATCACAGTACAGTAATATTAGTAAAACAGTACAGCGATTCTGCAGTACAGTAATATTAGTACAATATTACAGTGCTACCAAAGTACACTACTTTAGTACAATAGTACACTGTTACCACAGTACAGAAACATCAGTACAGCGCTACCACAGTACAGTAACATCAGTACAATAGTTCAGCGCTACCACAGTACAGTAATATTAGTACAACAGTAAAGTGCTACCACAGTACAGTAATAATAGTACAACAGTACAGTGCCACCACAGTACACTGCTATTAGTATAAAAATGCTAATGTTAACATTAGTTTCCGCGCTTGAAAGCGATATCAGTGACGGGCGAGCTCAGGATTTGAACCCGCACATACTGATCAGAGGTCTAATATCTTACCAACATCGCCACTGGCTCCAGCCTCTTTTGTGCATCTCGTGCTACTCCAGCTCATAGTACAACACATTACAGTGCTACCACAGTACAGTAATATTAGTACAACAGTACAGTACTACCAAAGTACACAACTTTAGTACAACGGTACACTATTACCACAGTACAGTAACATCAGTACAATAGTAAAGTGCTACCATAGTACAGTAATATTAGTATAACAGTACAGTGCTACCACAGTACTACAATATTAGTACTACAGTATGGTGCTACAGCAGTAATTACAGTGAACGACCACAGCATAGAGAACAAATTAATTATTAATATTCTTTTTATTCGAAATAAGAATAACAACTCCACCTATGAGGTTTCTTGACTCCACCAGTAGATGGAGCACTCTTACGAGCTGCTTTGGTGGCAAGCTGCTTACGAGGAGCTTTACCTCCGGTTGACTTTCGAGCAGTCTGCTTGGTACGAGCCATATCTCTCGACTAACGTAGCTGCAGAAATATATATTAATGTACAGTAGAAACAAACCTTTTAACATTAAATGCTATACAAAATATTAATGGTAACACACACTATAGTGAAATTATCAACCATGTTGATATCTATAACTTTTTAATGCCATAACTTATAAAAATATAAGAATAGGCTACAAGTAACGGAAGTAATACCATAATAAACCTTAGGTATTAAAATGAATTAATTTCTTTCGAAACAAATAAGGATGAGAGTTGGATTGATCCTGAAACCTGAAAGTAAAATTCTCCTTACTACACCAGCAATCTTTAGAGCAAAAACTTCAAACATGACCATAATTAACAGTGTAGCATTAAAATTCACAAAAGATATAGTTCACAGTTAATTTCTCTACGAATTACAGTTTTATATAGTCTGCACTGTACCTGCTTTAATTACTTTATAAGGCAATATATTAATTTAAATATAAGTTGACTAATGAAATAAGATTTAAATCAATCTACAAGTACGCCTATTAAACTTCTAATCAAAAATTAGCAAAACATGGCAAACGTTATGTAGCCACATAATGGCGTCAAATGAGATCATATGATAAATTCTACCATAAAATCATGTAATATTACTTAAGTTTTACATTTTATAAAGTAGTATGGTGTCACACACTAGATACTAAATTAACTTTAATGAATGTACACTAATAATTTCCATGTAACTTTATTTAAAATCAAAGATGAATCGAAATTCAGTCAAAATTCAAGTAATTTCTACTAACAAAGAAAACTAGCCAAATATCAACTCTAATATGATAATTAGGCACAGCCTCGTAGCGTCCCTCAAATAACCATAAAAATTGTGAACAAAAATAAACTTTTACGGTTTTTCTCGCTAAATTTTTTGGTCAAAACCATCCCAAAATCATTCAAAAACTAAATTTTCAACAGATTATGTAATAATAATTACAGTTAAAATCTTTTAAATGTACTAACTTTTAACACTTTTATTTGTAAAAATCGTTAAGAATTGAAGCACAGCTAAATTTCACGACGCTCTCAGAATAGATAGAGGGCGCACGCCGCGCAGCTGCAGCGCTTTCGTGCAATCAACGGGATATGAAAACTCGGTTTTATTTCTGAAATATTTTATTAATTTTAGTAACTTTTAAGCGCTTATATAGTACAAAAATGGATAGTTAAGAAGAATAAAATAACTACCTAAATTCTGAACAAAATTGGCTAAAAGTATCTTCTGCAAAATGCAATATTTAAAATAATATATTTTTGTAAAATAAAAATTGAGCAAAAGAAAAACGTGAGCAGATTGTAGACGGAAAATAATTGTGCAAGCTAAGCAGCTTCGATATGCAAATGAGACAGAGCTAGCGAAACAGCTAAGCAGCTGTTTCGCAAGCTCTGTCTCATTTGCATATTGAAGCCAAGGTGGGCGGAGTAAAGTTTCAGAGGCGTTGCACACTGAATCAATATGGGCGGAGTTAATACCAATCATTTATTGATACACAAATGAACAATCAGAAAGTCTCAATCAACCAAAAATCAATCATTGACAAAATAACAATCAAAAATTATCATCAGTCATTCAATAAATAATAAATGCATTTTTAAAAAGCGTTTAATTCTTGCCGATGCTTCAACGTTACGAAATAAATTAGGGTGAGTCAATGTCGTTACAGCTATCCTATAGGCCTACTTACTACTGCGACGGACATACATAATATTCTAACATGTCACACAATCGCATTGTAAAAGCAGTTTACAATAATTTCAGACCTTTGCGTGCATTAATGAAAATGAATTGTCTGCACTCTGTATAGATCAAATAATACGACTCTGGCTAGATCGAAGTATTGAAAATAATGAGTTTTACTATAGTGCTGGTGTTCGAATGTGTCGATCATAAAATTGAAAATGTGAGCTGACATTTTTATTTTAATCGGTGGTATTTTAATTATACCTGTATAATTGTGTATACTAACTTAACTAATGGAATCTCTATACTTTTATCTGATCCTGCACTGACAAATTGACTGGGTTGAGTGAAGCTCAGAAGCTGGGCTGATCCGCTCTTTAGCTGCAACATATCAAGTCGACATGTCCCTGGAACGAGCGTCACTCTCACTTAAGCTATGCGCTTATTTCAACCGAAGCAGTGACAGCTTGTTACAACCATCGTCCATGACAACTGTGAGCGATATTCGAAATTAAACTGCTTATATAAAAAACAGTCTCCAGAAAATTAAAATGAGAGAAATATAAAGAATTAAAATAAAATTATATATACACATTTATATATATATATATATATATATATATATATATATATATATATATATATATATATATATATACAGTATATATATATACCCAGTGCCGCAGCTAGGGTCTGAGGGGCCTCCCGAAGCTATTGAAGGGGCCCTGAGAAAATTATATATATATATATATATATATATATATATATATATATATATATATATATATATATATATATATATATATATAGACTATATATATATAATATTATATACTTATAGATCTATATATGCATAGTATTGCATACTATGTGGCGGATCCAGAAATTTTTTAAGGGGGGGCCAAAATTGTATGGACAATGTCCACATTTTTCGGTTACGCTGACGCTTCTCCGGAGGTGTACGGACAAAAGCCCTCCCGGACAAAAGCCCCCCGGACAAAAGCCCCCCCGGACAAAAGCCCCCGCCCGGACTTCAGAGATCAGTTAAACAAAAGAACATAGTTATTTGCATGTTTTAATTCTGTAATTTTGACGCCCCTTGCCCAGTAAATGTTAGTCGAAGTTGAGGAAGGCACAGGGGTCCACCTCGCCATAATCAGAATCCCCCAAGAATAATGGTATATCAAGCTTGATGATTTAAAAATCCTCTTGTCTGTGAGCATGAGGAGGAAACCAAAGACAGATAAGAATCGATCGGGGCGTTATATGCCATGGACCTGCCAGTAGACTTAGAGAGAGAGAGTGTGTGTGTGTGTACATGCATAAGATTAACAGCTGCATGATTGAACCCACTCTAGTGTTTTGTTCATGATCAAGAATGATCGGGGATATGAGAAATATTCATAAATAAATGTATAGGCCTACTACATATAGGCCTACTATGGAGCGTGTAACACTTCAATGGCCTCAAAATTATTTTATATTATTTATAAATCACGATGTATAATTATGTGAAATCACAGTATAATTATGTGCAATTATAGTAGGCCTATTATTATGTAAAGCTAGAATTTCTCATTTCTCAGATAACAATTGATGATGCACAATTAACTATCCTTATGCTCTGATTATCTGCTGTAGCGAAGGTCAAATAATGACGCATCAGCCTATCAGACGGTATAGTATTCAGTTTTTCAAATAATAAAAGAACGTTTGCGATTGGCCAAATTCTCTGTAGGCAATGTGTATTACCGTTTCGAAAGCTCATGCCGAAATTCTTTTTGTTGAGAATATTTAAGTAGGCCCTATTAAATTCAATACACTATAAGAGCAAAAACTCCATTGTTAACAAATGTCTCCTCTATTATCTATTATGTGTTTATCAATAACATAATGTGTTGTGTATATCTATGATATCCGGGAGGGCTTTTGTCCGGGGGGCTTTTGTCCGGGGGGCTTTTGTCCGGGGGGACTTTTGTCCGGGAACCTTCTCCGGAATAGTGGAAAACCAGAAAAATGCTAAGGGGGGACTCAAAATATTTCACTACTGAAATTCAATTTTTTCTTAATTTAATAAATTTAAATCTAACAATTTTACATTAACTTATGACGACTGTTATAAATTATAGTCTTATGAGTCAAGCCTATATTCGATATTACATTTATCATTTTCAAGATTAAAGGATTCTAACTTTGTGAGTAGAACCAATGAAAAAATCTTACAGATCTAGCTGGGCCTACATTTCTAATAAAGTGTAGGTTATTCCACCCTTGGAAAAAACTCAGCAGATGTGGATGAAATGCAGAATGACCTAATTTAGGCTGATGGGGGCTCAAGCCTCTCCCAGTCAAGGCTGGTTGCGTCACTGCTCCGGAACAGAGTTCATATTTCTTTACTTACACGGTTTTTTTACTCTTAAAGTAGGAATGTGCTAAGTACTATAGTGAAAAAGTCAACAATTTGTCGCTCTCCCTTCAATTATCCTGGGCCCCTATTGTATATCAATTATCAAATATGGGACCCTAACATCGGAACACTTCAGAAATTTGGGAACTAGTGGAATTGAGTTCCTCTCCCCCTCAATTGTAACGACAGCTGTTATATACATACAAATAGCCATGAACATAATGAACATATAGTTTAACTTTTTTCCGTCGGGTCAAGGGGGACCCGGACCCCCTGGGCCCCCGGTCTGGATCCGCGCCGGCGTATACTAGATAGTCCTAATATTAAGCTTTAATTAATACTGAAACTAGGCTATGCATACAGACTACACACAACGCTATACAAAACGTCACTTGATTAGACTAATAAGACCGATCACTCATTAGGCATTTGAATGATGCGCCACTGCGACAGCCTACAGCCTGCTGCTGCAGCTATCAGGGCAGGCTACTGCGTGGGCGTAATAAAAGTATAGCCAGTTGTCCTGATATAAGTCACCTGATAGACTAGACTTTTATAGCAATAGCAAGCTTCACTTGGCATTGAACTACTTCTATATTCCCTGCATAGATCTGATTCAAGTCCTTACATAGGAGGCCAAGGGGCCCCAGGCCTTCATAGAAACTGAACCACGCTATATAGGCTAAATTTTTTTGCGAGATATTTAGTTTCTTACGCAATAAATTTTTTATGTTTGATCATCCGGGCCCCCCTTTGCTCCGCCCTCCCCCCGGCCGGGGGCGCGGGGGGTGCTAGCTACGGCACTGTATATACCTTTTATAAAAGGTGCTTACTTTGAAATATCAACTATGTATTATTTCATTCGTTGGAGCGGCGCCACTGTGCATGGTAAAATTCATTATTTCGTGGCAGGCTACTGCAACGTAATTTATCCTTAAAATGTAATATATCCTCCCTAGACATTCTATCTAGACATATATTAACTGTAAATTAAGACATCTGTTTATCATCATTTGCCAAGAAATTGAAATATAATTTTTGTGTAATTATTTAAAATATCATTCTGTTAATAAATGAAGAAATACATAATAAATATATACGAATATATAGAATATTGCCAGCCGGCCATAGAAGAAAACACCCCTCCCCACTCTCCCACTAGGCATTGTTTATTATGTGAAGAAAAGTGTGACGGGTAATTGTCAAGTTTGAAAGATATAGACAATAGGAAATGAGTAAATGGGCACTAAAAGTGATGGTCGGGCGCCGTTTGTTGATAAGCAAATGGTGCTTTTGCATTGTCGATCTTGCAGATTAATTTTAAATGCACAAATTAATCATTTTCAAGGTGTTTATTTCTTATTAGTAGTTAAGAATTGCTATTTACGTTCAATGCATTGTTTGTCAACAAGCGTCTGTCAGCTGTAGCGTCGTCACGTGGACTATGACTTAATGACTTTTACGGACAATTAATAACTACGATGACTGGTCAATTAATAACTCGGTGTATGGTAGCATCTATGGAAAAATTTCCAATATGGTAATGCTTTCGTAAGAATAACAACAACAACAATAGAGGGTTTTCATGGGCACGTCATCTCTTTGTTTACATAACAAAGCCGCCATTTTTAAACACCACACTCTAAATAATACACTGCTATATATGCAACTTTAAGCAGTTTTCATCTTAATTTAGCATACAATTTTGTGTTGCATGCGGACATGGGCTTTTTTTTACAGGTCAATGAACTGGTAATGGATAAGATGGTTCTTGAAAGCTTTGTTACACATAATTTCAGCCTTTCTGCCATTTCTGCCAATTAATGCATTCCCTGCGCTAATTGGCAGAAATGGCTTAAAGTTGGACTCAGATGATTTATTCTATAATTTTTTGTTTAACAGATCTATGTTTCAATTATTTTTCTCTGTTGTGAGAAATTTGATCTTAATTTGCATTACTCAAATGGCAGAAATGGTAGAAGTTTTGCAATTACAAATTTCGTCAAACCATTAAAGCTTACCGGAAATATCCTGTATATCGACTACTGCTTAAATACAAAAGTACACAACAAAACCGGAACACATCGTGCAGATTTTTGTCCGATTTCCCTTAACTCCTCTTATAAAGTTCAAATTTCTGCAATTTCTGCCATTTCTGCCAATTAGCGCAGGGAATGCACTAATTGGCAGAAATGACAGAAATGCTGAAATTATGTCTAACAAAGCTTTCAAGAATCATCTTATCCATTACCAGTTCATTAACCTGTAAGAAAGAGCGCATATCCACATGTCAGACACAATTTTATGCTAAATTAAGATGAAAAACTGCTTAAAGTTACATATATAGCAGTGTATCAGATAGAGAGTGGTGTATTAAAATGGTGGCTTTGCTATGTAAATAAACAAATTACTAGTCCATGAAAACCCTCAATATGGCGAAATATAATGTAAATAAATATAACAAAATAGATTTAATTTTAAGTTAGTATGAATTTTAAGACCAACAAAACTAGTAATAAATTTATGGGACTATGTATATGTCTTGTGTATAAGCAGTGTGTGCTTAGCTAATTTCTTATTTATAATTGAAGGATCTTTTAATACGACGGAGTATCTTAGAGATGCGTATGATATCCGATTTTTATTTATTTATATCTTCGACGTTCGATTTTGTTGAAATATGTTTCATTTAGAATTCTTGAAGCAATTTTAGATAACTGGTAGTAAAGTTGTAATTACAAGCAAGGTGTTTTGCTTCAAACGTTAACATTTTAACTGTAATTGGGTGCTAAATACATAGGTACAAATAACTACACATAGTATGTAATATGTAATAAATTCTAATTGAAATATACTAAATTTCACTAGTGGTCTTTTATATATTGCATTGGATTGTGATACCAGAAGATACCAGATGCTGGAGTTTTGTATAGTATGGGAATTATATATTTTAATAAAAACAGTCTTTAATAGTTAAAGGTTAGACAAGATTAGTCCAATAGAAGCTTATTACTTATGTGGTCTTATATGGGAATGGACTAATTGGCAGAAATATCAGAAATAAGAGTTCTAAATTAAAGAAAGAAACTGACAGAGGAATAAAATAAATGTTACAATGCTATTATAACATCAAAATTCAAAACAAATTGAAATAAAATTGAGTTTAATTTTAATCATTAGACTAGTAACATCTGGATTTTGAGCTTGTGCGGTTTCAATAAACTATTTTTGTCTCATCAAAATAGTTTTACGTTAACAATGCTCGATGTCGGAGTGGATGACAACAGTAATCAATTGATCTTTTGTTATCATTTATGCCAATTCATTCCTATCTTATGAGTTATGCTGTCTGTTAACAGGTTTAAATTTAAATGGCAATAACCAAGAGCGCTGGATGTGTAGTACAAGTTACATAAGACAATGTACATAAATGTATGTAAAATAACTGTGTAAATTAATTATAATATGGTGCAATAATTCATAGTCTTAGGGCGAGAGGTGAAACGATTTAATATGGCCTGCAATACGATCAAGATTACAAAGTTTGTTGCAATGACAGGAACCAGCCCTAAGGTTGCCAGTGAAATGCTGCAAAGTAAGAATTCTTTAATATTAAAAATTATTTTATGATAATTTGTTCAATTGCTGATATTTACTACACAAGGTATATTTGCAACCATATACAAGATCTCTCTCTATAAGTGCGCGGACTATTGGCAGATCCATGGTATGTAACACCTCCACTCTTCTCTGTCTTCCGCTTTCCTCTTCATGTCCATATAAGAGTGCGTCTTTAAGTCATCTAATGTACTTTATCTCGGCCTGCCTTATTTTCCTTCCATTCTACCTTCTATGACCTCTTTTAATTGACCTTCCCCCCCCCCCTTAGAATGTGTCCTGTCCTATCCAACTCTTCTTCCAACTCCATTTTTCTCCATATCTACATTTCCAATGCCTCTAGTTTCCTAATAGCTTCCTTCCTTAAGGTTCATGTTTCACATCTATATAATAGTGTGATCCAATCCAAGATTTTCACTATCTTTATCTTTGTGTCTTTCTTTAAGCTTTTTGTTAAAAGTTCCTTCCTATTACAGAAGGCCACTTTTGCTTGTCCAATCCTACTGCATATTTCAGTCTCGCATTTCCCGTCATCGGTTTTAGTATGACCCAAATATTTGAAACTCCTTACCTGTTCCACTTTCATACCATTTATTGTGATATTAATTTCACCTTTATTTTGGGACACTCTCACCACTTTGGTATTTTTGATGTTAATCTTCATGCCATAATAATAATAATAATAATAATAACACACATAATAGAGAAATGATCAACTACGTTGATATCTATCACTTTTTAATACCACATGTCTAAACCGTTAGGCAATTTATTCCATTTTCCATATAACCGGTCCAGTGAATGTCTGAGATTTTACTCTCAGATCAGCGCGGCTGGAATTCGAACCCACGAAGCTTCAATTCACCTCAGGATCTGTCATTTAAAACTTCGTGACATTACCCCTACGCTATAAAGACATTCCTAATGTCGTATCATTCAGCGTATCCATTATCTTCTGCAGTCCAGTCTTGCTGCCCGCTGCCATTCCTTGGTCATCTGCAAATTGTACATCTTGTAACAATTTTCCTCCTTTTATTCCTTCTTACATGTCTTCCATGGCTTAATCCATCATTTCCTCAGCGTAAATTTTAAACATAAGGCTCACTCACTTAAGGCCTAAAAATTCTGCTTCCAAGCTTTAGTATATGACAATTACTGTATGTATTATACTGTACAGTAGCTTAGATGGGAGTTATATTGTGAAACGCTTGACACTCCAAATGTACGTGTGCTGTTCCCAACATCTTGTCACTCACTGGTTTCTGTTACCAGGTGAAGACTGGAACTTGGATCAAGCGGTTAAGGTTTATCAAGGACTTATGGCTCATGCGACCACGTTGCCTCCTCTGAGACCGCAGAAGAATCAGGAGGTGTCTGCCAGACAGCAACCTAAACGAGAACCTCCCGCTGTTCCTGTCAGGCGTTCCCTGCGTCAGGTGAACACCACCAACCGTGGCTATGATGAAGGTCAGTTTTTGATCATGCTATTACCGTCTTTATGTAGGTTGCTTGCTTCAATATAGCTTAGTGTGTTGTTTCATTACTATACCTTCAATTGTTTGTTGTACGATTGTTTTTCCAACTTGCACGCTGGTTAGTTGCTACTGCTTTTTCGCTAGTATGTTTTGCTTATTTTCAATTGTACATGTATGTTTGGCTGTTCTTGCGTGATTACTGGCCATCAACTAGATAGGGTATTTATACCCTCTTTGATGACATTGTGCTTGTCTGTATACCTGTATGTGAACTTCAATAAACATAGTTCTTTCTCTAGCTCTCATCAATGTTTAATTTTATTTGTATTTTATTTGACAATACCAATAAGGGTTGTATGACTCTTTGCAGGTTTCATACAGTACTAGTTCATTATCACACAGAACTGCTGAATCAGGGTGGTTCTAGAAGCTTAAAACATACGAGTACTTTAAGAATTTAGTACAAATAATATATAGTAATAAAATACAAATAATATTGCTTCATTCCTCTGCCAAATCAGTCTATATTTATTGATTAAATGTTTAAAATATGTAGTATAAAATTATCAGATGAGAGTCGTACAACTTTGCAAGTTTTGCAGTTCTAACACATTCAGGAATGTGCAATGAAATTTTATGCTTTCTTCATTTCATTGCAAGGCAAAAATTTATTGTAGCAAAACAATGTTTTAATTAGTTTAACAGACGTTGTATTATTATTTGAATATAGACTGCATTTTAGAAAATTTATAACTTTGCTGTGGTTTCTTTGCATGTAACGTGTATAAATAATTGTTTTGTTGTAAAGGTTCAAGATTATTGGGTGGGAATCAAGAGAAAATTGAAAGGGAATCGGTTTTGAGAGAAAGATCAGACAGTATGAAGCGACAATCAATCAATCAAGCGTCTCAGAAGAATAACAGAACGGCTAATGAAATCATTGGTGAGTGCAAAATCTAATCTGTCTTTAATGTCTCATTGCACAATAGAGATGGCCTAGTGTAGCATCTTGATTATTATTATATAGTTAATTTATTGGATTTGCTATTACACGTTTGTTTAAGACTTTATTCTCTGATTGGCTTGCCTAGAATTTAAAACTGCAGTTTTTCAATGCAGTTGAAGATTGATCAGTTTAAAGCTTGTTCTAACAGACTTGCTAACAGACTTGCTAACAGACTTGCTAACAGACTTGCTAACAGACTTGCTAACGTTCGTCATCACTTGATGACGAACGGGTATTTGATTTCGATCACATAAAATGCAGTTAAATATTATATGTAAGTAAACTTCTGACTGCTAGCAACTTAAATTTATAAAAGTGTAGAAATAAATTTTCGGACTAAATTTTTGAATTGATTAGATTTCCAAAATGTCTGCGAAAAAATAATTGTACAATGTTATATTAAATTGTTATAAATATTTAATTGTTATACAATTTCTTATATAATTTTGTAAAATATTTGTTTATTAGACTCCAGTGTTACAGAACCTATCAGACACGAGAGAATCATTTCTCAAGCTAGTCTCGATAAGAATGCTTCATTCAATCCAAATTCTCAACAGTTTGGAGCGAATCCTTCTGAGAAGGATCGCAACGAATACAATCACGCAAGAAATCTCGACAACAATGTAGAGGCATTCGATGGCGCTCAAAGATGGCAGCCGTCAAATGGTCCTGGAACAGGTGATCAAGTTGACAGTGGAGTGCAAAGTGCCGTCCTGGCAAATGGAAAGTATGGAATGGAAGAATCAAAGGGCGGAGAGAGAATTGAAGAATGCTGCATAGAAACTCCTGAATATACATTTATTCTACCAGATATCAGTCACTTTCCAGAAGATTTCAGAGCCTTCGTTGATAAGGATCTGATAGAAACATCAACCCTCGTCTCTCTAGAGCTAGCAAGTCAGTGGATTACTGTAAATTGTTATTCAAACTTGCTTAATAGAATTATAATTATTCTAATTATTATAAGAATATAATATAATAATATATATAATATAATAATCATTATAATTAATTATGTTGCAATATCTAGTCCTATTTATTCATACTTGACTCCATGACGTCTTTCATGACCTTGATTGAAGAAATTGGCTGCAGCAGTAATAAATACAGTAAATATATTTTAGTCACATTTTGACTACTGTTTATAATTTAATTTAATTTACTTGTAAATTTCTGACCATTTTCATATTGACACAATATCAATGTATTTTGTATCATTCAGGAAAATATACTTTCAATATTTAACTTGAGCTAAGAATAGCCCTCAGTGTCATCGATTAGTTAGAGTTCCTGAGTCCTTGCTCGACGACAAAGACTTCTTCTAACCTTGAGATAGACTTCTAAATTAACAAAAGCGGCAAGAACTTAAAAGACAATTAATTAAAAGCTGGTAAAGCTAATGTTAGCGTCAGTTTCCTCACTTGAAAGCGATGTCAGTGACGGGCGAGCCAGGATTTGAACCCCGCACATACTGATCCACGGTCGAGTATCTTACTGACATTGCCACTGGCTCATTATCTCTCTCTTCTCTTCAGTGCACTGCCAAGTGGCAGGTTCAAGGTACATATTCATACTCAAAGTCTGTTTTCTCGCTCCATAAGAGCACTCAAACTCTGTGCCTTATCCATACCTTATGTAGCCTCTCTCTCTCTTAGTGCACTGCCTACTGGCAGGTCCATGGTACATAACGCCTCCACTCTTCTCTGTCTTCCGCCTTCCTCTTCATTTCCACATATGAGTGGGTCTTTAAATCATCTAACATACCTAATCTCGGCCTGCCCCTGCCTCTTTTTCCTTCCATTCTACCTTCTATGACCTCTTTTAATAGACCTTCTCCCCTTAGAATGTGTCCTATCCATCTCTTCTTCCTATTTCTTAATACATTTATCAACTGTCTATCTGTGCCAACTCTTTCCAGGACTTCCTCATTTGTAACCTTTTGAGTCCAGCTAATCCTCTCCATTCTTCTCCAAATCCACATTTCCAATGCCTCCAGTTTCCTAATATCTTCCTTCCTTAAGGTCCATGTTTCACGTCCATACAATAGCGTAGTCCAAACCAAAGTTTTCAATATATTTATCTTTGTGTCTTTCTTTAGACTTCTTGTTAATAGTTCTTTTCTACTACCAAAGGCCGCTTTTTCTTGTGCAATCCTACTGCATATTTCCGTCTCACATTTCCCATCATTGGTTATAGTATGACCCAAATATTTGAAACTCCTTACCTGTTCCAATTTCGTACCATTTATTGTGATATTAACTTCACCTTTATTATTGGACACTCTCTTAACCTTGGTCTTTTTTATATTAATCTTCATGCCATATCTTAGGGCCGTATCATTCAGTCTATCCATTATCTTCTGTAATCCAATCTCGCTGCCTGCTACCATTCCTTGGTCATCTGCAAATCGTACATCTTGTAACAAATTCCCTCCTACATTTATTCCTTCTTCCAAGTCTTCCATGGCTTCCTCCATCATTGCCTCAGCGTAAATGTTAAACAGCAGCGGCGAAATGCTACAATCTTGTCTTACTCTACGTCCTATTTCACCTTCTTCTGAGTATTCTTGTTGGATTTTGATTACTGCTCTTTGATTCATGTACAAGTTCAAAATTAGTCTTCTCTCCAGTCAATTCCTATTCTTTTTAAGATATTCATCATCGTTATCCAATCAATCCTGTCAAAGGCCTTCTCGAAATCTATAAAGCATACAAAAACGTCATTTCCATATTCTAAGCTTCTTTCGCAAAGAACCCGCATTACTCCTCCTATTGCTTCTCTTGTGCCGCATCCTTTCCTAAAACCAAATTGTGTCTTGCTCAGTATCCTCTCTGCTTTCGACTGCGATTATTTACTATCTTTAATAAGATCTTGGATGCATGAGGTATTAAGCTGATTGTTCTGTAATCCAAACACTCCACAGCATTGGCTTTTTAGGGAATTGGAATGTAGCCTATAGCTTGGGAAAAATGGCTTCTGAGGTGGTTTCCCATTGCCTTCCTCAGTGAGGTGAATTAATTACCATATAATCCTAGGGGGAAATATTTCATGGTGAGTCATTATCTCGATGTGGACTAAAACGTTGTTAACTAATGTGGGAAAAAGATACACGATCTCTGATCATTATCGATTTTTAAAGAACTTATTGAAAATTATTAAAAACTATGGAATAAATTTAATTTTTGTTTATTATATTGATATTCGAGATTTGCCAAGATTTACTTTGTCAGTCGTAGTCATATGCAGTCTAGACTACTGTCAGAACAGGGTCTAAGCCTGATTCACAAATTGTTAGACACGGACGTTAAACCCTATTCCGGCCTCGATAAACTCAGTATAGACTAAACTAATTAAAACATAACAAAATCAGTGTTCAGAAATTAAATAATAAAGTAGTATTTAATCCAATAAAATAAGAACACTAATACATTAATGATGGCATAATAAATTCAGAATCAAACATAGCACAAAATCACAACCCCTACATTCCACTCAAATTCAACCCTGTAACACCTTCTACTCAGTACAACATAGCTAAACTATAACTTTAAAGAACTACCCTTAAAACAACTACTATAACTAATTTATAGACCCGACGACTAGGTTAGAACTAATCTATACAGCCTGGTGCTATAGTGAAATTAGAACTAAAACTAGCGTGCTACTAATATAAAAACCTGCTATAGTCTACTGGACTTATAAAACTCACTGACACTCCACTATAAAACTCACTGACACTCCACTATAATTACCCCAATAGTATCCTAGTACTATAAACTAAAATATCTACGACTAGTATCCTGGTGCTATCGTCTATAACTCAACAATTGACTTGGAAAACCTCTTACAAACTAAATCTACCTAGCACGCCATGACAACAAAAATCCAAGTCCTCAAACATCGCTCACAACAAACCGCATTATCTTCTTCGCAGCTACGCGCGACAGCAACAACAATACAGCAATTCAAAAAAAAATTGATTCCACAAGTAAGCTTCCATAACTAGAAGTACGAACCCTGACAACTACTATCTGCATTGGGATGTAGTCAGGACTATTCTTAGCATCACTTCCTGTCTCAAAAGCACATCAGTGGTTGGAAGAACACTGGAGTTAAATCTTGCACTGGTAATTCTTACTCCGCTTAAAGCCCAATAAAATCAATATTAACGTCAGTTTCATCTCTCGACAGCGATATCAGTGACAGGCGAGCCCGGTATTTGAACCCCACTGAACAAATACTTACGACTGATTGATTCGCAGATCGACTGAACTGGTGGGTGCCGCAGGGTCTGTGTCAGAGACTGTTGCCACTGGCCACGACCGGTGACGGGAACTGTCTGCTGCACGCTGCGTCTCTGGCGATGTGGGGCTACAACGACAACATGCTGCGACTGAGACGAGCGCTGTGCGACACTCTGAACAGAGAGAGGAGCACCGCGGGGCCGCTCTACAGGCGCTGGCGGTGGAGACAGACTCAGCTTAATAAGCAGGTTAAACAGCTGGTAAACCTGTATATATTGAGTACAAGGGTACATATCGTTACATCAACATATAGAGGGCACAGAGTAGATACAAAAAAGTTTGATTATTGTACGATGGAAGTTTGCACAGTTCCACAGAAAAGCTGCTAAAGCTAAGGTCAGTTTCCTCACTCGAAAGTGATGTCAGTGACGGGCGAGCCCAGGATTTGAATCCTGCACATACTGATCTGCGCTTGAGTATCTGACCGACTTTGCTACTGGGTCCAGTCAAACAACGATGACAGTTATACCTGCATTTACTAACTTTTCTTTGATCAATTGATCACTTAGGCATTTGTTGTTCTGTAAACTATTGTTCAGAATGTTTGGTATTCACTAAAAATGTTGCGTGGTTATTAACTACTAGGTCAACCGCCAATTATGTCGTTCAGCCAATCACAGCTATGTTCTTCAAGCTGATCGACCAATCAGATTACTTCGTAAATAAAGCCAGAATATTATTTCTTAATCAGTGGTGTAACTTATCAACTATTTAAACGTGCAAAAACAGGCACACAACTATGCATTACTTTACACATCGATTCAATCTTACAGAATGTCAATGTTTTAACACATGATTATATCACTAGTAAATATGGTCATAAGTGTCGTTGTCACTGACAACAGCAAGCAAAATGAAATCTAAGCTAAGCCAACGGGCATAAAGAGGGTGCAACAAAAGGTTAAAATTCAATATCCTGTAAACCAGTTCAAAGATAATGAAGTTAATACTTAAATGAATCTTGCAAATTTTTATATATTTTGTTAGTAGTACTTAGTTAATTACTTGTCCAAATAAACGCCTTGGTAAATTCTTAGTCAGATTTCTTTTTTTGATAAATTTGCTATTTGCTTGCAAAATGTGTTGTTGATTTTCTTGCTTCCCTTACTTCCGCTATGAAAACTTAATATCAAATTTTAGCTGAAACAAAAGTAAATATAATTTCAGAAACATGCACGCTCTAGATAGGATTTATTTATCCTCTTTGATGACCCGTTTGTATGTGTAATTTTGTATTTCATGCTTTGATGGTAATGTCATTAAACATAGTAACTACTACTACTAGTTATCATCAATGCTTCATTGTTGTATAAGTTTCAGCTGTTTGTTTCTCTTTCCAGTCTGGACTGATCTACAGTGAGCGTGAGTGGTTGGATGAATGGAACAGTCTTGCCAAACTTGCCTCACCACAGCCTCGCGTTCATCCTGCCATCTCACTCAGCAACAACAATAACAACCCTTCCACACTGTACAACTCAGACAGGTAATTTGTGCGAAACACTTAATACTAATATACTGAAGTGGATTCTACTATATTGTGTTTTAATCACTTACAGTCAATCAATCAATAATACTTAATCTATAGAGACAACAAGAGCTTTCTCATGTGGTCTCTGTGTACTCAGTCGTCATCGTGTGGTACTTTGGCGCCTGTTTGTGTAGAGTCTGCAAGAGACGTCCCTGACATTGCCTTATGGTGAGGAACCGCACGTTAAATTCTTATTGATTGATTGATTGAATGCTATATTTTCTTCCTTAAGGCAATATCATATACTTCAACGTGTGCTGTATTAGATACAGTTGTATTGCATCGTGTTATATGGCATTGTAATTTGTAATATGATTATATTGTGTTGTGCGGTACAGTATTGCATTGTATTGTATTGCAATATTTTTATTATATTACAAACATGTATATTATATTGTGTTACATTGTTTTGTATCATAATATATTATACTGTAATGTGTTGTGGTCTATTCAATTAGCAATTATAGCTTATTGTATCGCATTGTCTTGTTCTGTGCTATAATATATTTTTATGTATCATAACATATGGTATTGTATTGTAGTGTGCTTGATTGTAATGTATTTTGTATTGTGTTATATTGCAGTGTTTTGTGTTATGGCCCATTACTGTATACTGTATTGTAGAATATTACATATTTGCTGGAGCCAGTGGCGATGTCGTTAAGATATACGATCGCGGATCAGTCTGTGCGGGGTTCAAATCCTGGGCTCGCCCGCAACTGACATCGCTTTCGAGTGAGAAAACTGACGTTAACATTAACTTTCCTTTTTTGCTTTTGTAGTGATTATATTGTAGTTTCTTGAATTTTATTGTTTTTAGTGACGGTAACAAGCTGGACGACGACTATTTATTTGACCTGGGCGCACACAACAGATCTTCCGCTGACTCTAAGCTTATATCAAATTCTAACTCCTCCAATCCAGTCGAAGAAGTTTTCTACGAGAGCCTCGAGGAGCTTCACGTGTTCGTTCTTGCGCACGTTCTTCATCGACCAATCATTATATTTGCCGACACGGTACTCCGAGATGCTGACGGAGAGGCGCTGGCTCCGATTTCGTTTGGCGGGGTTTATTTACCTCTAGAGAGAGACCCCGCGGGGTGCCATCGAGTTCCTCTGCTTCTTACGTATGATGCCGCACATTTCTCTGCACTCGTGCCGATGGAAGATAAGAGAAGAGAGGCACTGGGAGCAGGGAGCTCTCTGCATGGTATGTGATGATCAGCAAATTGTTTTTTGGTGACACGCTTAGGAGATTCCTTGCATTGTTGCTTTTTGTGGTAATAATTACTTAATACTACAAAAATCTTAATTCTCATAATTTTAACTTACTTCTTTTAGTTATTTAAGAGAGTAAGCTCTCCTTGTGATTATTAGTAATCTTTACCTTCTGCGAGTGCATATTTTGAAGTAAATGTTGCTCTGATGTTAATTGACTAGTACTTAATTCAAGTTAACTGTGCATGTGTTTTGTTTAGAAATTTATAGTACTAGACTATGGTGTGCAGTACTTACACTCGACTAGGGTGTGTAGTACTTACACTAGACTAGGGTGTACAGTACTTATACTAGACTAGGGTGTGTAGTACTTACACTAGACTATGGTGTACAGTACTTACACTAGACTAGGGTGTGTAGTACTTACACTAGACTAGGGTGTGTAGTACTTACACTAGACTAGGGTGTGTAGTACTTACATTAGACTAGGGTGTGCAGTACTTACACTAGACTAGAGTGTGCAGTACTTGCACTAGACTAGGGTGTGCAGTACTTACACTAGACTAGAGTGTGCAGTACTTGCACTAGACTAGGGTGTGTAGTACTTATACTAGACTAGGTTGTGCACTACTTTCACTAGACTAGTTTGTGCTGCACAATGCTGTTCAATGCATCTCGGAGAAGCAAATATATAGAGACGCTATATAATTCGCTTGAGCTCTTTCTATAATGCAGTGATTGATTGATGCGTTTAGATGCTGTACCACTAGTGGACTCAGACTTTCAGTTCTTGTCGCTTCACTTCACGGTGGACCCTGGACCGGACTATGATTGGTCAGCCTCTGCTGACGTCCGAGATGAACCATCCATATACGACGCCTGTGATCACAACCCAGCCGATGGAAGCGACGAGGTCGCAAATGGTTTAGAAACCAGCGACTCGGAAAAGCTCGCTCTGTTGCGGAAGTACTTGGACTTGATGATGCTTCCTCTTTCCACCATGGCTTCTGAGCTCCACCAGGAGCACCAGGAGCTCGACCACCAGGTCCCGGATTGTCAGCTTGATTTAACTGATTCAGAAATCCTAACAGCTGGCGACGTCACGCACTCCACTGCGCCAGCTGGTGAGAAAAGCAATTCCTGTGCTGCACAGTCGACGGAAGAGAAAATCTGCGAATTCACTAAGGAGGATCCGGATGTGAAAGATATAGTTGAGAAGAAACGAAGCAAGCAGAAGAAGATGAAGAAATCGTCGAGGAAGGAAAAGCTGGAGCCGCTGAACAACGAGTGTGTCGGAGATTGTGGTAGAGGAAGCGTAAGCACTATCACTGAAGATTCGGTTAGACAGAAACGTCGACTGCCCAAGTCATTTTCGAGGATCATCAGAGCGATGAGTGGAGTGAGAAGGTCGTTCTCTAAGGGCATACAGAAGAGTTTCTGTGCCTCGGGGAAGGCTGCAGAATGTACGGACGAGATGATCTATATGGACGGCGTCGTACAACCGATAGAAAAGCGTCAGTTCAGCAGTTCTTCCGTTTCAAAGTCTCCGCGACTACTGAGATGCAAGGATTTTGTCGGAGGTGTGGTAACGCTGGAGCGCGTGCTAAAGCACGATGGATTGCTGTGCGCTAGGCTGCTGCACCAGAGGTTGGAGCAGCAGGAGAGAATGGTGCAGAGCTACCTCGACATGAGAGCACAGACATTTCACGAGGAGCGAGCGATGGTCGCCGCGCAGGACGCTGAGCTGAGAGCTCACACCGAGCGACGCAGGATAGAGAGAGAGGTTGTGAGCTGTGTGAATGCAGGCTGTGAGGGGAAGGCTTCGGCTGTTACCTGCTATCTCTGTCAGGTCAGTCTGTATGTACGTCTGTGTGTGTGTCAGTGTGTGTGTCAGTGTGTGTGTCAGAGTGGCTAGAGAGAGAGGTTGTGCGCTGTGTGAATGCTGGATGTGAGGGGAAGGCTTCGGCTGTTACCTGCTATCTCTGCCAGGTCTGTCTGTGTGTATGTCTGTGTGTCTGAGTGTGTGCCTGTGTGTATGCCTGAGTGTATGCCTGTGTGTGTGCCTGTGTGTATGTCTGTGTGTATGCCTGAGTGTATACCTGTGTGTTTGCCTGTGAGTATGACTGAGTGTATGCTTGTGCGTATACCTGAGTGTATGCCTGTGTGTATGCCGGAGTGTATGCCTGTGTGTATGCCTGTGAGTATGACTGAGTGTATGCCTGTGTGTATGCCTGAGTGTATGCCTGCGTGTATGCCTGTGTGTATGCCTGTAAGTATGACTGAGTGTATGCTTGTGCGTATGCCTGTGTGTATGCCTGTATGTATGCCTGAGTGTATGCCTGAGTGTTGGTCTGTGTGTGTGTGTGTGTGTGTGTTCCGTTGTTGCTAAACAATCTTTAAATTAACATTTAATTATTTAAAAGTAAAGCAAAGGCTAAGTTTAACGTTGGTTTGCTGCTTGAATAGCATGTCAGTGACTGAGAAAGCACTGGATTTAAACCCTGTGCCTACTAATCTGCCGTTGAACAACTTGCTAACAAGCTGCTCTCTCAGCCCTAATTTATTGTGTGTATGCTTGTGTGAATAAATGCTATAAGTTTTACTGTTTTTGTCAGGTATGTATGTGTTCTTTCATCAAAAATTAATTTAAGCTTGCGTTATCTAATCCAGAAATTTATAGGATCCTGAAAATATCTCTGAAAGTTGTTTGATTTGAATCACCTGATCTCCATCGAAACTGGGACACTGCCATGGATAGAGCATATGTTAAGCTCTTACACATTGATTGGTCTGCTACTCTGTGTATTAAATAATCGTATGTTTATACATCTCCGACACTGGCTGCTTAATATTGGACAAACACATAGGCCAACACTCAGGCATACACTCAGGCATACACGCAGGCACACACACAGGCATACACTCTGGCATACACTCAGGCATCATTGTGTTGTTGTTGTAGACTTGTTGTTATTGTAGGCTTGTTGTTGTTGTAGGCTTGTTGTTATTGTAGACTTGTTGTTGTTGTAGACTTGTTGTTATTGTAGACTTGTTGTTGTTGTAGACTTGTTGCTATTGTAGGCTTGTTGTTGTTTTAGACTTGTTGTTATTGTAGACGTGTTGTTGTTGTAGACTTATTGTTGTTGTAGATTTGTTGTTGTTGTAGACTTGTTGTTATTGTAGGCTTGTTGTTATTGTAGGCTTGTTGTTATTGTAGGCTTGTTGTTGTTTTAGACTTGTTGTTATTGTAGACTTGTTGTTGTAGGCTTGTTGTTATTGTAGACTTGTTGTTGTAGGCTTGTTGTTATTGTAGACTTGTTGTTGTTGTAGGCTTGTTTTGAGAGACAGAGAGATGAGGAACTGGCTGTGGTTGGCACTGTGCCAGCAGCTCCGACTGTCTGCACACTTGATCGTGTGTACAGCGGCCCCAAGCTGCCCGGGCAGGTCGCTGCGGGTGACAAAAAGAACGCTAAAATCATATCAACAACAGAGTCCAGTGGCGTCTGTAAGAAAAACTTCCATGCTGTCACGGGAAGAAATTCTCAGAACGTTCCTTCGGTCGATTCTTTTCCAGACGATGAGGTAGGAGTGATCACTGGTATTGTACACGGAGAAGGTGGAAGTAGTGGAGGGGAAAGGGAATCTAAAGGAAGAGAGGGGATAGAAATGGTGGGAGGCGGAGGGAGACAAATTATCATAGGAAGGGGGTTGAGCATCGATCAAGCCGATAAAACGAGGAACGGCATGAATAATGCTAGAGGTGAAGGTCAGATAAGACTGGGAACATCTGCGTCTCTCTGCGCTACTGAAGTCGGAGCTAATGAATTCTACTGCACCGATACCGTGCAAGAGTATTCGGTGTTGAAGCAGCCGCTGAAGCCGGCTGTCATCCCTCCCGGCACCCAGGTGATTGTCAACAATCTTAAGCCGCAACCTAACTCGATGCCTGCGCATCATTCTATCATCAATCCCGCGCTGAAGGAGTACCTGAAGTCTGAGAACTCGGATGTTGGTTTGAACGTGCGCTCCTGTAGCTCTTCTTCGGGTAAGGGTTTGTCCTGCAGCGGCGCCCCGTGGTCTGACGACGACGATGATGACAGCCCGTGGATTACGAGAGGTCTCGATAAGAGGCGGGAGATGATTCAGCAGAAATGTCGTAACTCTGGATGCGAGTTCTATGGATCGCTAGCGACCGACTGGCTCTGCTCGGCTTGCTATAAAAGCTGCGCTCTCAATAGCAGTTCTGCCGCCACACACAACGCAAATAACATGGCTTCTGATGATAAGAATCATTTGGCTTCTGGAAACACCAGCAACATTGGTTCTGGATCTGTAAACCACGTGATGTCTGGTGTCGCTGTCAGCCAAATAAACCGTTTTCCTGGAGTCCCGGGTAATGCAGCATCTGGGATCATGAACAATGAAACTTCCGGATGTGAGAATGCTACTGGTTTATACAATTCTGACAACGCTGTGTCTAACGTGGCAAACTGCGTAGCTAACGGTTTGGTTTCTAACAAAACCGCTAACATTTCTGATGTGAACAATAAGGGTAACTTTAGGGCATTGAACGGAAGTGATATCGGCAGTAAGGTTGATTACAGTGGAATCGACTGCAGGGAACTGTCGACAGAATCCATGAAGTAACTGGAAACAATTGATAACTGAATTCATTGTTTTACTGTAGCGGATGCATTCCTAAAGGGAATTATAACAGATTACGAGATTACAGCAGATTACAATGAATTACTCAGATTTCCAGTCAGTTCATTTATGAATTTGGTGGTTCAAGGCTTAAAATCTTTCTCTAAGCTCCAGACTTCTTCCTTTGACGAAGGAAAAATGTGTAAATCTTCGCCATTAATAGTAATTAGTAATTTATTGTTGTTAGTAGTAGTGGTAGTGGGTTTAAATTTTAACGAATGGAAAAGTCTCAAAAAGGGGATTGACTGATGATGTGATGTAGGGCAGAGAGGATTTGAGACGGTCCATTCATATCCTGACCCTGGATAAACTGGGATTCAAGGGAAGATGATGATGATGTGTAGTAGTAGTGGGTGTAGTAGTGATATCTCTACTAATATTACAATTGCTACTAATACTCTCTTGCAGAAGGTGCTGGCCTTCTCAGTATAGCTATTTGATCTTAAAATGATCCTTTTGTAATTTATATCTATTTGGTTTAGATCTGTGAATTCAGTAACAACGTGTAGCTGCTGTATTAGATTGGACTGATGAAATTGTGCAGTAAGCTTCTGTTGAAAATGTACGAGCTGGTCAGCTCGTCGTTAGTCAGTGTATTGTAATTGTGTAACGTTGGAGAACATTCGTGTGCTATTCTTCTGCTAGATGTTAAGAATTAAACATCTTTTATAGTTCATTGTATCAGCTATTTTACTGTTTGTTTCAGCACAAGACCAGTTATAAATATTTTGTATTTGTAGAAATTAAGTACTAGATATGTGCAAGTTGTAGTCTATTAACTTGTAGTAAAGCTCATGCGTAGCTTATGAGTTAACAGGAAAATACTCCATTGTTCGTATTCATATATGTTGGTTGAGATTCTGATAACACATATAAGATTGTTGTGACAGCATGTAGCTGTTCTGTACCTATAGTGTTCGTAAATGTAGCCGCCCTCTTAGTACCAACTTCATTCAACCGTTATATAATGTAGTTAAGAATTGATTAGAATTAATCTAATGCAGTTATGTATCCTTTTATGTGTAAATGTTCCTTTTGTGAGCGATTATTCACAATTTATAATTTTATTTAGAACCTGTCTTTGTTGCATTCAAATTTAGTTCATGACCAATTTTTGCTGTATTATAATTCATAATTTTTCCTGCAAATTTTGGGCCCAACTAAGCATTTCTATTTTCTAGTCCTTTATGTGTTCCTTATTGGAGACTTGTTTTATCTCATTGTAGTGTCTTAGTAAAAGTAAAGTTGCTCAGTTTATGAGCTATGCAGTCATAAAGGCAGTCATGATGAGTCATGATGGCAGTCATGATGGTAGTCATAATGACAGTCATGATGACAGTCATGATGATCATGTTGGAAGTCATGATGACAGTCATAATGGCAGTCATGAAAGCATCTTTTTAGATATGTTAAAATTGGTTTAATTAAAATTGGTTTAGTTTGTTAATCAGTGGATGTTCTTAGTAACGAGGAAGTAAATGGTCGGTTGTGTGAGCTAACCCAGTGGTTTCCAACCCGTTGTGTGAGCTAGCCCAATGGTTCTCAACCCGTTGAGTGAGCTAACCCAGTGGTTTTCAACACGTTGTGTGAGCTAACCCAGTGGTTCTCAACACGTTGTGTGAGCTAACCCAGTGGTTCCCAGCCCGTTGTGTGATCTAGCCCAGTGGTTCCCAACCCGTTGTGTTAGCTAACCCAGTGGTTCCCAACCCGTTGTGTGGTCTAGCCCAGTGGTTCTCAACCTGTTGTGTGATCTAGCCCAGTGGTTCCCAACCCGTTATGTGATCTAACCCAGTGGTTCTCAACCCGTTGTGTGATCTAGCCCAGTGGTTCCCAACCCGTTGTGTGAGCTAGCCCAGTGGTTCTCAACCCGCTGTGTGATCTAGCCCAGTGGTTCTCAACCCGTTGTGTGATCTAGCCCAGTGGTTCTCAACCCGTTGTGTGATCTAGCCCAGTGATTCTCAACCCATTGTGTGATCTAACCCAGTGGTTCCCAACCCGTTGTGTGAGCTAACCCAGTGGTTCCCAACCCGTTGTGTGAGCTAACCCAGTGGTTCCCAACCCGTTGTGTGATCTAGTCCAGTGGTTCCCAACCCGTTGTGTAAGCTAGCCTAGTGGTTCTCAACCCGTTGTGTGATCTAGCCCAGTGGTTCTCAACCCGTTGTGTGATCTAGCCCAGTGGTTCCCAACCCGTTGTGTGAGCTAACCCAGTGGTTCCCAACCCGTTGTGTGAGCTAACCCCGTGGTTCCCAACCCGTTGTGTGACCTTGTCCAGTGGTTCCCAACCCGTTGTGTAAGCTAGCCCAGTGGTTCTCAACCCGTGGGTCGCGACCGCTCGAGGGGTCGCTTCCTGCTATTAATTTGTGTAATGAACTCGTAACGAATATTCAACTTTGAATATTCATGTATTTTACTGCAACAAAGTAGTCCAAAAACTGGCTAAGTACTCATCAAACATTAACAAAGTACAATAGCTAAGTACTCATCAAACGTTAACAAAGTAGAGTAGCTAAGTACTTAACAAGCATTAATAAAGTACAGTAGCAAAGCACTCAAAAAACTCTGTTGGCACCTCCTGAAAGGAAAATAATTTGGGGGTAGATTGGTTAAGCAGGCTGGGAACCACTGAGATTCCAGCTGATGGCATGAACCAGATAACCTGCGACTCGTAGTCTTTGGCAGTAAGTCATAAAGAATAAGAAGTATTATAGTAAAAACCTCATCGTCCTATACTGCTATATAATATCATTGTTTACTAAACAATCATGAAATATCTTCAACAGTTTGTTAGGTTGTAACTAAATTTTGTTTATACTGCAGCGTATGAGATTGTCTTCTGCTTTTTGCTGATATTCATTTATTTGAAAGTTTAGATCGTGAATGAAATGTAATTGATGTGATGATTAATAATAGCTTCGATCGTTTTTATTCTAGGATGTGACTTTCTCGGTTGAGCTTTATCTACTGCTTCTATTGTTAAATATGGATTGCACCTAGCATGACTCCTTCCTAGTTGGGTTGGGTTGGCATTGGGCTTTGAACTGGCAACCTCTTCCTTAAAAATAATCCGCTAATGACTCGCCCACTGGCTGGAGCCAGTAGCGATGTCGGTAAGATACTCGACCGCGGTTCAGTATGTGTCGGGGTTTAAATCCTGGGCTCTCCCTTCACTGACATCGCTTTCGAGTGAGGAAACTGACGTTAACCTTAGCTTTTAGCTTTATCAGTTTTGCTGTACTAGTTAATAGTTACTACCTTTTAGTTTTATGGATAAGTATTTGTGCACATACTTATTTATATTCATTCGGTTGTGCACTAGACATATCCATGTTTGTGATTTGTAACCTCTAACGTACACACTGTGAACAGTGTACCACTTTTTACTGATTCGCCGACTATATCCCAATGTACAAATGTATCAATATGTACTTTTATATCTACTCTGTGCCCATATACCCTCTGTGTGCTGATGTAGCGATATATACCCATGTACTCAATATTTACCGGTGTACCCAGTGTCTGTCGATATACCCATTACGTCTTTTTTGGTGTATTTTTTGGTGTAAAAATAGTAATAATTTACTATTAAGTAATTCAATAGTATACCTTAGTAATAACTAAGGTATACTATTGAATTACTTTAATAGTAAATTATTACTATTTTTTAATTCTGAATTTCTTTAGTGAATTGGACCGTGTAATTAAATCTTATAATTATCTACATATTAAAATATTACTGATCTTTAAATTGTTCGAATAATCCCGACCTTAGATAAACTGGGAACCAAGGAAAGATGATGGTGATGATGTAAAATTTTCGAATCTCGTAAATATTTTGCAATAAAGCACTTGCTTTCCGACATTACATAAGATAAAGTAACGGATTACTGTTTCGATGTAATGTGAATTATCTTTATTCGTATTACAACATTTTATACAGTCATTATTATAATGACTGTAGTGTATTAAATTTATTCATATTATAACATTTTATTCGTCATTACTTACCTAATGACTAAATAGTCGATGCTATATTAGTGTGATGTGGATTGCCTATAATATTATAGCGTTATACTTCACGGTAATACGCCATTCTAAATCACGTATATTATGCTCGCATTTAATTTTGTACAATTTTATAAAGCAAGCAACATTCAATAATAACGTGTTTCTTCTACACGAATCTACTGTTACTTTATTGCTTGATCCTAGTTTTCTGCTGTTCACCATACATTAAGTGAAACCATATTTCTTGTTTAATTGTGTCCGCGCTGTACAGATATCACTGCACATTGTTCTGCACTAGATTTTGTGTCTATAAAGTGTTCGCATTAAACTGTATTGCACATGTAGTAGATTTTTGCATCTGAATAATAATTGTAAATAAAATTTTGTTGAATGCTGTCAAATTCTCATCAATTGCCATCTGAAGTGTAGATTGGCAGATATTTTCTGTGTATTATTATTATTATTAGAGATCTCTTAATGCTTCTAGATTGCTTGTACGAGAGGACGTTTTGTATGACCCAGTGTATTATCATAGAGTGGTTCTGGAGCAGAAATCTAGCTAGCTAGGACTGTATGTTCTATTGATATTTGAGAAAATAGACTTGTTTCTACTTCCGTTATGTATGTAATACTCAATTCAGTGCACAGTTATATTGATGAAATGTAGTGCCATTAATAGTTTTGCCCTGCATATTTCTTTCTCTCTCACTCATTCTTTCTCTAATCTTCCTCTCTTTCTTTGTCTGTGTATCTGTTTATCTCTCTGCTTAGGATTCTTTCTCAAGTCCTCTTTTGTCTCTCTCACTCTCTCTCTCTCTCTCTCTCTCTCTGTCACTCTCTCTCTCTCTCTCTCTCTCTCTTTCTATCTCTGTATTTGTCTGCTCCTACTCTCTTTGTCTGATTCACTCCCGTTTTCGCTGTAATTGTATTTCTTCTCTCTCTCTCATCTCTCTCTCGCAGATTTCCTCACCATATTCTATGCCGTTCTGTACATGAAATCGTACAGTGTAGATCTACATATCGTTGTATGATTCTATTGAAAAGGTTCAATGACTTAGTGCTCTTTTGAATTGCAGAATTAACTGTGAGAGTCAAGTAGCATAAAATAATTATGATTGCGTATTTATTGTTTATAGGAATAATTAGAATAATTAGAACCAATTATAATTTTAAAAATTCTACAGACAGTCATAATATATTTTCACGCAATAAGTACATGTTTTACCACTGAGTGTATATTTATATCATTTTAACCAAGATTCTTATTGTGATCAAGGCAATGCAATACTATTGAACTTATATGATTAATTATTGCGAGAATATTATACAAATTAAAATATCAGTAGATTCTATTCCTGCTCTAAAATTTAGTGTAGATTTTTTTTACTAAAGTGTGAGTTTATTAAATTCTACATTTTTACAATGCAAGCTTTTGTAATCATAATTGATCTTAGATCTATTGCTTGTAAATATATAATTGATTTGATCATACCGTTCAAAAATTGTTTGATAATTCTGTAGATTGCTATTGTGTATTGTGCGCTGTCTGGATTTCATTGATGACCGGTGTTTTGCTAATTGATAAATGATAATTGTTCTTTCTTTAGTTGCTTAAAATGGCATTGGCTGGAGCCAGTGGCGAAGTCGGAAGGATATTCGACTACGGATCAGCATGTGTGGGGTTCAAATCCTGGGCTCGCCCATCACTGACATCGTTTTCGAGTGAGGAAACCGACGTTAACATTAGCTTTTAATAGTGAGTACTGAAAATTTCGCGTAAAGTATTTAATAGCTGATTAACTTTATTATGTCCATCATTATGCTTATCAGAACACACTCGCTAAAGCTTGGCGTAGATTTTGGCTCTTAATTTTGTTGTTGTTTAGAGACGTGTTAACTGCATTGACACTTAATTAGATATTTAATATTTATCTGTTTATTAAAGTATTAGCATTTATTGCTTATCAGTGTAGAGTAGAAGAGAATTTTGTTGATAGTAATTGTGTTAATAATTGTTTACATTTTATTAAGCCTATCTATATGAATTGGATGACCGAGCTGTTATGAGTTCTTACCAGATACTCATAAGTCATCGGTTATAAACTTTGCCGTCTTATACAGTTCATTGTGTAGTATGAGATCAGTGGTTAATTCTTCATTCAGCAGTTCTGATTCAATCAGTGGCTAATTCTTCATTCAACAGTACTGATTCAATCAGTGACTAATTCTTCATTCAGCAGTACTGATTCAATCAGTGTTTAATTCTTCATTCAGCAGTTCTGATTCAATCAGTGGCTAATTCTTCATTCAGCAGTACTGATTCAATCAGTGACTAATTCTTCATTCAGCAGTACTGATTCAATCAGTGTTTAATTCTTCATTCAGCAGTTCTGATTCAATCAGTGGCTAATTCTTCATTCAACAGTACTGATTCAATCAGTGACTAATTCTTCATTCAGCAGTACTGATTCAATCATTGGCTGATTCTTCATTCAGCAGTACTGATTCAATCAGTGGCTAATTCTTCATTCAACAGTACTGATTCAATCAGTGACTAATTCTTCATTCAGTAGTACTGATTCAATCAGTGTTTAATTCTTCATTCAGCAGTACTGATTCAATCAGCGACTAATTCTTCATTCAGCAGTACGGATTCAATCAGTGACTGATTCTTCATTCAGCAGTTCTGATTCAATCAGTGACTGATTCTTCATTCAGCACTACTGATTCAATCATCGACTGATTCTTCATTCAGCAGTACTGATTCAAGCAGTGGCTACTTCTTTTATATAGAATCAAACGCGCTGTATTGCTGCACTTTGGGATACAATAACGTCCTGCAGTAGATCTGACGTGTTAATTGTTTAATGTAACGTAGTTGCTATGTAATCCGGTTGTAATCAAAGATGTATTTATCGACACATATCGGGCTTGGCTAGTCATTTGTTTTTCACTATTTCTTCGTTTTGTTCTGTTCACTAAATTTCTACCATCGTCTGTAAGCCCGTCTGTTATTTTCCATTTGATTTACTTGATATTACTTTTGAAAAATTTTCTATTTATTTAATAAAGTGTCATTTAAATTTTAATTAAATGTAATAAGATACGAAAGTTAGAAAATAGTGAAATTGCTTGTTAAAGGTAGCAAATGAAATTGAGCATAGTAGCCTTTCAACTAGTCAGATTGTTTACCTTTCTGTATATACACGTATATCATAAAGACGACGAAGCACTAAGATCAAACAACGTCAGAAAAGGCATTCTGTTGGAGAGTGGCTAGGCTCCAGAAATTGTTACAAATTTTTATGAAACAAATGGAGGAGTTTATCCCTAACCTAGTTAAGCTGGGATTCAAGGGAAGACGATGATGATGATAATGATATACATGTAGGCCCCTATGCATGATTTTGTGTTCCGCCACCAAATTATTCTTTCATTTCTTTTAATAATTGTTTTGGAGAAAACGTAACAGTTTGTTGTAATATTCTAGTTTCTATTTTGCTTTATATATAGAAATATATATATATATATATATATATATATATATACATGTACATATAAAATATAGGCCTACCTTGTAATATTTATAACTACAACATCTCTTTTAATTAGTATTATTCTTTAATGATGCTATTGTTTTCAACTTTCCTTCGCCATATCTAGTTTCAGATTCTTTTGCTTTGATTTATGTATCATTTGTTTTAGTTCTTTTACTGCTAAACTGCAGAAATTGTCGGGTTCCCGTCGCTGCCATTGCTTTCTGATAATCTCGGCAATGCTTTTTCAAACTATTACAAATGCATTTTTCTGGCTTCAATTCATGAAAGTTTAAATAAACTTAGTATGCCTCATATACTATATTTCTCGTACAAAATTTTATGGAATGCCCCTTTTCATATTTTATATATTTAAAATAGGCATGCTTCTATTATTATTTCTAGTAATTATAATGTTCCTCTGTTGCTATTAGATTATAGGCCTAATAATTATATTTAGAATACATGTATGTTATCGGTGTAATAACAGGCTTCTACAGGCAGTACAATACAACAACGTTTTGACCATTTATCACTAGAGCTATCGTCCTGAAATTGTATAAGGTATTTTGGAATCAGTCGGTAAGAAAGCTGTTAAAGTAGCCACTATTTATCGCTACCTCCCAAAGGCTTCATCAGCGATTTTCGGGCCGGGTATCGAACACGCCTCCTTTGATGTAAGTCTTTTCTACCTTCAACCTTTTTTATTTGTTTATCATTTCATAATGAACAGCAAGTACAGCTTACTTAACTAGAAACTAAACAAATCGTCCAGAGGATTAGGCCTACCACAAAAGAGCCTAAGCTCTGTGAGGTAATACAGTCAGTAGCAGCTACTAAGAAGAACCAATAAGACTGTGACCGACTGTTATTTAACAACATTACTGTCATAGAAATATTTGCACTACTACATGAATATTTCACTGTTCATTTCTTACAGTTTTGAGCGTTAGCTTTCCATCTCTAAAAGTTAATTCCCATCATTAATATTAACATTGCGTACTCTGTGATTATATTCTAATAAAATTGGGGCTTTTTATTTTATTTTCCTTTTCTTGTGAAATAGGTATGCAATAACTGTAAAATATAAAGTTTTACTCGCCAAAGAGTTGCATAACTATCGTACAAGTGTGTACAACTTTGTATGACTGTCGTACAATTGTATACAAATATAAAATCAAAGAAACCTTTTTAATTCAAATATTTCACTATGTTTTAAGTTGTCAAAAGTTGAAATATTCTGTTATACCGCCAAGTTAATCCGCAATCTATTCCGTAATAAATGTAATCTGAGTGAAAGCTGTAATTTGCTTTAACTAGTCTATGTTTAGATGGTTACAGCATGTCTGGCTTAAAAGAATTGTGCATGTCTGGCTTAAAAGCATTGTGCTTCTGATGCTTGATGTTAAGTACACTGTAATATAGCTAGCATCATTGCCGTTGTGCTAATTAATGATGATCTGGTACAACTGTTCTATAGACTTTAATGAGAGTAATGGTTGGTGTGAGCCGTTCTATATTGCGAGTCAGCGATGTAATGTACATGTATGTGTAGAAATGTACAACAACCCGTAGAATGTATAACCCATGGACCGCTATCATCATATTTCTTTCATTGTTTGAAGCTTACATGTAGTATGTGATATTATAAATAGAATTGTAAATATTTGACGAAACTTTTGCTAAAATTAAAGTTAGAAAGAACCAGATTATGTGATGAAATGTGTATGCGTAGATTGGACGTACTGTTACGTATTAAATTGCTTACTTGTAATTCTGTCAATGCGTTGAGAAAATTCTATTGTAGCAGAAAGGTTCCCGGAAGAGTTTACACTTAGATTTCTATAGTTGATTTTTGGAGTATAATTAAGGTATTTGTTCGTAGCGCAATAGATACTGTCTGAAACGGTCAGGATGAATTGAAATTGAACCTCAATAGAATCATCATCTTCCCTTGAATCCAAGTTTGGCTAGGGTCGGGATACGAACAGACCTCCACTGCTCTCTGTGGGGTGGGGAACTTTTCCATCGGTTTCAGAAAATTTGGTAACTATTTCTGGAGCATAGGCGCTCACCAACCAAATGTTCTTTGTGATATTGATTTGTATCTTAGTGCTTTGTCGCCTCCTACGACACGTGCAGTCTACGTTTGGGCTATTCTTCAACCGGCTGGACACAACACGGGGAAATAATAGAATACAATAGAATCAGTCAGAGAATAAAATATTGGCTGTACAACGAACCAACCTAGACATTTGTCTCCGCTGTTGATGGGAAATTAATGTTAATAGTAAATGCTAAACTGAGAGACTTCTTAATTGGAGAAGATGTTATTAAACACTTCGGACACTGCTCTTGTCCATAACAACAATTAGAATGCAATTGTCGTGATATTGACAACATCGAGCACTAAGGAATCAAATCCAAACCTACGCGCAAAAATCAAACAGATTCAAAACCCGTTGCTAATCCGATATCCCGAAAACCAGTCCAAGCAATTTGTCTGTGCAAATCAAGTAGAGCTCTCAAGGCTTAGGTTTTTGTGATGGGCGCAACCGTAAGAGGGAAGACCAGAAACTACTTCCGGTTGAACCTCTGCGATCTTTCTCATCGTCTAATAAAGCTAAGTTTGACGTCTGTTTTCTTATCGCAGGGGATACTGTCAGTGACGACCCAGAGTGGAAAGGATTTTTTAACAGACGTACCTTCATAACATAATAATAACGGTGCTACTGTCATCAATGACAACAGCGAGCTCTATTAAGACAAATCCAAGCCAGTGAGCAAAAAGACGGTCTAAAAGCGGTGCAAATTTCAAATTCCAAAATATCAGTCGAAAAATCAGTAAAGAAAATCTGCATTTACCTCCCGTCCCATCAGAGTATCCAATGGTCCTAAATCTCCCTCTCTCTCTCTCTCCCTCTCTCCCTCTCTCTCTCCCTCTTTCTATCCCTCTCTTTCTCTCTCCCTCTTTCTCTCTCTCTTTCTCTCATTCTCTCTCCCTTTCTCTCTCTCTCTCTTTCTCTCTCTCTCTCTCTATCTCTCTCTGTCTCTAATGTAAAAAAATTAAAGTAAAGGTCAAAATAAAGTGACAGGCCAAGGTACATATTCATACTTACAGTCTGCTGTCGCGGTCCCAGGAACATATTTATACCGTCTGCTGTCAAGCCTTTTACTCACCAAAATGTAGCCCATAGCTCGAGAGAAATGTCTTCTCTTGCGCGGTTTCTCTTTGCCTTCCTTAATTCTTGTTTAGTCGCCTCTTACACGTTTTTGTAGTAAGCCTATTCTTCAGGATTCTATACACAATACGGGAAGTTAACGCAACCCTGGAGTTCATCTTTTAACATGCCTTTATTTCTCGTTTTATGGATTCGACAAGAAGAGGTCAGCACAGAAAATCCCTCTCTCTAATGACCGAAAATTGAAGTTCAAAGTTCGACCGGAAATGACACGCAGTCAGTGCGTATGAGTAGCTGGGGAATACAATTTCACAAAATAAGACAATAATAATGATGATACACTGTCTTTTATAAACCCACACCCCTATTGATTTTACAACCCACACCCCTATTGATTTTATAACCCACACCCCTATTGATTTTATAACCCACACACCTATTGATTTTACAACCCACACCCCTATTGATTTTACAACCCACACGCCTATTGATTTTATAACCCACACCCCTATTGATTTTACAACCCACACGCCTATTGATTTTACGACCCACACCCCTATTGATTTTACAACCCACACGTCTATTGATTTTATAACCCACACCCCTATTGATTTTATAACCCACACCCCTATCGATTTTACAATAAAGTCGTAGCGAGCTGACCGATACTCTTGAAAATTGCTCAACTTGACCAGCAGCCATTTTTCTCAAACATAGAGAAATTTCGTTTGAATATCCTTACGATGAGTGTTCGTGATAGGAAGAAGAGATGGATAGGACACATTCTAAGGGGGAAGTCAATTGAAAGAGGTCGTAGAAAGTAGAATGGAAGGAAAAAGAGGCAGGGGCAGGCCGAGATTAGGTATGTTAGATGATTTTAAGACCCACTCATATGTGGATATGAAGAGGAAAGCGGAAGACAGAGAAGAGTGTAGGCATTATATACCATGGACCTGCCAGTTGGCAGTTCACTGAGAGAGAGAGAGAGAGAGAGAGAGAGAGAGAAAGAGAGCATATGATTTCATATAATTTATATGCAATTAAGTGAAATCTTTTCATTGACTACATGCATAATGATGTTGAATTTATACACTTGAGAAGTTGGATTGTTGTTTTATTGCTTCTGACTAACCACTAACCAACTAACTAACTAACTAACTAACTAACTAACTAACTAACTAACTACTAACTAACCACTAACTAATTAACTAACTACTACGAACTACTTTAACTCTAATTAACTGGTAGAAAGACGTGAGATAAAGAGAAATTGATAAAACTTTACAATGACAAATTGTTAAATGACTGCTTAATTCACACCCACAAACCTCTCTCTCTCTCTCTCTATCTCCTTCTCTTTCTCTCTCTCTCTCTCTTTCTGTTTCTCTCTCTCTCTCTCTCTCTGTCTCCTTCTCCTCTCTCTCTCTCTCTTCATATCTCTCTCTCTCTCTCTCTCTCTCTCTCTCTCTGTCTCCTTCTCCTCTCTCTCTCTCGCTCTCTCTCTCTCTCTCTCTTCATATCTCTTTTTCTCACACACTCTCTCCTATCTTTCTCTCGCTCTCTCTCTCTCTCTCTCTCTCTCTCTCTCTCTCTTCATATATATATATATATATATATATATATATATATATATATATATATATATATTTATTTCTCCTCTCTGCGTATCTGTCTCTCTCTCTCTCCTTCTCTCTCTCTCTCTCTCTCTCTCTCTCTCTCTCTCTCTCTCTTTCTCTCTCTAGTACAATATTCTGGTCTAAATATACATAGGAGATAGAAAGAGAGGAAGAGAGAGAGAGAAAAAAGCAGAAAGTGGGAGAGTTTGATACGTGCATTTAACACTTAAAAAAGTCATAATGAAAATCAAAATGCACTCAGAAAGGATAAAAAAAGTCATCATGAAAACTGCACACAGAAAGGATGGGGACGCCAGCGTGAAGGACCAGGCGGGCTGGGCTGCAGGCTGCAGGCTGAGCGCTGCGCGGCGAGCAGGCCACTGCACAAAGAAAGCCCAGCGGCTGACGGGTAAACAGCGCTGGCTCAGTTTCATTGCATCAGCTTGCTTGAAGCTGTACATGTCATCATATGTACGTCTCTATAGGTCTAGCTACTGGTAACAGTATGTGTGTGTATGTGTCGTAGATAAGAAGCGCTGGCTTCGTCTGTGTTAGTGTTGCTATTTGAGCGCGTACACACGCGTATGTATTTGTGTAAGTATCGTTGTGTACGTGTCTCTGTCATCATGAAAGCGTATTGATACAGATTAGGGCATAGCTAATAGGGATTAACAAAGTGATGAATAGATTGATGTAGTTGTCCTAACTAGATTAAAGTGTAGTTAAGAGTTGTACTGTAGCAGTAGGCTACTAGCACTGTAGTAAACTGCTACTTTTAGGTGTACGTAGGCACTGAAAAGTTTCAGGATTGTTAGGTAACGAGGCGTACGTGAGCGTACACAGACGGATATTGCGACAGACTTTGGGTGGTCACTGGTCAGTTGTGTCATTGGGCAGCTGTAGCCTGGACAATCTCCTATGCTTTCACTTTGAAATGTTAACATGGCGATATTTGTTTTAGACATGTGCTTTATAACGTATTTTGTAATAATCACTTGTAACAAGTAACTTAATATAATAAATTAAGTACACGTATGTAATGGTTATATTAAAACTGCTAAATTGTTCTAAATTGTAAATTGTTGCTAAATTGTTCGAATGTGGTGCTAGCTTGACGGACGTTTCTGGTATTAGTTTAAAACACACGTTAACATACGTATGAAACTAATTTTCTTGCGTTGTTTTGTTAGTTTCAAGGAATTATGAAAATTTTATTCCAAGGCAGTTGGAAATTAGTTTACAAGTTTATTGCATTTATTTATGTACATCGTTTCAGTTTTAAGTTGGGCTTAGTTGGTAGCTTGATGGCTTGTTATTCAACAGCGGATCAGTAGGTCCAGGGTTAAAATCCAGTGCTCTCCCCGTCACTTACATGCTATCATGGAGGAAACTAAGGTTAAACGTGGCTGTAGCCATTTTTAGCATGAGCTCATAGGAATAATATTTAGTAGTAAATATAAGGATGTAAATATCAGTTTGGATTTGATTTCATAGTGCTCGATGTTGTCATGAACAACAGTAGCAACATAGGACTCTAATCGTGTTTTTGGTATAGGAATATTACGAGTTAGAGATGTCAGTCTTTATTTCTATCAATTTTTGTTTGAAAAATTTGTTAGGATTCACAGACTTTAGATACATTTACTGATGAAACATTGTTGGACTATAAAACTTAGTTTATACAAGTTTAAAAATAAAACTCAATTTAATCTTAAAATTGAGTACATCCTTTGTGGGTCCCTTATTATACTAATGAATATTTTATACTAGTAACTATAAATTATTATTATTATTATTTAATATTTATTTATTCGATTTTGATAACAAGGCTGGTCTAATTGGCAAAGAGCAGAAAATATTAGAAATGAATTAATAAAAATATTAATAAAATTAACAACCAAAATTAACTAAATTAGTCTCCAACTGTCATCCATTATAATTTATAGGCAACATGAAATCATTGAAGGCAATTGTGAAAGCCAATAAGCCATGCGATAGTTTTCATAGGACTATAGGAAGACACTGGAATGATTTAAATCAGAGTTCTTTAATTTAGTAGAAATTACAGAATCTATTGAACTGCAATTGAAATAATTGTAGTCTTATTTTAGTTACATATTATTATGGATAAAACATAAAAGTAACACTAATAACTATAATTGTTTTATTTAATCTGCTGAGTCTATTCTCTTCTGTCATTTTTGCTTTTAAGCTCATCCTGCCAATATGTGGCGAAATTATGAATTGTACTGTAATGCCAGCTTTAGAAACAAGCTATATAAATCATTATGTTAAAAGGAACGTTATGAATGATTTAAAGATCCACTCGTATGTGGACATGAAGAGGAAAATGGAAGATAGAGATGAATGGAGGCTTTACATACCATGGACCTGCCAGTAGGCAGTGCACTAGAAGATATATATATATATATATATATATATATAAATCATTATCCCTAATATCAAAATAGAGTTGTAGATTTTGATTCGAAGGATATATTTGTCTGTAGTGTTAGGTAACATTATTTTCCAAAAGAAATGAAAGTAAATTCACAATAAATGACATGGCAATGATTGAATGGTTTAAAATCAAAATCAGTGTGGCTTGAATCTAGTCAATACTGAAGAACTAATACTGGAATATTAAAAATAATGTAGAATAATGTAGTGTAGGATTACTTGTGGGATCGTACATTATATATAATGTAATGTAGAATTAATAATTTGTAGTAGCATTATTTTACTTGCATGTAATATTAATTAATTTCTTATGCAATAAGAAATTAGGCCTATATTCGATAAAAATATCTACAATAATATTGCTGTATTTATAAATAATATACTAAAATAATATTATTATATATTATTTATGTGATTTCTAGAAGAATACAATATTTCAGCACAAATTCTAATTAAAATTTTGTATTATAGTCTATGATATATGCAAGTATATATTATTAATGAGAGACTGTTACGGAGTCTCATGTATTAAAGTCACACTAGAACAGATGATGGGGAATGCGATACAGAAATATGTGGTTAGATTATGCAAGCTAAAAAGAAACATTCAGTAATAGGAAAGAACTTTTATCAAAAGAGCCTAACAGAAACCAAAAAGATAATGATTGTGAAAACTTGGGTATGAATCATGCTACTATATGAATACTAAACAAGGACCTTAAGGAAGAAGATATCAGGAAACTAGAGGCATTGGCGAGGAATAGAAAAGACTATCTGGACCTAACAAGTTGCAAATGAATAAGTCTTAGAGAGAGAGTTTGTGCAGATAATAGTTGATGCATTAAGAAATAGGAAGAAAAATTTGATAGAATATTTGCTACGGTAGATAGTTTGCTATAGGAGGTCAAAGACGGTAGAATGGAAAGAAAAAGAAACAGAGGCAGACAGAGATTAGGAATATTAGGTGATTTAAAGATCCACTCCTAAGTGGAAAACAAAGGAAAAGGGAAGACAGAGAAGAGTGGAGGCATTATATACATACCATGGACCTGCCAGTAGGCAGTTCACTTAATTTTATGTAAGAACATAAATGAGAAATCAGGTGTTGAATAGGAGCACGTAAATGGAGATACTAGAAATATTTAGAGGAAGTGTTCTTCTATAGCGCCCGCCTTTATGTTTTAGGGTTTGGTTAGGGTTATAATTAAGGTTAGGATTAACGGTTAAGATTAAGGTTATATTTAGGACCTCAATTCTCCTCCTCCTCTTCTTGCTCATTCTTGTTCTTACGACCTACTCGCAGTGCATTGAGAGAGAGAAGAGAGAGAAAGTAGGAGAGAGAGAGAGAGAGAGAGAGAGAGAGAGAGATAGGAGAGAGAGAAAGTAGGAGAGAGAGAGAAAGTAAGAGAGAGAGAGAGAGAGATAGGAGAGAGAGAAAGTAAGAGAGAGAGGGGGAGAGAGATAGGAGAGAGAGAAAGTAGGAGAGAGAGAGATAGGAGAGAGAGAGAGAGAGAGAATAGGAGATACAATAGGAGAGAGAGAGAGAGAGAGAGTGATTTTGAATATTTAAATTTCATACATAATTCTGGTAATTATTATTAAACAATGAAAAATAATTGAAAATATCGTTCCAATTTCAGGCCTAGTTGAAATGTTTTTCTTTGTTCAGACTAAGTTGTTACAGCGTGAAAATTAGCTGTTCATTGTTATTTTCGTATGCGACGTATCGTGAATATCTTTAAATACTTTGGGCACATTTATCATGATGAAGAAAATGGGAAGAAAGGTTGGTAAAAGGAAGGGCAATACGACGCTGGAATTCCAGAGTCTGGGCAAACCCAAAAAGGACCAATCACAACAAACAGCAGAGCAACAGCAACAACAACCGCTGTTGTCTGCTGGGTATAAACAGCAGCTGGTGGCCAATGAGAGATCGTCTCTCAGAATATCGCGTCGATCTCATCAGAATCGTAAAACTATTACAGGAGCTACTGTGACGTCACCTAGAGACGCATCTCTCAGTGGCGTGACGTCACCAGATTTAGCCTCAGGTCATGAAAGAACTGATAATAATCCCCCCTCATGGCCTCAGGATTCTGGTTCAGCAGCTAACGGTGTTCTTGTTCTTGATTGCCAACATGACGTCACTACGCAGCAGAAATCGAGCTCAAGAATGGAGCAGTCAGAGAAAGCGAAGAAGTCGACTTTAGAGGTCAGCTCCAGTCCGTCAGGTAGTAAGAAAAATAAAACAGTATTTGACGAGCGGAGTGACAGTCTTTCGCAAAAGAAGCAAAGAAAGAGTGACGTCAGTGCTGCTGTGACGTCATTGCGGGAGAAAGACAAGCGGAAGCAGTGTCCATCGATGAAGAGTCGCTTGGGCTCACCGGATAGCATTGCTGTTTCCCGACAGAGACGCTCTATTAATAGATTCTCCAGATTGGTTCCCGTTGCTTTAGAACAAGAGAAGCAAGTCCAGGTGAATGACCAACAGGCTCAGCAGCAACAACCTGTTCAGTCGCTAACTAGAGGACGGCCGAAACAACGGCAGCAGCAGCTGAAAACGCAAACACACCTGAAGAAGCAGCTATCGTCTTCTGCAACAGCTGCAGCATCATCCAAATCTTTAGCTCTAAAGAGACCGATCGCCACGAAGAGAAGTAAAATAAAGTTAAAACAGAAAAAACGTTTCACAACAACTGAGACGGCTACTGACGGTGCTTCTGAGACTGTTGTTGCTGGCGACAGTTCTGCCAGTGAAAGCACTGGAACATTAGGTATTGAGAAAGAAGCAACGGTTCACGAGGACAAGCGTTCAGCAAACAGTTCACCTAAATTGGAGAGTGGTGTTCAGAAGATACAAAGAAGAACATCAAAAATTAATTTAGACACGACGAGCGGGAGCATGAGTAAGGCTCCTGCTGAAGATGCTCTAGGAAGAAAAATAAGTTTAGGAGAAAATGAGACTTCCGTTGAACCTGCGGTGTCTGATGACGTCACAGTGAATAACGTAGAAGAGAATGACGTCACGTCAGGCAGCTCTAATCAAATCAGATACAAATTTCCGATTGATGGCACGTGGATTGAAATTGTTTGTGAAGCCAATACGGCTCAATTGTGCCTGGAGAAAGTCGGATGTTCATTTGGACTTCAGGGTGAGAAATGCAGCAATAAGTGCGTCCTGTTTAACAATGAGCTCATGAGTCCCAATGATTTCCACACTTTATCCGGAAAAGGATCTTCGAGGGACTGGAAGAAGTCTTTCAGGCACGGAGACGTGTCCATACGAGCCCTGATGAAAGCCAGACTGTTGACGCTGGGCAAGGAGGGATCGAGGTGTAAGTGTGAGAGGTGCTCCAGGGCCGTGGAGTCAGGTGGGAATATGGAAGATACGTCTGCGACCAGTGCGGTGGGTGCTTCTTGTTCTTCAATCTGCATGTTTTACATGTGTCAATCAATAAATGAGTGAATTGATTTCATTTAAATATATTTTATACAAATATTATATATATATATATATATTTCTATCGATAATTCCTAATGTCTATTCTTCTCTCTCCTCTCTTTCTCACTCTCTCCCTCTCTCTCTCTCTCTCTCTCTCTCTCTCTCTCTCTTTCTAACTCTCTCCAACTTTCTCTCTAAATCTCTCCTCTCTCTCTTTCTCTCTCTCTCTCTCTCTCTCTCTATCTCTCTCTCTCTCTCTCTCTCTCTCTCTCTCTCTATCTCTCTCTCTCTCTTCTCTTTGTGTCTCTCTCACTCTCACTGCCATTTAGCGGCAGGTCCTTGCCACGACTCATATGATATCACATATTATGTAGACCAGATTATAAGTCCAGTGTATGGTTTGACGACTTGTAATGGTTCATACGAGAAGGATTATTTCTCTTGTCTTGATCGGCGCTTAACTTAAGTGAAGCGAGACTTGATCCTTTTGTTTACAATAAAGTTTGACCCACTGAATAAGTAGAAGTAGTGTGAAAAAACAAAATTTATCAAGGCCGGTCATCAATCCTGAAGGAAAATATACTTGCAATACTTGCAATATACTATACTATATTATACTTGAATATACTTGCAATCAAAGAAATACTTTGATAAAGCATCACTGAGTTGGTGTCTTCTTCTTCAATGGACTGCTAAGTTGCAGGTTCAAGGTACATATTCATACTCCAAGTCTGTTTTCTCGCTCCATAAGAGCACTCCTTAGATCAACAAGTTAATCCCTTCACAAAGCCTTATGCATACCTTATGTAGCCTATAGCTTGGGAAAAGTATGGCTTCTGAGGTGGTTTCTCGTTGCATTCCTCAGTTAGTGTAATGTCATTCATATTGAATCAGTGGCCTTGACAGGCGTATTGGATGCATATTACTCAACCTGCGCTACGGATGAAGTTTAGGTTCTTCTGATTCATCATGAGTTACAGTGACGATTACATTCCTCTTAGCTAGAGTGGCTCTGACATGCACTGTGGAAACAGTGGGTCTGACATGCACTGTGGATACAGTGGCTCTGACATGCACTGTGGATACAGTGGCTCTGACATGCACTGTGGATACAGTGGCTATGACATGCTCTGTGGATACAGTGGCGTAGCCTTTAACTGTGGATACAGTGGCGTAGCCTGTAACTGTGGATACAGTGTCGTAGCCTGTAACTGTGGATACAGTGTCGTAGCCTGTAACTGTGGATACAGTGTCGTAGCCTGTAACTGTGGATACGGTGGCGTAGCCTGTAACTGTGGATACAGTGGCGTAGCCTGTAACTGTGGATACGGTGTCGTAGCCTGTAACTGTGGATACAGTGTCGTAGCCTGTAACTGTGGATACAGTGTCGTAGCCTGTAATTGTGGAAATAGTGACGTAGCCTGAAATTTGGGATACAGTGACGTAGCCTGGAATTGTTAATACAGTGACGTAGCGTTCTTATTCCATTTAAAGATGCCTTTCTGCGGGCCAGTAGTAGTGCTAATTTTCTTAACTCTTTATCTTTTATTACTAATTTCTGTGAAATATTCCAATACCTGTAATTATTAAGACGAACTCCCCTTCTTTCTCTTTATTGTTCTGCATTGTTGCAGGTCCATGACATATTTTTGCTCAAGGTCTGCTTCCACGTTCATTGGGAACACTCCGTTTGCCAATAAGTTGACCCCATTACAAAGTCTAAGCCTTGTCGTTACAGCAATGTAGCCTTTAGCTTGGGAAAATATGGTCTCTGGTGGCTTCTTGTTGCCTTCCTCAGTTCTTGCTTTGTCATCTTTAACGAGATGTGCAGATGTTGGGACTACTATCTTGAGATATACAAAATTATACATGTACAGTGCTGTACATGTAACTGTGTAAATCATGATGAGCTAAATATGTTGAGATAAACCTTTCTCTTCCTCTTTCTACCTTCATTCAACCCCGTGTCTCTCTCACGTATGCACGTATAAATGTATAAAGTCTAATGAAATCTTATACTCTGGGTTCTGCACGGAGGTAGAGTGAGTGAGTGAGAGAGAGAGAGAGAGAGGGAGAAAGGAAAGGAGGGAGGGAGAGAAAGATAAAGAGAGATACACTCACTTGGCCTGTTCTAACATAAACGGTTCCATTGATCAGGGATGTGGACAAAAAGTTGAGCGTTATATACAAATGTTTTTATTCTTCATCCTCTGAACGTCAATGGTTAGATATGTTTCCTCAAATGATTTGATTATGTCGTCATTTTTGGGTGTGATGAAAGTAGCTTGAAAGAAAACGTATGCAGAGAGAGAGATAGAGAGAGAGAGAGAGAGAGAGAGAGAGTTAACGGTAGACGAACACGTACAAGTAGACGTACAGAGCTACACTTGTTCTATGTATGTGATAGGCTCTTGGACGGGCTCTTGTTAAGCAATTGTAGTCTGTAGAGCTGCAGCTGCTGCTGACGCGCTAAGCTACAGCTGCTGCTGACCAGCTAAGCTACAGCTGCTGTTGACGCGCTCAGCTACAGCTGCTGCTGACGCGATGTGCTGCTAGCATTCTGTGCCTCAGCTGCTGAAAATTCTATATAGCTTCTCTTCTCTTCAGTGCACTGCCAAGTGGCAGGTCCAAGCTACATATTCATACTCAAAGTCTGTTTTCTCGCTCCATAAGAGCACTCCTTAGATCAACAAGTTAATCCCTTCACATAGACTATGCCTTATCCATACCTTATGTAGCCTATAGCTTGTAAAAAGTATGGCTTCTGAGGTGGTTTCCCGTTGCCTTCCTCAGTTAGATGGATTTACCATTTAATCGTGGGGGAAAATATTTCATGGTGAGGTGAGTCCCCTCTTGCCATCCTCAGCTCCTGCGTTTAGTCGCCTCTTACGTACACGCGGCAGATTTTTTGCGGTTGCCCTATTCTGCAGTGGTCCAACCACACCCGAGCCCAACACGGGGAAGTTAGTCTATATGACTAATTCTTAATTTTTGCGAAGAATATCGCAGAATTCACTGATTTCAATAAATACTCTTTCTCTCTCTCTCTATCTCTCTCTCTCTCTCTCTCTCTCTCTCTCTCTCTCTCTCTCTCTCTCTCTCTCTCTCTATTATTGCACTGCCTATTGGCAAATTCATGCCAATAGACAGTGCAGCAATATTTATTAGACGATGTGTGGAACAAGTTCCGCAGATGATCGTATGAGATGTGTGGAACAAGTTCCGCAGATGATCGTATGAGATGTGTGGAACAAGTTCCGCAGATGATCGTATGAGATGTGTGGAACAAGTTCCGCAGATGATCGTATGAGATGTGTGGAACAAGTTCCGCAGATGATCGTATGAGATGTGTGGAACAAGTTCCGCAGATGATCGTATGAGATGTGTGGAACAAGTTCCGCAGATGATCGTATGAGATGTATGGAACAAGTTCCGCAGATGATCGTATGAGATGTGTTGAACAAGTTCCGCAGATGATCGTATGAGATGTATGGAACAAGTTCCGCAGATGATCGGTGTTGCAGTGACAGTCTCGTTGTCACTGAGGCATCGTGTCGTGGGCTCATTAAATATTAACGCCTGTCCTGCGCCTAACTAACGGTGTTTACTCAACCTGATCTCAGGTTACACTATAACTGTGGTAACACACTTTGCAAGGTTTATCAATATATACTAATGTCTAATGGATAAAAGATGCCATTCTTAGGCTGTAGACTGATGAAAGGCAAATATTTGCTTAGAGTTATTTGCAAGCAAATCGTCATTTAAAGCAAGCGGATAAAGTATTGTATATACTATATTGGTTTCTTCCCGCCTCTTTGTTATTGTGATTGTGTTAGCATAATGTGTATTATGACCGCGTATTACGATTTAGTTGTACCCATGATATTGATGTGTACAATTGTATAGTACGACAGTGTGTGTATGAAGTGGTTAAGTGACGATAAAATGCTTAATTTAAATAAAACCCTCTCGTAGTCTTCACTCCTCCAGTAAAAACCTTCTTACTGTGTACTGGACAAGCTATAAATCCATCTTTTCCGCAAACCCATCTTATTGATTGATTGTAAACCTCTTTGCCTTTTGTACCAACAAAGGACATACAATTATAATGTAGATGATTGTGGTCTATTAGAATTAAAAATGTAATTGATCAACTACATGACAGGCTGAATGAGTCAAAACTTACTGTAAAAGTTACTACTATAAAGTCAAATGGTGAGATGTATACATTAGCATTATTATCAATCTCAAATCTAGTAGCAATGTTTGTGATATGTGTATTAAATAAATATGTGTATTTATTTGTTTTTATATTGATAGGAATCGAAGCCTCTAGCAGATAAACTTCAGTCGGCGCTGGTTCAACCTTCACTTCCGGACGAGACAGATTCAGACGGCCTCTCGTTAGATGACAAAAAAGCTTCGCCAGAAGAACAAATAAATGATCCCGTGTCCACAGACATTCACCAGATGTCACCGAGTGTTGTTGGAAAGGTGCGACGAGTGAGCGGACCTGAGGCTAGACGCTTAGAGAGAGATTGTTCTAGTATAATAGATGCAGATGAGCTACAGACTGGACGAGAAGTGAGCGGCAAGGAATCGAGGACTAAGCTACGCACGACCAATAACAGTCTGTCGTCTGTGGCGGACGTGTACCCTCAGATGACGAGGAAGAGTTCGAGATCTGTGGATGGGGGGAAAGAGTCGAAGAGAAAACGGTCGCGATGTGATAGCGAGAGGGCGATAAAGTGTTCTAGAAACGACGGTGCGATGTTTCTTGACAGCGAAGATGTTTCTGTCGTTATGGCAGACGAGCAAACGAGTGAAGGTCAAGGAGAGGCCATGAAACAAACAGAATCCAGCAGTTCAAAGACGTGCTGTGAAGACATTGTAGAATCAAGTGGGAATAAAGATGAGGAAGAATTCGAAGTTTTATCGACTCAGATCGTCGAGTCTGTCGCTAAGTTGCAGTCTTCTAGGTGTGAGACGGTGCGAGATGTTGTCTTTAAAGACTCTGATACGCGTAAAAGTAATGAAATATTTGCAGATGAAACGTATGAAGTAAAATCTCAGGTTTTAGAGTCGAAACCTAACGATGTAGCAGAAGAAGATAGTAAGGAGGATGATGGAGAGGCTATTGAGGATGATGATGGAAGCAGCGCTAAGAAGATGGCTGCTCGTAAGAAGAGAGGTCGAAAGAGGCTCTTTACTTCTCTGAAGAAAAGAAAGAATTCAAAACTTCCAAAACTCAGCGTCGACGTCTGCAGCGCAGAAAAGGAAACGTTGAATTTAGAAAAATGTGAATCTAATACGGAAACAGAAAAGCAAGAGCTTGGTAATAAAGAATTTAATTCTATTAATAATAAAAGTAGTGACATTGTAAAAATGAAAATCGACGATGACGATGATGATGAAAAACATCGGATTGCAGAGAATGTCCAGAGCAGTGCAGAAATTAAAGATTCCAGCCAGGACCCTCCAAGGTCAACTCCCTCTGGGTCTAATGAAGATCAGGACGGCATCGTTGCTCTGGTATCTGCCAGCACGTCTCAAGATGATTCCCATAGTCCAGTCGATTCTCAATCCGTGGTGACGTTCCCGTATGGGTACTACGGTGGACTTAGTCGCTGCAGTCGGGAGCTGATGCTGGCCGAACATCCTAACTACAGCGGCCTCTACATCACCGCTGAGACTATCTCAAAGCTGTCCATCATCGACACGAGGTACGCCAGCGGACTGCCCATGTCGTCAGAAATAAAGACGATGACGTCAGATATAAAATCTATGACGTCTCAGTTGAAGTCGATGACGTCACAGCTCAAGAGTCCAGCGATTACGTGCGGAGAATCTGGCAGCAGTTCCTCTGCAGCAGCAGCGATTAAAGATGATGCAAGTTTTGTAGCTATTTCTGCCGCTACGACTGCTACTGCTGCTTCTGTTGTCTCTGCTAATTCAGCTGCTACTGTCGCTTCAGCGGATAATTGTGTTAATTCTGTTAGTACTGCTAATACAGCTATTTCTGTCAGAGCTGAGATTTCGGCTAATTCTGCTGATTCAGCTGCTACTGATTCAGCTGCTGCTGCTGTTGGTTCAGCTGCTGTTTATTCAGCTGCTGCTGCTGCTGGTGGTTCAACTGTTGCATTTTCAACTGTTGCTAGGGCAGCTGCTGACGGTTCAGCTGCTGCTGATTCAGCTGCTGCTGATTCAGCTGCTGCTGTTACTGAACTACAAGTTGGCGATAGTTCAGACATAAATGTTGATCTGCGAAGTTTAGATGTCCACCCTGCTTTAACTCCTGTTGTTACTGTTTCTACTGCTACGCCTGCTGCAAAAGCTGTTGTTGCTACAGCTGCTAAAGCTGTCGCTGCTGCTCCCACTGCTGTTACAGCTGCATCTACTGCCTCGGCTACAGGTCGCGACGCTGGCGAAGCCTCTGCAAAATCACTGACTGATTTATCTTTAACACGCAGCCCATCAGCCGATGTGCCTTTGAGTACGGCCAGTGCCGAGTGGTCACGTGGGACCTCGGAGTCCCTGGGCGGGGTGGTGAGCGAGGTAGAGATCTCAGATGAGCAAGCCACTGCTAATTTATCTAAATCAGTATCAGGTGCCGTTGTCAATAGAGCAGTAAAAGTTGGAGTGTTCTCTCCTGTTACACCAGAAGTTACTTTCTCTGATGCAACCGTTGCTTCACAAGATTCGAAAATAAGTAAATTTCAGTTGATACAAAATAACGAAGCCTTTCTGAATTTGTCTGAGTCAGATTCTTGCGTTCAGTCTGTTGATGATGGGTCAGTTGGTTCTGTATTATCTGATGCGCGAGATGCTTCAGTAGTTGAGGTTGTAAAGGTCAGCCCGGGTCCTGCCGACAAGATCTCTGAGGATCTGAGAGACGATCAGGAGGATTCCGTTACGTTGTGCAGCGTCACTGGAAATTTAATAAAGTCCGTCCGCGGGTCCGCTTCGTCTTTTGAAGTTGAGAAAGATCTGAATAAAGATTCTGGTGGAATTGGACGTGTGGTTGAAGCTTTCGACGCTGGAGCAGCTCAGATTAACTCTGCGTCAGTATCAGGTGTCGCACAACAGGATTATGTTGGAAGTTCAGAATCAAAAGTTGTTAAAAGCGAAGGACCTAGTGGTACTGAACTTGAAGTCTTTAACGATTCAGGTAAGTTTACAACTGGCGGAAATAAGAATATTTGTAGCAGCAGAGACCAATCTGAAACTGTTGCTTTTAAGACTTCCTGTGCAAACGATTTATCAGGGACTACAACTGAAGAAAGTCTGGATGAAAAGAAAGATATAGGTATTGCGTCTGATGAAGGCAAATACTTTGAAATCGCTTCGGTTGGAACTTCAGATGAAATTGCTATTGCAAGCAAGGATAACATAAATTATGAATTGACTTGTCGCAGTGAGATAGATTCGAAATCTTTCTTGAATGACACTCGAACTGAAAATAATTCTAATGATATTTCGGTAACGACTGCGGGTAACAATACATGTATTAATGCTGAAATATTGGAACCACGTGGGAGCATCTGCGAAATGTCTGTACGAGAAGTTAAACCTGATGTAGGCCTAACGGTTCAGCTAGGCAGCTCAGCTGAAAGCTCTGGAGCTGTCCCAGAAGACACTGCAGTAGAATCTGAAGACTTAACAAGGGTCGTTGCCCAATCTGCCCAAGTTCAAATCAACCAAATAGATCTCGAGAATTCTGAGCTAAAACATGACAATATCGAGGACAGTATTATATCGCAGTCGCGTGTGGTAGTAGAGAGTATGTCGAGTAACGTCTGCCCGGAAGAACTTGTTGACGATGCTTCAGCGGACGCTGGAATGTTGCAATCAACCGCAGATGACGATGTTACCGAGCAGGATAACAAAGAATCAAAACCTGATGAGGCATGTGATATTATAAACACCAGTGGGTTGTCTGAATGCTGCGTAGCTAATCAGGCTGCTGCTTCTAACGACAACGCCTCTAATTTATCTGCTGATTCGACTACAACTGAGGAAATCACTACGATTGCCGATGGTGACGACCCTGTACTAGGAGGCGCTGACAACGAAGTGCTCGATGTCGCTGAGGACGAGAACAGTGCCGAGACATCTGGTGGAACAGAGTCGCAATCATCTACGTTAGTTGTTTGGCTCTGTTTTAAGTGTTTCTTTAGATTTAATCTTTTAATTTAACTTTTATGTTTATGATTTAATATTTCGTAATGGAATAAAAAGTTAACGAAGTTATTGCTTCCAACGAATGTTCCGCTGGAATCTGTATAGAGGGTAAATTTCCAAACTCTCTTTTAGTCCACTGCCTACTGGCAGGTTCATGGTATATAACGCCTCCACTCTTCTCTGTCTTCTGCTCTCCTCTTCTTGTCCTCATATGAGTGGGTCTTTAAATCATCTAACATACCTTCTCAAACTAACTAATACTCAATATGGTCTTTCTCGCTAAAATTATGCTGACTGCCAAGTTCAAGGTATACATTGTGCTCACAGCTTGAAATCACGTTAGCATATGAGAACTTCGACCTAAGATCGACTAAAATTTTGCTCGCTTCTGCATGCACCGTAATAGTACGTAAAATTATATAAGCTTACTATGCTTATTGTTTTCTGAGATAGTTTCTCATTGTCTTCTCCAGCTCTTTAAGTAATTGTTTCTTTTGAACACAGTTGACGTTTCTTAAAATCTGCAGTGGCTCTGACGCAGCAACAAATATACATTAAAGCAAACATTTCTTTCTACATCAGATTGCATTCGCATCGTTGTTAGTTTTGGAAGTTATATCATTAAAGTTATTGCATTGATAGTCATTATATTTCTTATGGTAGGATATGTCAATCAATTCCATACCTGATTTTCATATTTTCAACAGAGATAAAAACGCTCGGCTGAACGCTGTTCTGGCGGAATTAAAGAAAGGCAAACGAAGTGGCGGACAGAAAACTTCCCTCTCTACAATTCACACTTCTTCCTCAATCATTCCATCTCTCTCCACCCAGTCTTCCCAAAGTCTCCCGACGGCTGCCTCATCAGTCAGTGAGACTTTAGCGTCTGTGGAGACTTCAATCGAGTCCACGCCCATGTGTAGAGTGACTTCAGCTGGCACTTGTCAATCAATCGTCAGTTCAACATCGACACCCTCATTGGTCAGAGAGCCACCGGCAGCCTGTCAGTCTGTTCTCAGCCCCTCAGAGACTGCTGCAGCTGCTTTATCATCACCTCACGTGACGCAGGCTGCAATGTCTTCCTCAGGTTCCATTCAGAGTGGGACAACCAGTGCGGTAACAGATCCCGTTAAGGTTTCTCCATTTAAAGTCCTACCTGCCTCTAAGGCAACTCAGGCTAAGGTGGCACCAATAAAGGTGACGCCGATGCGGAAGGCACCAGAAGTGCCCAACCAGGGGATTCCCTCAACTGTTGGAAGTGGACTAAGAGTCCCAAGCTCCGGAGATCTTGCTGCGTTGTACTCTCTCTCAGGACTGGATGCTTCTCAGCTAGCAGCAGCTGGCTCTACAGGCAGTCAGCTGCTGCCTCAAGCTACTGGCCAGCTGCTGTCTCAAACAGCTGCCGGCGGTCAAGTTCAGATGTGTCCGCCGTACATATTCATGGGTTTTCCTCTTCCTCAGCTAGTAACTCCCACTCCAGCTGCTGCACACGTTCATGGAGCAGAAAAACAGATGAGTCCTGGGCAGAATATATCGGGTGTGGGATTCGGTAATACGGCGCTAGGTAAAACCTGGAACAAGTCGGTAGAAGGGGCTTCACAGAAATCTGGAAACGTTGGATCTTCTGCTGCTGCCGCTAGAAAGCAACGAAGAACTGCTAACCAGCAGCGAGTAGCTAGTAGCGCAGCTGCTGTGCCACCACCTCGTGTGCCGGCTCATAGTTCAGCACCTAGACACGCAGCTGCTTCGAGCAGCTGCAGCAGACGACCTTCAGCTGCTCATCAGTGCGAGGTGCCGCTAGCTGAGATACTATCAACCAATCCTATCTCTGGTGGTTCCAGGGTCAACGTGGATGTAGCTCATCCGCTTGGGATTGGTCTTCCTTCTGCACACATGGGTTCCAGTTCCGTTTCCAACTCTCAGAAAACCGCATCTCGGATTAGATTGTCACTTGGAGAAGAATTTCTGGATTCGTCTGGTAGTGCGGTAATTCCAGGTGTTAGGGACGAAGGAAGTTTTGGTTTGGATCTTCGAAGGAATTCTGCCACAGGCGCGTACTTATCGTCTGAAAGGAGCGGTGCTGTGGATGATCGCTGTGATGCTCCTCTCAATTATACACGTCGTCATCTTGACGAAGTCATTCGTCAGCAACAGTCTGATGTGTTCGATTCTACAGGAGCCTTGAACCTCTCGAGAAAATAGAGTTCCAGGAAACTCTTTTTAAAATAAACTGAATTAAAACTGAACGTTAATAGAAGTGTAGAAAAAGGCGAACGTAGAGTACAAACCATAGTTAATAAGAACTGTCAAAGGTTCGACAAATTGAATCAACTTACTGCTAGTTATCTTGTATATTATACTACGTTCAAGTGAACTGCTCGTAGCGTGACTGAGTGAAGGGCATTTGCGAGGCGTTAGAATTACTGCGGTAATCGTAACTAATTAGTAGGGCGATATTTGTTTACCTAAAGACTTAAAATATGGATTTTTGAACAGTTTTACTTTTTTAATAATTAACTCATAAAGCAAAGTTCATTATTTGTTAAGTTTTAACTTATAAAATTATTGGTATTACTCATTAATAGAAAAGTTATATTAATAAGTTAAAACAGACTAGCAGTTCCTCATTTGTGATTTATTAATAGCTATAACTAATTAGCCAACGGTCAAAATGCAACAGTGATGCTTTAAATTAACATTAATTGTTGAAGTTTTTGGTTAAAATGTCTTATTCAGTATTTAAATCGTTACTCCGTACTTTGCCAATGACATTCAATCATTTGGTTACACTATAGAAGCGAAACACAAGATATTAAAGGAAGAAAAATTTGTCTTTTAACTGGAATTTTCAAGCTTTGAGAAGCTTCTGTCAACACCAGCAGAGGTCATGTGACCTGATAGTGTTTCCATGCCACCTATGAAAGAAATTCCATAGCGATACATTTTGTCCTCTGTGATGCTGATTGAAAAATTGTGGATAAATTTAACTATTTTGACTTTAAAAAGCTAATTACCATCACATTTAGACTTAAAAAGCAAATTTTCACTTTATTGCACTATTATATACATTTTGACCGTATTTTTACTTATAACCTGTAAGTTGGAACATAGAACATTTTTATTGAATTTTTTACGTTTCTGATCAGCGTCATCAACTTAATCAATTTTGACATTATTGACTTTTAGCCGCCTTACATATTAGTCTAAAATTCTAAATTAGTTTACAACTATTTAACTTGAAATCTTTTGCTCTAAACACGATAACAATTTCAAATGTTGGTGTTAAAATGTATTTGCAGTATTTAATTTAAAGATCATGCGGTTTTGGTTTGAGTTAATAAGCACTACAGAAACTTTAACTATAATTAGTTTATTTTAAGTTTCTCAAGGGCATGACGTGGTGATGCTATATATTTCATAACACGTATTCGATTATGAAAAGAAAAGCTGAGGATAGAAATGTGGAACTGTTATAAACCCGCCTCTCTGCTGTACACTAAGAGAGAGAGAGAGAGAGTTTGATTTAAAAGTATTATAGAAACTGTTACTATGTATCAAATACTGCGGTGTGTATATATGCCATGTACTATATATGCCATGTGCGGTGTGTATATATGCCATATCTAGATAGATTTATACTTGATAATGTACAGTTGAAGCTATGTGTTTGTTTTTTGCTTCTAGTTATGGACTGTAGACTCTCAGAATCTCCTGATGCTGTAATCAGTGGACATGACGAACGTTAAACGCCTGTTACTTTGCAATTACACTGATTAATATTAATAACTTTAATATAAAATCTACAATTAGATTTTGTAATTCAGTCATTTATCTTTTGTTTATCTGAGAAATAGCTGTAAGATTTATGAATTAATATAAATTTATAAATTAATTCAAAATAATCATCTTATGGCAGATGAAATCATATAAAGATGAGATAAATAATATCCTCTGCTGCAATGCGTTAGTCTGTTAGAACTTAGGATGAATGCTACAGTTCGCCTAGCAGTTGGTAAAGAGGAAATATTGGGGATCTCTTAGAGATTTAATACGCATTTAGACCTGTCGATGCAAACCCTGAAGATTTCTATTAGAATTTGGAGTTTTTTTGACACACTCCACGGGTGTGTGAAAGGTCGTTGAGATACAAGACATTGTTAAACTAATGAACAGATGAGAAATGTCATATTTTCTTTTAGTATTGTTGGATTTGTGGTTTGATTTAGCTTATGATTTAGCTTATGATTTAGCTTTATTCAGATTCAGTATGTGGTATGAAGTTGTTGTAAAAGTAAAAATTGGAAAGGTTCCAGGATGGGAATGAACTTACTGCTTCAACAGCTGACGCAGTTACCATGTACTGGTGGATGATGTTGTTGCTTAAATTGAATATTTCAGGTTCTTATTGAAGACTTGCAGAAAACTATGAAATCCCTTGCGTGTATGTAATTATTCGTTTTGTTATATATATATATATATATATATATATATATATATATATATATATATATATATATATATGTATATATTCAGTACATACATACAGTATATACATATATACCATATATATATACATGTATATATATATATATATATATATATATATATATATATATATATATATATACATATATACCATATATATATATATATATATATATACACAGTGTATACAATATATGTGAGTATACATACATGTGTAAACTAAAATTCTTTTTATTATTTTACTATCGTAGTTAGCGTTGCCTTGAATTTTGTCGCATTTTGTCGTTGAAGTATAAATAATTTTATTAACATTTTTGTCTACTTTTAAATGTCATTGAAATTTTAAAACTATTTAACATAGTTTCGTATTATTATTGGCCTTATTATTCGAGTTACCAATATTACTAGTTTATATTGGATCTCTGAAATTGTCTAGGGGCGAACAAGGACGTTAAATGTTTGTTAAACTATCGCGTTAAATATGTATTTCTGAAATTCTCTAGTTTATCTAATTTCATTTGAAATTTATGTAGTACCGTGAATAAAATTGTTGTAATATATAAAAAAGTAAATAGTGCGTAAGTGCAGGTACAAATGGCCTACCTGACTAGGTACAAATGGCCTACCTGACTAGGTACAAATGGCCTACCTGACTAGGTACAAATGGCCTACCTAACATAGTGCATACAGTATTATTACTACAGGGGTTGTCAAGTTTAATATTCGAAATTTCTTATAAGTATTATATAGGAATATTCCGAAATATTGATAAAGATGTTTTTTTGATACTACTGATCGATTAGGGAATTTCTTTAATTTAAATTCTATTAAAACAAGTGTGAAAAAGAAGTCAATGGAAACCTCATCGTAACAAAATCGTAGTTTTCACGGTAACTTATCTGTTTACATTTTTAGGCTCTGACTTGGCCATTGCGTGCTCTCTGCGAATATACTTGCTTTTTCTGCGCATAAATAAATACACGCTGCACTTTGAATACCTATTTGTAATCTGTTTAGTTTTACGTTACCTTAATTTTTGTTTTCTTACTTCGAAATGATCGTAGTTATGTTTGACTACTTAATTTATTTGACATTTATTAAGTGTTTATTACGCGATTAAAGTGCAACGTACTAATAAGTATGCTGAACAATTTTATATATATCATCATCATCATCATCTTCCCCTAAATCCCAGTTTAACCAGGGTCGGGATACGAAAAGACTCTCTCCAGTCCTCTTTGTCCCACACCATATCATCAATCAGTCCCCTATTTTTCAAGTACTTCTTAATTACAGCATTCCACGTCAATTGTGGTCTACATCTCGCTAGCTTAACATCCAGTTCTTCCCTCCAAACTCTCTTTACTATATCTTCATCTGCCTTTCTCACAATATGCCCATACCATCTCAATCTCGACTGAGCCAACCTATCCCTGATCCCCTCATCATTCAAATTCATCCTCACATATTCATTTTCCATTCTGTCCTTCCTAGTTCTTCCACACTTTAGACGTAACATTCTCATTTCTGCCACATGCAAACTCTGTAAATGTTCCCCATTTAGTGCCCAAAATTCCGAACCATACATCATTACTGGCCTTACCACAGAACTATAAAATTTGCCTTTCGGTCTTAGTGGTATTTTCCTCCACACAGCACTCTACTAGCAGCCCTCCACTTTGCCCATCCAGCCTGAATCCTACTAGTAACCTCCTCGTCCAATTCCCCATTTTACTCTCCAAATGCTCAAAATTTTTTCCATATTCACCCTCATTCATTTACTTTCCAATGCCTATCTCGCGCTTTCCAACATCTCGCTTACTTTCTCCATAGTGTCTCCTACTATCACCAGATCATCTGCAAATAGCATGCACCATGGGATGGCATGGGGTTTCCTTAATAACTTCCTTAAGCAACTCATCCATAATCAAAATAAACAAATATGGACTTAGGGCTGATCCTTGATGTACCCCGATCTTCACCTAAAAACTCTCAGTCTGATTGTCCACTCTCCACTCTCACACTAGTCCTCACCCTGCTGTACATATCTATGATTAACTCAACATACCTCCTCTTCTTCAGAACTTCCCACACCAGTTCTCGAAACCATATCATAGGCCTTTTCCAGATCCACAAATACCATCTGTATGTTTTTCCTCTCTCTCCTTTTTTTCTCCATCAATTGCCTCAACATAAATACCGGCTCTGCTGTCGACCTTCCGGGCATAAACCCAAACTGGTTGCCCTTAAGGCTTGTTGAACCTTGTCAACCTACTCTCCAATACTCTCTCATTGTATGGCTCTACAGCTTAATACCTCTAGAATTCTTACGCTCTTGAATGTCCCCTTTACCCTTAAATACCGGCACTAAACAACTCAACCTCCACTCTTCTGGCATCCTGTCCCCATAACATCTTGTCAAACAAGCACCTCAACCACTCCACTGCTCCCCAACCTACTATCGTCCACACTTCCACCGGAATTCCATCCAACCCCACCGCTTTACCCTTATGCGTTTTCTTTAATGTCCTCTCAACCTCTGTAACTGTAACATTCTGTACTTCCAATCCTCAAATTCTTCGCTACCTACGTCATCTTCATAGCCTTCATTAACCACCTCATTTATTAAATTACAAAAATACTCTCCCCAACGTTCAACAATCTCTCGATCTTCTGTTAATACTTTCCCATTATTTCCCTTTATACATTTTACACTGCCCACATCCCTATATTATCCCTATATAGATTTATATATATAAGAGAGAGAGAGATATTCTACATGTATATAGAATTATTATAAATTATATATATATATATAAATTAATATTATAAGAGAATTATTAAAATGTAAAATATACATAGCGAGAGGAATCTATTTTGAAATTTGTAGCTTATTGAAGACTTAGTTTAGACTTAACGATATATCTAACAGAATGGAATACATTTATGTACGACTGCTGATTACATACTGCACATTGGTTAGCATCTCTTACATATTACACATTGGTTAGCATCTCTTACATATTACACATTGGTTAGCATCTCTTACATATTACACATTGGTTAGCAGAACTGCTTTGGCGTACATATACATGTAGCTTCTCGCATGTTCATACGTTGCAGCGAAATAGTCATTCCTGTGTTGTGTATTCGTGAATATACAGTAGTTAGAAATAAAATAGCTACAGAAATAAAATAGCTACAGAAATAAAATAGCTACAAAGTATCGACTTTTTCTATTATTCATTTAGATAATTGTCATATATTCTCGACCCTGGCTTAACAGGTTAAACTGGAATTCAAAAGAAGATGACTATGATGATGACGATGATGATGATAACGACGATGATGTTATTACTTTAATGGTTTTTATTATGATGATGACGATGATGACGATGTTATAACTTTAATGGTTTCAAATGCTAAACTGACGAAGGCTACGGTAAACAACTTCAGAAACCATATATTTCCAATTCTATAACCTGCCTATAGTATGGATAAGGTTATATTTCGAAATCTATGAGCTGTATACTGTGTATAGTATGGATAAAGCATAGCCACTTGTGAAAGGATTAACTTGTTGACCTATGGAGTGCTCTTTATGGAGCTTGTGAGCAGACTCTGAGTATGAATATATAACTTGAGTCTGCTACTTGGCAGAACACTTTAGAGAAAGCAAGAGAGTGCGAGAGAGAAAGAAAGAGATAACATAGAGAAAGCAAGAAAGTGCGAGAGAGAAAGAGACAGATAACATTAATATCATATTAAACATCAAGCGAGACTGTAACTTCTGTTTGTTAAATTACATACAAGTATGAACAAGCTTGCATAGAATACAAGTGTTGCTCATGCGGTGTTGAGACAGCAATCGCATATGAGGTTAGTAAATGTAGCACATCAATAATATAATTAATATTTTGATATTCCGATATATCGGTACATATCAGACGTTAGGTACAAAATGGTAACTGTAAAGTAAAGCCGATATTAGAGTCAGTTTCATCTCTCGAAAGCGATATCAGTGACGGAAGAGATTAAGATTCGAACCGACACATACAGCCAGTTCGAGATAGCTTGGCTATATCGAACATCCGCTTAGATATCGAACATCCGAGATGATATTGCATATGCATTATAAGCAGTTCCACAGTTCAAATCTCGGTCGGTTTTACTCTTAAAAGATTTCTTGAGGCTGGGAAAGAAATGTTAGACTTTGCTTATACCCATTTATACCCATTTAATGTCGAGGTACTTCTTACAAATTTACCCATTTATTAAAAACAATGCCATGAAATTTACTATTGCTATAAACATCATGAGAGCTAACAACTTCAGTCAGTTAGTAACAATAATTGCTTAAAGCAGTTAAATGCATGGAACAAGCGTGCATAAAAAGTTTACATTTTATACATATATCTTAAATATATATAATACATACATATTGTACATAAATATTATATTACACGTACATATTATACATAAATTCTCAGAAAGCAACAAATTGCAAGGTTAGTAAATGTAGCACATTAAACAATTACTCTTTCGATAGCTTGGTTTATGGGTATTAAACTGTGGAATGTTTGAGAAGGCAGAACACTTGCCTAAACAGCAGTTCGAAGAAGAGCACATTGGAGCTAAATGTTATCATGGACAACAGTAGCACTATAGTTGCTGTTGATTTCTTACGGCATGGCAACAAACTTTAAATGTTTCTTTACGAGATACCCGTTCAATCTAAGGCACTAGTGATCTAGAGTTCTGCGCTTAGAGCTGCCTTCGTTTTGTCTATTTAATATCCAATCTATAATATGATCAACTGTTTATATACTGAATTAGTTAACTGATGTATTATTCGGCAATTTTTAGAAGGGGGGGGGGGGGAGGAATCTAGCCTGGTAGAGCAGAAATCCATTCATAATCTGCTTGACTCCTTCAAGACTTACATGGAACACCAAAAGGGCGCCAAATATTTTTAGTATATTCTGCATTTTAGAATCACCATCAACGAAATCCAAACTAATCAAAGAGCAATTCTGTTAACTAAGATTATAGAACTTAACTCTATTAACCCCATATATCAAACAATATTTTCAACATGTGAAATACATTCACGTTTTCAATTCTGCTAAGTATTGAATCTGTAATCCGTAATAACCTGTTATCTCTGATATTCACAACTTCTCAAGTAATTAATATGCAAGAACTTACATAGACACTCATCCCTACCATTGCCTTCGAGCTAGGAACGGGACGCTATAACATAACATAACATAACATAACATAACATAATATAACACAACATAACATAATATAACATGGCATAACATAACATAATATAACATAACACAACGGCACACTGGGTCAGGAACCACATAATTATGCTTGTTTAAGACCCATTTCCTCCTTCCTCTCCAAGGTTATTAGTAATCGTATTATATTCTCATTGTTTAAATCTTTGAAAAACATAGTTCATTTACACAATATTAATAAAGGAGTTGACATTATTAAATCACTAACAACTCTATGGAGTTAAATTTATTTACTTCTGATCAGTACAAAAGTTTGCTAATCGAAGCTTGAAAGCTGTTTTACAAATAGAACTTTAAAGACTTTTGTTAATATAGTTGATCATATGGTCAATCATATTCTGTACTTCCGGCCAGTTTTGTCCGAACGTCGCGATGCCATGGAACCCCTCATCCCAATGGATATGATCCACAACATTCCCAGCGTCCTTGAGCCTCAGTGCGTACAGAATTCCTTCGTCTCTCAATATATCGTACTCGCACGTCATCACGTAGGACTGAGGCAGCTTCGACAAATCTGGGACAGCCAGCGGAGATACATATTTGTGCAGAACCTTGTCTTTAATTTCGTTCCACAAACGCTCATCAGCAGATTGCTCGAAAGCTGGTCGCTTGTAATCTTTGAGATATTTCGCCGGTAGTCTACCGACGTCAACGTACTTGCCCAGCTGCTGGCGAGCCACAGGAGAAATGTGTTGATTATCTCGGAATGTGGCTTGGTATGACGAATTTCCAGTGATGTAGATGCAGGGAAATTCCGGCCAATCTCTTCTAGGTAGTATTGGACCTGCACTGTTTGAGATCATGGATGGGAAGTGAAAGTCGAAGATTTGGGTTACTGGATAGATGAGGATTTGGAGTTTTGGCT
>CAJHZI010000647.1:0-62500 GCA_905160935.1 Enchytraeus crypticus | reverse complement strand
TACACAAGCAACAACAGCAATTTAGAGTGCTACTGTTGTCAATAATAACATCGAGCACTATGATATCACAATGTTCGATAAAATCGTGCTAAATCGAAGGTAAAACACTCATCGGTAGAGAATATGGTGTAACTCCAATATTCATAGAACCAGTCCAGCGAAGATAACGTATAATAAACACAAGTATCATGTAAATATCCGACGACGAAAAACAAAATAATTAGCAGTGGTCGATTGGCAACAAAAATTGTAGCATAATCGTTATTGCACCTGCTGCTATAGAAAAACATTTAATCCAATCAATGGTTGAAAATTGAACTGTATTAATAATTTTTACAACAGAATAGAAAATGAGGGGGGAGATAAATGTAGCAGCGGCGTTTAGCATATAGCATTAGCACAAAATGAAATTCTACCTGCAGATAGGCCAATGTCTTTCTCATTTTAGAAATTTAGAAATTGACAGACTTCCTTTAAAACACAAATTAATAGACCGATTGTCACTTTGCTGCAATTGACATTAAAATATGTATAACGTAAGCCCACTTTCATGGATTGATAATTTTACTGATTTAATTCGTAGTAATTCACCAGAGCATGAAAGGGGTAGGTTTCGAGGTCTAAAGAATTTGAGCTACTCCAGACCCGAAATAAACATTAGCACATATGAAAAAGTAAACACGCATGAAAGTGAAATGATCAACTATGTTGCTATTTATCACTTTTAGCACCACATTTTCAAACCATTGGGCAATTTTGTACATTTTCCGTGTAACCAGTCCAGTGAATGTCCGACATTTTAATCCCAGATCAGCGCGGGCGGGAATCGAACTCACGAGAGTTCAATTCACCTCAGTATTATGTAATTGCAAGCAAAGTAATTAAAATTTGAACAAATTAATTTGATTTTTGAGCTTACATACCACCGTAAACTGAAACTTCCACGCTGCATGAACCCTTCGGATGATAAATTCCGTGTTGTAGGAAAAATCCGGAGAAACTGGAGTGTGCAGAAAATAGGCGAGTCCTAGAACAGCCAGGGTTGCCAAAAGCAGGGTCCGCTTTAACTCAGTCATCTTCGGTGTATTTCCTCAATGAATTGGTACTACAACCAAAGATATAGAATTATAATAGTAATTCTTAATTCTATGACTACAACACCGTGCATAGAACAGATCAAACCGTAGAAAATCTAGTGTATTGGCAAAATGAAGTTAAGATTTGACTATAATAGGCGATAAGCAGGGAAATTGAGTTTATACATGAATGAAGTTTATTTAGTTCGCCATTACAATGTAACCGATAACATGGACCATAATTAGAAATAATTACTGATTAATGGATATGAATGAATATTGACTGCGCACTAGGTTCAGGCTGCATATTTCATAAGCATTAATGCTGCATTAATGCTGCATTATAGACCTTTAACATGACAACTTACACAACTGTTAAGGTAAGCCAATCTTTCGTAAAAAATTCCCAATGGTGTTTGAACTATGAAATCAAATAATTTGATTTCAATTGATTAGCCAGACTATATGTGCGCTAATACTATTATACATAGTGCATGTACGTGTATGAGCACTGCAAGCTAAGCCATTTAGTACTACTGTATATACATAACATCTGTGCAGCATATCTACAGCCCATACAGGCTAATTACAGTAGACCAAAGCCTACATCACGCACTCATTTAGTATCTGCAATGCAGCAGAAAATATACAATAAAGGAACACCTAATAGACAGCAGTGGTATTATATACATCATGTCACGTTAAGTACCAACACTGATATACTAAATATTTTTCTCTTGACATTGATGCACTTAAGTTCATTGCTGTTTCAATATAGGCTACAGACTGTAGTCCAAAGTTCAGATTGTAAATAAACAACGCGATCGATACCATAGACACCGCAGACCTGTAGGTTGTAGCCTATGAATATTAATAAACTTAATACATCAATAGTTAGCTAATAGTCACACTCTTAACTACTACTTACGTTATAACAACCTATTCTCTATCTTATCTCAATAACAACGAAGCCTTTGCTATTTTATTATACGATTCTCTTTAAATTGCCCTATACTCACACAGCGACACACTGTACACTAACAGCCTATGCCGAAAACAGCAGTTAAACTACGTCGCAATATTATAGCAATGTTAGAGGTTCACTGAGCTAGTTAGGCCTACATTTATGCGTGATAATGTTGTTATATTAGCGTGTTAATAATAACCAAAGCGACTGACCTGTGTAGCACAGACGACTGTATACGAGCTGGGTTAATGTTTCAACAATGTACGCCCACAAAGCAGAATTTATTAACCTCATCCAGGCACTTTGTGTCCATAACAACGTCTCCAACCTTTCGGCATCTATTCTGTGTACTATTTTAATTGCTGTGGCTCCTGTGCACAGACTATGCACGTGCACAAACGGTGCAGTAGTTTTTGTGTATATTTCGCAACTGTTCAACTATTGTGGCTGTTAAAACGAAACAAGCTCTTCCCTGCAGGAACTACTGACCCAATTCGTCCGCATTGCACTTATATTACTGAAACTAACTCTTAGTCCTAACCCGTAACCCTAACTCTAATCCTTAATGTAAGCAGTAAATTTGAAAATATAACAATTTACTTTAAAAATATGTTAAAGAAAATTACGCGAACAGGAATCGAACACAGTATGCCATGCTCTAAAGCCTGACGCTCCAACCATTACTCTAGAGCAATTGTCGATCAACTACCGCTTAACGGATGTTTATTGAATGGGTTACTGCGCATGCGCAGACGTTTTTGATATTCCTGCAGGAATAGTAGTGCTTTTGAATCGAACGCCGCGATTTTTGTCAAAGGAATTCGGCCGACTGTTAGGTTCTATTCTGCCGACAATACTCATGTCATATTTCGGTTGAGCATGTCCTGAGTTTTATACGCTTAACCGATACTAGGGGATTTTTCATTCAATGCTGTCAACAATCAGTCTTCCAAGGTGGTCACCCAACCATGAACTAACCGAGCTCGACGAAGCATAACTTCGTTTAGTAGACGCGCAGCTAAACCGTCAGCGCTAAATCCAACCCCATCAGCAGAGTGAGCAGACTACATAGGTGACTATCTGGTAAATAATAAAATACTTTACCAGGTTCACTGCACATCAGACAGCCGAGACAGGCCGCAGCGTATACTTTCTGTGGTTTACCAGGTATTCTACTGCATAATAATACGACGTATTAATACGTAGTTAGTTCGTTTAGTTCAAATAAGTTTTAGTTCGAGCAAACGTTCCGGTGGTTTTTTTAGAATTCGCTTCCAATTCAAATGGCTGATTTTCTCAAGAAATACCATATCGTTGGGTCGCAAACAGTGATTTGTTTGTACTTTTTTAACCTGAATTTGCTGTTGTCTGTCAGTAATTTTATTGTTTTACAGAAAGAAGTGAAATCTACTAACTTATACATTCAAGTCATCATTTTGCTTTGAATCTCAAGTTAACTATTAATTTCTAACTTATTTCATATCATCAGTCAATTCCTGTAGAAACTCTTCCATTCGTTTTGAGACGATTTTGTTGCCATTTCTGTAGCCTAGGTGTTCACAAACTGAATGAATGCTCTTTCTGACTTTGGAAAACCGACCGATACAAAATTGACTGATACATTAAACGTGAGTTTGGTTTAATTGACTTGATGACTGAGCAGGCAGCATATTGGTTAGATGTTCCACTGCTAATGACCGGAGTCAGTAGGCGCTGGGTTCAATACTCGCCCAGTCACTGACACGATATCAAGACAGGAAATTGAAGTTATTCTAAATAAATTCAGCCTTTAATCAATGTATAACATTATATTTGTTCTCATATAGTCTTTCACAGCCGACACCATTGTACAGAAAAACTTCAACTTGCCGAACGGTAGCTATTTACAGTTTGCTAGAAACTCTAGTGTACTTTTAACTAGTTGAAGTACACTTTAAGTAGTTCCTTCTAAGAATGTCATAATAGCTTAGGGGTAACGTCATGAAGTTTTAAATGACAGATCCTGAGGTGAATTGAACCCTCTTTGGTTCGAATCCCAGCCGTGCTGGGAGAAAAATCTCGGGCATTCACTGGACTGGTTATACGGAAAATGATCTAAATTGCCTAACGGTTTAAACATGTGACATTAAAAGTGATCACGTAGTTGATCATTGCACTATAATGCGCGTTTACTTTTAAGTAGTTCCAGCTTTCAGCAAATTGTTTCTCTAATCATCCTTGATAAGTGCAGCAATTGGTTCATATTACCCTAGAAGACTTGTAGCAGAATCTAGCCGAGCATGGAAACAATCTGTATTTACTGGTGAGATGAAGTCTTTGGCGCTATATGGGATCATCCTTAAATAAATCATCACAGGCGGGGCTCAAACCAAATCTGATGTACAGTGGAAGATCAAACTATTGTTTTATCAAAGATATGTTCTGAAATCCTAAAAGTGTGTCTCTGCTTTCGCACGATATTCGTATACACTGAAATTAACTGCATATGTTGCCCATTCTTGCGATGGAGCAATTTACCCATCGTTCTCTGAACTTAATTAAGCGTATGCCAACTGCTTTGTGAAGTAATAATTCTACTTTCGAACGATAAAGAAATTTGACATTTTCTGTTTCATTTACATTGATTTTCACTACATATTCCATTCACAACGTTGGAATGAGATATATCTAGACTATTCATATCTGATCAGTATGAATCTTATCAGATGATTCATATCTGATCAGTATGAATCATCAGATTATTCATATCTGATCAGTATGAATCTTATCAGATTCTTCAGATCTGATCAGAATGATTCTTATCAGATTATTCAGATAAGTCACAGCAATTGAATATGGAAATACAATAATATCTATCATATTAAGCATTAAATCTCATTTATTAAAAAGGCGTAGAAATAATATTTTCCTCTGAGTTTGATCTTTCATCTAAATACTCATTATAAAAATTAATCCGTTGATCTCTAATTAATAAGTTGATCTAAATTTGATCCATTGAAACTAATCCACTGGTTGGAAAACAGGCTATATATATATATATATATATATATATATATATATATATATATATATATATATATATATATATATATATATATGATTTAATGACATCAATTACACATAGAACTAGAAGATCATATCGAATATTTTGGTTTTTTATAATTTGTAACATATTATAAGACAACACTCGAGTTTCTTCAAAATTATACGTACATGCATATTTTTGACACATAAGCATACACAAGCAATATACTAAATGTAGCACGTTGAACAACGTAAGAAGCAATATTATAGTAGTAAGCTGTAGTGAAGTAGCAATTAAGTAATAATTCACTAGCGAAAACTGTAGATACAAATTAAAAAGAGGAATATTTGAAAATAAAAAGAGAAAGCAAGCATTTCGTTCAATATAACAAATCACTAACTAACATAAGCAGTTATCAAATATATGTTGAAGACTAATAAATAAGTACAATCTATGGGCAATCATGAAGGATGGAGGACCAGTATAAGATCATTTATATCTGTCGAATTGGACTTCTTATATGAAAACTTCAGTTCTATAAATTTGCCACATTATTCTAAATTATTCCAGACTCTTCAAAAAATTGCACTTTGAAGACTACACCAAGAGCACTTGGTATACATTATTTAATCGTTTGCTTCATTAATCAGTTAATAATCATTCTTAGGTTAACTCAGTTTTGTAATCCTATCTACATAACCCGTCTGGTTATTAGTTCGAATAAACTATTTGTCTGATCACTTTTTTACAGATTAATTACTCAAATCACGCATTCTCATTTGTTTTCAAAAATCTCTTCTTAAAATATTTTGAATCAAATACATACATCATCATCTAATCATTGTTCGATGTTGTCATGGACGACTCTAATTGTTGTTATTATTTTGTTATTAACCTCCCACTTTTCTGTCGTCTGCCGCTAATACCGCATATGCTTAATTCGTAGCTCAATATTTCAAAACCACTCTAAAGAAAATAGAAAAGAGTTTATCAACTGCTGGCTCCATTTCTGGATCAGCTCAAACATGCGCGTTTTACAAATTCTTCTTAATGAAATCATACATATTATTGATTGCAGCCAGCATTTCTGGAAAAGTTTCCGTTAGTGATATGATTCCATGAAAACCGCTCTCAAACATGTAATGTTCCACTTTTATTCCGGCTTCCCTCAAGCGATAGGCATAGAGGTATGCCTCGTCCCTCAGAACATCGTGTTCACAGGAGAATATGTACGCAGGTGGCAGATTGGTTAAAGTTTCCGCAAACAGGGGCGAGAAGTATGGATTTAACATATCAGACTTTATATCTGCCCACAATTTCAAATCTTCATCCTGAATTTCTGGTTTGACATAATTTTTCCTAAATCTTTCCGGTAGTCGGTTAACGTTAAGGTACGTTTCTTCAAGCTTTTTTCTGACAGAGTTTGGGACGTGCCTGTTGGCAGCGAAGGTGCCGATATGCTCAGCTGAACTGATGTATAGAGCAAAAAAAGTTGCCATAAAACTCGCAGGCAGAACCGCATCGTTGGAATTTGTCTGATAAGATGGAAGCAGCAGATCTGCACCCTGGACGACTGGATAAATCAGGATTTGAAGCTTAGCCTTTGGCTCAAACTTCTCATCACGTAGCTTCAAGGCTACCGCTGCAGCTAGGTTACCCCCGGCGCTGTCACCTACCAGGAACACATTGTAAACAGTTAAAAAGTTACATTTTATATTGTAGGTTATCCTCTATAACTTAGTCAGAAAAAACCGAATGCAAATTATATTATTGTTACTACTACTATTGGTATTTGCTATTAATTTTTTAATTATTATTACTATTACTATTGCTATTTCCATTATTATTACTATTACTATTACTATAACTATTATTATTATTATTATTCCTATTATTATTACTTTTTTAAATTGCCCTGGGCTATATAAGGCCCTGGGCTAAAATGTAAGATAAAAAGGACTTTATTTAATTCAAAGAAGAAAAATGAAAAATATTTAAAATAGTTCCTCTACGCTCTGGGAGGCCGCATTCGCCAATGTGCCACGAACGCATACAACATTAAAACGCTGGAGTGCAAATATTACTATTATTATTATGATTACTATTATTATCAATCAATTAATAAGAATTTAACGTCCGGTTCCTCGCCGTAAGGCAGTGTCAGGGACGTCTCTTGCAGACTCTACACAAACAGTGGCCAAAGCGCCACACGATGACGACTAAATGCACAGAGACCACAAGAGAAAGCGAGATCAAAACAGTGCAAGTCGAAGATGATCCAACATTATTATTATTTTATTATTCTTATTATTATTAACTCTCATTATCACAATCAGTATCAATATCGCTATCACTATCCATATTACTATTATTACTAATACTTAATATAATAATAATAATAATAATAATAATAATAATAATAATAATAATAATAATAATAATAATAATAATCTAAAATTGATCAACCTAAATGTATCGACACTCTAAACTTTCATTGTATTGCATTAAATGTATTGTTCAATTACACGTCTCAAATTTAATTAAATTTGTACTTTATAATATAAGTTAGGCTATATTTAATATTATGCTTATATTTTTAATTTGAGTTAACTTATATTTTTAGAATTATATTTCATTAGACTATATATTTTCACTATATACATATTCGTTAGATGCGAATGATTCGATAGCTGCCGTTTAGTGTTTTACAGAAATTAACTTTCAACAATTTGTATTAATTACAGATCATTGCATTAATTAATGACTATTTTTATTTAGTAGTTCCGCTGATTTGTGGAATTACTCTAATTGATTCGAGCCAAGAGTTGTGATTTTAATTATTCCAGCCAGCCTCAATCTATAGAATCAATGAATCACATTTCGTATTATATTAATTCTTTTATGAATCAAGTCTATTTTTAAATAATCATCGACCTATTCGACGAATGCTATTAACAAATCATACAGTATAAAGCATCAAACAGTACCGGCTCAGATACAATCTAATTTAATGCATTACTCAATCGATTGGCGGCAATTTTAGATACGCGCTGTGACAAGAGCTTTCATTACATTTAGCAAATCGTATCCTAGTTGACACAACACAATTGGTCTAGAGTCCGCTCAAACTAAACAGATTAAATTTAAATTAACGTCATAGTTCAATCAGCATCATCTTCCATTGAATCCCTGTTTAACTAGGGTCGGGATACGAATAGAATGTCTCAAATCCTCTCTGTTCTGCATCATATCATCAGTCAATCCCCTATTTGAGACTTTTTCATTCGTCTACATTTTTGTAGCAATTTCTGGAGCCTAGGCGTTTATCAACCGAATGCCCTTTCTGACGTTGGTGTGGAGCCTAGTGCTTAAGTCGCCTTTTACGACACGTGCAATCACCGGTTGGTCAATTATTCAAACAACTCGGACACAACACGGGAAACGTCACAATCCAATGCTATCAGAAAATTCTAATAAAATATAATTTGAAATGCTATCATCTTTATAACTACAAGAATTATGCAGGTATATAACTTGGGGAAGATGTGGCAAGTACTCCATTCCCTGAATCTGTAGTAAAATTCAGGATATACCGGTAACCTACTTACGTAGCAAACGATTTATATTTACTAAGTTTTGGTGAAGAAAGTTTCATTGAACGGAGATCTTTTCCTCAGGAAAAGGAGATAGAGAAAATTCGAAACATCTTATTGGAAAACACAATTAGTTGACCACCATGAGCTAAACGAACCTCCAAGATGAATTGAGACTTAAAGTTATAAACATGCCGCCAAGGCTGATCAACCGCCTCCTCTGATTACAGCCAAAATTGTAAAAATGGTATTCTTTTTATGAGCTCATTCAAGTAATAAATGAATCCTAAATATATACTGTCAATTCTGACATGAACAAAATCAGATATTAACAAATTTATCAACCATCTTTAAAGATGGTCGATTAATAAATTAATCAACCATCTTTAAAAACAAATGTTGGAGACAAACCTCCGATAGCTATTCTAGAAGCATCGACATGATATTTCTTGGCGTTTTTCATGAAATACTTGGTAGCTTTAACGCAATCGTCAAAAGCGGCTGGGAATACATGTTCCGGTGCCATACGATACCTAGATGAAAATAAAAACAAAGTAGAAAAAATTATCTGATTTATAAAAATGCTTCTGAAAATAAGCTTATATTCTGATCTTTAACTCCAAGTTAGTCCATAACTAGGTAGCGAAAGAAATAAAAGAAAGAATTTGATCTCAACATTTATAAGCAGAGCCTTTGAATTCCTATGATCAACAACTCCTGAAGAAAAATTCTAATGCAACCACATACTGAACGACTTCGCCACTGGCTGGAGCCAGTGGCAAAGTCGGTAAGATACTCGACCGCAGATCATTATGTGCGGGTTAAAATTCTGGGCTCTCTCGTCAAGGACACCGATTTCGAGTGAGGAAACTGACGTTAGCCATAGCTTTGCCAGCTTTAACTATAATATTAATATCATCTGCTATATGCCGTTCCCGTTTTAAATTGTAAAATTACAAATGGTAACAATCCTGATTAGATAGCAGTAAAAATGTTTTACCTTGTTTTGTTCATTTAGTATTCTGTTAAATATTAGTTTGTAATGGGATACTACTTACGTGGTGGTCCAGAATAACTGAAACTACTTTGAAGGCTACTAACTTTGACAATCTTTATCCAAACGTCTTACTTGTAGATTGAATTAAAGACAATTCTCTTTTCTATTCATCTGCTAAATATCTAAGAGATATTGCTACACATATTTGAGAAATTATCATTAGTCGCCGATATATAATTTTCAATGAAATTGCGTGAAAACTGAAGATATGAAAATACAGAATTTAACATTATGTGCATTATGCATCAACTATTTCAGAAAGCGCATTGCAGTTTCTATCTATGTCCTAAATGAATTGAGAATTAATTAACCTAATATTCAATGTGTCCACCATGTGCCCGAATAACTGCATTCACCCGCTGGGACCACTGATAAATTGCGGAGTCCACGAGTGTTTGACTGCTTTCAGCCCAATGGATTACAACGACTCGTTTCAAATGTTCAAAGTCGTGAATTGGTTCGCGATAGAATTTTTGCTGAAAACAATAGTAAATAATCGAATAGTAAATCAGGTTCAAATCAGGGGGTGCTGTTAGATGGCCAGTTCTACGGCTCAATAAACTCTGGCAGGTTTACTTTCATACAGGCGATCATATGATATGAAAATAATGAAAATTACATATCGGCGACTAATGATAATTTCTCACAAATTTGTAGCAGTATCTCTTAGATATATATCAAGTGAATAGAAAAGAGCTTTAATTTAATATATAAAGTAAGACGTTTGGATACAGATTGTTAAAGTTATTAGCCTTCAAAGTAGTTTCATTTATTCTGGACCACCCTGTATATTATACCTTATCTTTACCGTATGTGAATTGCTAGGATAATTTACACAAACTTTGTCGAGTCAAGCATATCGAGAACATTGAATGTTCGTATGGTTTAGACCTCATAAGAGAGTGATATATAGCAACAATTAGAGTGTTACTATCGTCGATGACAACATCGAGCACTAAAATTTGACAAATTTTAAATTTTTAATGATCTGTTTAATGAGTATAAGAGGAATTTACGGCTCAAATGTTTTAAACTGATGAGTTTATATTTCAAGCGCAAAACTGACATTAGCTTTATACAATAATTCATTTTAACCAGCATCTAATACCACCTTACCCTTGTACAGATATGTCATTTATGATATTATATTCCAATAATCCTTTGAAATACAAGATAGCCTTATATGAGCCCGTTTTAAAGCGTTGATAACGCAATATCACATACAACGTGTAGTATCATTGTATGTAATATTATTGTATTTAATCTCATTGTATGCAATAACACTGTGCGTAATAACATTGTGTGTATTATCATTGTCTGTATTATCATTGTGTGTAATATTATTGCATGTAATCTCATTGTGTGTAATCTCATTGTGTGTAATCTCGTCGTATGTAATCTCGTCGTATGTAATCTCGTCGTATGTAATCTCATTGTATGTAATATCATTGTAGGTAATATCAAAATGAGAAGTATTATTGTATGTAATCTTATTGTATGTAAGCTCATTGTGTGTCAGGAAAGTTAGTGAGCCACGTACTCAACGGATACGACGACTGCGTTGATGGCTTGAGCGAGGGTCGCTACTACTTTGTCATAGGCATCTGTCAAAACAACGACGAGGTTTAGTTAAATATAAAACCAGTGATGGGCACTCCCTAATAAACTAGTTAACCTTTAAATAACTCTTATTTTAACAAGTAAAAATTATTTCATCAGCTTAGCTTAAGTTCTAAAAATTGTTCCAAACTGCTGAATTAATGTATATTGATGGTTATAACAAAATTTACAATAAGCCTATAAACAATGGTATAAATAATATAAACCATGGTAAACAATATAAACAATGGTAAACAACAAATATGATAAATACACAATACACATTATTGGGTGGTGCGCATGCATATGATGTTGCTTTAATTAATTACTATTACTTAGTTTATTAATCGAATTTAGCTAATTAGTAAAACTTAATGGAATAATGAACAGCTACTATATAATGAGTAATCTCAAGAGCAGAGGCATGATGGCATTCAACATTTTGCTTCATGCTTTGATTTTCGCACCTATAATTACTTTTCTATTGTGTATTTTTTTAGTGAAATAAGTAACTGTACAAACAAAAATAAATGATTATTCTTTTACTTCGACTACAATATTGATGAACATTTTATGTTAATTTTAATTCACTTCTTTTTATTTCTCATTAATTCTTCGTGATATTTAATAAATAATAATTGACACAAAGAATTGTTGTTAGACACTAATCAGTGTTAACAACAATTATTACTATCATCATTTTGTGCAACACGTTGTTTATAGTAATTCCTTTAGAGTTTCAAAACCCCTTTGGTGCGCGTCATAAATAAAATTAAATAAATATAACTAGTAACTGAAGGCTATACCCTAACTGATTAAGACTTTCATTTTACTGCATTATATCAGTAATTTTTATACTGAGATAATTAAACTTCAAATGTTCATTTGTAGACAATTACGAAATGATAAGTTTTGTAAAATGACTAGTAACTTACTGACGTTAAGAATAACCCAACCACCCCCATGGTAGTAGACAAAGCCTGGGAGCAAGGAACCCTTGTGATTGATCGGAGTGTATATGCGAACAGACACCCCATCAAATAACTCATCGACTGTCTGCTACAGTCGGATAGAGCATTTACAAGAAATAACAAACAATTAAATGATTAATTTTGTCACTAGTTTCACAATTACATCAAGAAAGTCAATCAAATTGAAGACGGTTTTACGATTAGATGTGAGCTGATAGGAAATGCTATATAAATGTATATATGTGTATATATATATATATATATATATATGTATATAGACTCTATATATATATATATATATATATATATATATATATATACATTAGTGTATATATATATATATATATATATATATATATAGAGTCTATATACATATATACATAAATGTATATATATATATACATATATATATATATATATATATATAAATGTATATATATATATATATATATATATATATATACGGCATATATAGGCTGCTTATATGCAGTATGCAATATATATATACAGTATATAACTATGCAATTACACAAGCCTAGTAAGATAAATAACTAAGTAATTATGGTAAAACAAATTACATTATTCTGAAACATTTATTAATAAATACAAATTGTGAAATTATAGCATAGTACATAACTATTGAATAATGAATAATTGTTGCATACCTGAAGATTATACTCAGTGGCATTCAAGGTGCTCGATGAAGGTTGTGAGGACTTCTTGAGGAAGTCAGCATTCGAACAAATGCCCAAATGCTCAGCGATAATTCCCTAAGTAACCAACACCAAACTGAGATATACACAGGAATCATCAACACTTGGCTACAAATCTATTCAGTGTCATATCTGCGTCCGTCGCCTTTTACGAACACGTGCAGTCGTCGGTAGATTCAATCTCAATTTTCTCGAACCTACTCGGGAAATGGTCTATATAGAATACTACGGTCCATTGTATATCTAATATGGTCCCTAGAGCGGGAACGCACCTCAGAAAAACAGATATCTAGTGGAACTGAGTTCCCTTTCTTCCCCCTTCCCCATTTAAACCTCTGAGTGCGTGATGTAATCTAAATAAATTTAGTGAGCTTAAAATTCAATCAAAGTTGTGTGAGTTGGAGCAAAAATCAGAATATGTATTCGATGAAGGAATGTAGGTTAAACATCCATCGATTAATAATTACTTTTATCTTTACAGCGAAGTTATGACATCGAAATAACGATATATCATTGTAACCCTTACCAAGTAGCGTCCCATCCTTGGCAGAACAAAGAAGCATCTCAGTTTTAGTGAGCTGGTAAGAGAATAGCCTTCAGGTACTGGTGAGTAAAACACGTAGGCAAAACCAGCCAATAGAACCGCTAAAATGAGTAACTTGTTAGCCATGTTAAATCTATAACAATTATATTTCAAATTAGTAATCAGTTGTGAATTGAATTGAATCACGTTTATTTCACTTCGGTAAAATCGAACAACAGAAATACATGGAGATAAAGTGGAAATGGACACAAAGGCCACGAAAACACTAACATGTGCCCTTATTTCAAATGCTAATCTGTCGAAAATTCACTCAAGAATTTAATAAATCAATTTATCCATTGCACAATGAACTGGTATAAGATCACTTATATGATCCATAATACAATGAGATGTTATCAATCAATCAGTTAAACTAATATGTTTACATCGTACAAGTATTTTGAAGAATCTAAGAATCAAACCTATCATTTTTATGTATTCCAATTACCTATTCTACGTCATTTTACTACAGCCCATTGATCTTCTTAACGATTAATAAATATACTTATTAATCCCTATTAATTAAAAATATGTGACGATTAATTATTAAGTAGCTTATATAAAAATATTTAGAATTTATAAATTATTATTAGTCGAATAAACTAAAATAATTAATTACTTAATATTCTGACTGTAATCTGAGAATGGAATTTAGTCTATTAATTAGTAATAGTAATTATTAGACCTATGTAATTATATAAAGAATGAAGATGTTCTTGAGAGAGTCAGTACAGATAACGATAACTGTTAATAAATTCGATAAGAGACAGAAAGAAAAGCTGGATAGGACATACTATAAGGGGGCATGATTTGCTGAAGGAAGTGATAATAAACTATTCCTTTTATTTCCATAATCAATCTGACAAACCGCAGACTGTAACAATATGACAGATAACATAGCAATGCATCAGATTCAGGCAGAAAATCAAAAATACAAGATCGAAAATAGTAAGATAACATTAAAAATTATTGACCAAGGCAAACTTATCCTACTTTAAGAGTTCTAAAGTCATATATAGCTATCTAAGCATTATTAAACAGTAGTAGAAAACAATTTATGCAGTTTAAAAATAAACGGGTAGGCATTGTAAGTTAAAAGTTAATAATTTCCAGCATCTTCAAGTATAATACGGGTAATAAAGTTCTTGTCACTTAAACTATTTCGTTTAGTAGGAAGTGTGAAATTTCTACCGGCAACGTTTCTTCTAGTTAGATATGGGTGATGGGCAAGTGGAGGCCAAAGCGGGGTAAGTAGATGGGCGCTATCACTATGTACATTATTAAAAAGTTTATAATCAGCTGAAGCACACAAATCTTCAAAACTGGATTCCAAGTTGCAGAAATTTGCCTTTTTTGCTCGTTTCAATAAAGCTTCAAGCCTCTTTCTATCTTCCGCAGTGGTAAAACCCCACCAGAATTGGGATGCGTAGAGAAGCCTATTTAATGTAGGTGCTTGAAATACTCTCTGAATGAGTTCGTTGGATAGTCCTTTAGTGCGTAGACCATACAAAGCAAAAATATCGCTGGAACTTGAGGATAAGAGATTATTTATGTGAGTAGAAAAAGAAAAATTGGAGGAAATTGTAACACCCAAACATTTCATATCTGACACGCGTTCTATGCCTTCAAGATGAGGGGCTGCAGAAGACTGCCTCTTATTATTTGGGGAGTGAAATATAATTTCTTTAGATTTTATTCTATTTAATTTTAGATTGTTAATTTTGGCCCAATCTTCAATATGGGTAAGTTCGACTTCTGTTAGATGAATATTGGATGCAGGCATAATTAAGTATGTGTCGTCAGCATATTTAAGTAGCGCGTTTGATTTACTCAAAGTCTTGAGATCTGATGCAGTAACAACGAAAGCAGGAGGTCCAATGGCAGAGCCTTGAACTACACTAGCATTAATTGTTGCACAAGAAGAAGTATGACCGTCAAAAATTGTCTGATGAGAGCGATTAGTTAAAAAACTAGCAATCCATTTCGTTACAGGGCTTGGTATGTCTAGTGAGCTAAATTTATCAAGCATGTGCGAATGTCTGACTGTGTCAAAAGCTTTACTAAAATCTAGAGCAATCACTCTGACAAAGGCTTGTGATTCTAGTAGCGAACATATAGTATGAAATAGGAATATAAGAGCAGCAGTAGTGGATCCAGTAGGGCGAAAAGCAAATTGGTTAGTAAAATCAAGATGAGAGGGTGGTGATGAAAATGCTCGATATATGTATCTTGAGGTAATAATTCGCTCAGTAAGACGAGAGAGAACGGAGGTTATGGAAATAGGACGATAATCTGATGGTTCCGTTGGACACGAGACTTTAGGTATAGGTTTGATTATGGCAGATTTCCATTGAGTGGGAACATAGGAATGAGAGATCGATAGGTTAATTGGTTGAGCAATAGGTGAAGCGAAAATTGGATAAGTATAGAAGGAACTTCAGGAAGAATGATAGAGAAGAGTTAGAGGCAGATTCGGACATGGGATGTTGGATGATTTAACATGAAATTCATGTATAGAGCAGAAAAAGGAAGGCTGAGGATAGAATTGGTTGGAAGAGTTTTAAGCCATAGACCTGCCGTTAGGCAGTGATTTAGAAGAAGAAGAACAAGAGCAAGAAGAACAAGAACAGGATGATGATAATGATGATGATGATGATGATGAAGATTATGAAATAGAAAGAGAGGAAGAAGAAGAAGCAGAAGAAGAAGAAGAAGAAGAAGAAGAGTTATATGGAGCCCCTTAGTTAAACAGCATCACGCTTGTAGTAATGTACGACCACTGCCACAAATATTTACCAAAGCTTATCATCAAATTCAGTACATAGGTACAAGCCTACAACTACGCTATTCGTCAGAATACCAAGGTTCAGGGTTATAAGCATAGGCTCCTTAGGCTACAATGACTTGTTTGGTATATACAAGCTATATGCATCGACAAAATATTTCAAAAGAAAATAATCAATATGAGTGCTTTCAACCGCATTATTTGGTTCCGTTCATATGACTCTCAGACGCTTCGTCTCTCTCTCTCTTTCTCTCTCTCTCTCTTTCTCTCTCTCTCTATCCCTCTCCCTATCTAGTGTCAGCCAAGTGGCAGGTCCATCCGAGGTACATATTCATACTAATATGCTACTTTTCACACCTCATAAAGAGCACTCCATCGATCAGCGAGTTAATCCCTTCACAAAAGGGTATACATTATTCACACCTTATGTAGCCCATAGATTGAGAATAGTATGGCTTCTGAGATGTTTCTGAGGCGTGTAGTATAAAGCTTAATATCTCTTAGTGGCCACATAAGGCAGTAAATGTCCATTGTGCACTCAGAGGTTATACAGCAAGCTAAACTCAACACAAAAATTTAATATTTGAGTTATTATTAATTTATTTGTATTTATATTTAAAAATGCAACAGGAATAGACGGTAATATGCTGGACAACTAGATGCAAATCTACTTATATTATAATAATTCATTGATAAACGATATCATACTATTGTTATCTTATAATAGAGAGTCTATTATACTACGTAATGTTAGAAAGCCACAATATAGTACGACAATTAAACTAAATCTTAAAATAAGGGTGTTTGCGAATCTTAAGAATATGCAAGCCTGATACAACGCAGAACTATACTAATTTGTTAGTCACTAGATTATTTATTCTCTATTATAGAAAGTTTAAAATACATTCTGGTTGCTCCCAATTCGCCATCATTGTAAACTCATAAGAACATATCGTTTAGCGCTATATCAGGCATTGAGCAACCTTTAACGCCAACGTTAACTATACTCCCCCAATTATCACCGCAATGGCTTCATAACTCATCCATACTACCTCAAGTTTCACGATATAAAAATACATTTTTCTACATTTTTTTATAATAATATGTTAAGAGTTAAGACTAATTGTGATGAAACTTTGCTCAATCTAAATTATTTTACAAAATTATTTACATGAATCAAAGTTTCAAAGGAGTAAAAGCACATTCAGGAATTCTACATCCTGTTTAGAGAGCCTCTCTTTGACACAAGGTACGGCAAAACATGGTCCTTATGTAGGTTAGAGATCGTAAATCAAGCTACAGAGTTTCTACTGGAAGTTAGGATATACCAGTAGAACGAAACACATAGTTTTGTTATGTTTTTGTACTACTGTAATAAAATCTCTCCAGTGATTTTACTGTCTCAACAAAAACTATATCCAGCAGATAAGTTAACGCTACTTGAATATCAGCTAGTTGAAATCAATTTCTGCTGGTAGTGTAGAGTTAATTCTGCCAAAGTCAATACACGACGGTACATACTGTATTGAGCGTTGCTGTATTACGTCACGTAGTTGTTACACACAGCTGTACAGTATGTAATGTACTCTATACATATAATACTCTCTCTATACGTATAATACCGTGTGTAATGTACGGTGTATAATGCAATCAATTTTGTCTAGCAATACAATCGAGGCCAACCTCTCAGATTTTCAGCTAGCAATAGCCCAGCCACCACAGATATAATATATGAAAAGGATCTAAAAAGACATATATTGTCACAACAAGTTACCCCGTAAGAAAATATATCATGACGAAATACAATAACTATTTAACCCCCGTTAGACAACTGACAATGCTAGCCAAGCATTGACTGAGTACTTTAAATTAACTGCTTCGTAAAAACTGAAGCAAAAAGTTCTGTTTACAATTCAGTTAAGATGACAGCAAGAATTAGGTAACTTGTTTAATTGTAAACTTTTTGATACGATGTCTCTTTATGGTTTATCCGAAAGGTCTACATCCATGTGATAGTAACCCTAACTTATACCATACACTAGTAATGATTTCGTATAACTTATACCATACACTAGTAATGATTTCGTATAACTTATACTATACACTAGTAATGATTTCTTGAGCAGAATCTTGCAATATTCTTCAAATGTTGTAGCTACGTATCCCGGTTAATAATTATAACAAAAATATAATATTATATCATTACAATTCGTAGATTTCCAGTTTTAAAACACAATGGAGTTGATGCTTCAACTATTTGCCAAATATTCGTTTAAATATTTGTTTTTTGTATACAGTAGTCTATTTATTTGTCTTGATGTCCCAACTACTATTCTTCTGTAGGCCTATACTTACCAGTATCTGTGAGTTTTTAAGAAACGAACGACCATTTCTCATGACTAACTGAATACGCGTTCGAGCGACCTTGTATACTATCTCTCAATCATAACATAACAACAGTTAGAGTACTACTGTCGTCCATGATAACATCGAGCACTAATAAGACAAATCTAAACCAGTGAGCAAAAACAAAAGTTTACGTGTTAGTCGTAAATTATCGACACGGGATAGAAAAGAGATATTGAAAAGGTAGATCTTTAGCTGCCTACGGAAGCTGAAGACCTATATACCTACCCCTACCGTCCCCACTAGTGTTCAGGCAAATTGCCAAGCGATAGGTTTATATTTCCAATAACGTTTTAATAATAATAATAATAATAATAATAATAATAATAATAATAATAATAATAATAATAGTAATAAAGGTTTAATGTCCGTTTCCTCTTACAAGGATGATGTCAGGGACGTCAGGATGATGTCAAGGACGTCATACTGACGTCATAATTTTACTGCAATACTGCGAAAAAGGTATGCTAATTTCACTCTATTTCTCTACATCTTATAAAGTTATAAAGTAAGTTATGCAACTACACTTAGAATAGTTGATCAAATAATGATAGCTTAAGTCTCAACTGTATTAAAACAGAAGGACTATTATACATTTTGTATTTTAACTTAAGCATACCTCGATATCTCACTCAAGTATAGACAAACAGCTAAACTTTAAACTCTACTGTAGCTTAGGCTAATAATTGTGCTGAGCCATCGAAAACTTTGATTCAGTCTGAGCTCGGCCAGCAATAGGCCTACTTCACATTGGCCGTACTAGTCAATTGTATGATCCTGTTTATAATGTCTGCATAATTTATGCTAAATATAAATGTACTCTTTGCGCAAATTAATTTTTATTTATATATCTTTAACAACTTCGTTATGGAAGAGGTTCAAATCTTCATAACTGAACATTTTTGACAAAACAATTGATATTGGTGAGAAACTTATCTAGATACAATATCATATACAGCAGATGTCAGTAGTTATTTGGCATTTCTTTAAATATTTGACAATTTCTCAAAAAATGCTAAATATCAACATGTTCAGAGCCTCTGCTCATATTCCACCGCGGATCAGTATTTGAGGAGTGCAGATCCTGAGCTAGCCCGTCACTGACATAGCTTTCGAGTGAGAAAACTAACGTTAACACTATCTTTTTACCTTTGTTTTAATTGCAAAGATACTAGGATAATATTTATAGTTAAGTAGCCTTGGGTGCGGGTGTATAGATTTCAAGCATTTCATGCTAATAAAGCTTTATAGAAGTGTCAAGATTACTGTGTCAGATGTGAAGTAATTCCAACCCTGTTACGCTATTTGAAACATAGATGTGTAAATCTTCCTTCTCTTACTACATAGATATGAATGCCCGAAAGGCTAATAATAATAATGGCTAATATTGTCCTTGTTTAATGTTCTAACTTCTTAGAGCATGCCTACATTAAAATGCACCTTACTATTATTCATTAATGCCTACAGTAATCCAGAATCAATGTTTCTAAGCTATACGCTATATAAGGTGTGGATATGGCCTATATAGCCTTTTTCCTTTTGTGAAGGGATTCACTCATTGATCTATGGAATGCTCGGAATGCAAAGTGAAAGCAGACATTGAGTACTTTGGACCTCACTTGGCATACGCTAAAGAGATAAAGGAAGAGGGGCCATTTAATACTTCTGTAAGGGTCTAGACCGACCCATTCGATTTCATTTTGAGGGAGTTTTAATCTGTTCACATTTTTAATAGTTGCCTATTTTTGTAAATATAAACAAAATTTACGAAATGCATAGACAGCGCTTTATATATGAGCAGTTCCAAAGGCAGTTGAAGACCTATATTTTCCATCTCTCGTTTCCATCCAGTGTTCATGAGTTGCGACCAGCGCCTAAACCTCCTTTCCTTTAATTTCATTTACTTTGGACTGATTTTCTGGATTTTGCACCGTTTTTGGACCTTCTTTCTACTCGCCGTCTTGATTTGTTTGTCTCAATAGCACTCGATATTGTCATTGATGATGTAGCAATCTAATTGTTGTTATGTTATGTTGTGTTATGTTATGTATAAAGAGCAATTCATTTACAGTATTGACAGTAATTCATTTCAAATCCAAAAGTTCTTAACTAAATATAGAAATATACTTCAACTTTGCTATCCTTAAGTGTCCTTAATTAAAATATTTTTATTTAATCAATATTAGATATAGCCTCCGAGTTTGCTTGATGAACATCGTGAAGGCTTTCATAGACTAATATTATACCGAAAGCAGCTTCAGTGAAACTACATGTATCTACGCATAACAGCACATGTTTTTTCATATCGTTTGGGTGAATAGAATTGTATTGACGTGTGATGGGGACGATCCTGGCATCATCCTTGTATGAGGAAAAGGACGTTAAAACTGTATAATTATTTTTATAACAAAACTCTTTAAAAAGATTCTTCCTTGTTACAGAGGAAGTCTTAGCTTACGCTGGCTGGAGCCAGTGGCGATGTCGTTAAGATATTCGACCGCGGATGAGTATGCGGGTTTCAAATCCAGGGCTCGCCCGTCACTGACATCTATTTCGAGTCAGGAAATTGACGTTAAAATTAGCTTTTTATATATTCCGTTAAGATGAACCTGATAGTAAATGACACGCATTACAGTGAAATGATCAATAATGTGGATATCTGTCACTTTTAATGCAACATGTTTAAACCGCGCGGAAATTTAGTCTATTTTCCGTGTAACCAGTCCTCTGAATGTCAATATGAATTATACAACAAAACCGCACGTAAGTCAAAAGTAAAGCTAAGTTTAGCGTCTGTTTCAGTATCTCAAAGGATACTGTTAGAGACAGTCTTGCTGAAATTTTAACCTATTGTTTCCCGCTTCTCAGGCATATTCAGTGCGATTTCCACTCCGTCTTTCAACCGGTATAAGGAACTTAAAGGAAGTAATGACAAATTGACAATCTTGTATGGGAATTAGACGAGTTTACTTTTCTTGTTTATTTTTTGTTTTAATTTCAAATAAATTGGGAAATAACAAATTAGATCGCATCACTTAGTTTAGTATAGAATAGTCATAGCAATCATAGCACTTTGTAAAGGGGAGCTTAAGATAAGAGAGGAAAGATTAGTCGTATATTTACTATAGCAGTCAATTGCGTTGTTCCAAGTAAAAGTTAGATTAATTACATTTACGTAGCAATTCTCTAATGGATTACGGAGGATATTACTTCAAACATTTGATGGTGAACTGTGTATACTGCATATATTCCAGTGCTAAAAGAAGAATTCTTCAACATCATACTATAACTATTCGTGTGACTAAGATAATGAAGATGAAGCAAAGGACGACACGTCTCGAAATGACTGATAAACAAAGTCTTTAAAATTACATCCAACCGTGTCTCGATTACAATATTCATCCCATTATCTCCTCAACCAGTAGCTACAGGAACTCTCCCTTTCTTCTTCCCTTCTATCCTTTCTCTCTCTCTCTGTCTCTCTATCTCTCTCTGGGGGCACATTCATGGGACTTGTCATTTTAAAATCCCGATTAAACTGCAACAACAAGACAGGATAGAGGACGCCATCACCACCACGAAAATACCATATATGAGCAACAACAACCTAAGAGGATTGAAGATATTAAAATAACAGCATTGCATAATGCATTGAGATCTTCCATTTTAAAATAGGACTCTGCTTTTCTTAAATATGTGTTAAATTACATTTCTACACCGTATCGATGTACTCTCATTTATTCATTCACAGTGTCGAGTTCCAGACGTGGTGAATAGCAGTCGGAGAATCAGTTGGTTACTTTACCTGATTATCGTTTTAAATGTGAACGATCAAAAACTAGAATTTATTACAGTTTAAATCTGAATGAAGAGATAAGTCGTAAAAACTTGTGTACACAATTTTCAATAAAAGTACTTTGCGGTATTTAATCTAAGCAATTGTGTGATTTTCATTCTGCAAATTATCTGTACGTTAAATTTACTAATTTACAAGTTTTAGCACTCAACTCTCTACTATACAACCTATCTTACACAATTTTATAGCAATTTCGTGATTTGTGACAACATTAAATCCTAGAAAGTGATTGCATTCGACAATTTAAAAGAGCTATTGGCCGTATTATGATGGGAGTTGCATAAGTTGTACTAAGTTGCACTGAACAAGATGCAAATAATATTCAATGTTAACAACAAAAATTGTAATAATCTTACAAGGATTTAAATTAAAAGAAAATAATCAATATTGCGAAACGAAAATATTGAGAACTTTAAAAAACCGTAGGAAGCTGTAAAATTAGTTTAAATGTGAACTTCTAACGAAATTTAAAGATCCTTATAATTGAGTTTTCGCACAAGTTGTAAGAAAGCGAACCTAATTTTACGAGCTAATAGAAAATTTCACTCAACATGGTGTCCTTGGTTTTCGAATCCATGTCCGGTTGTCTTCTATTCCTGATGATAAAAATGTCCAAGTGGAAAAGATTTGTGCCAAGTGGGCCCTACAACATGATATTAGAAGAATCAGTTGCCCATTACAGAAGATTGAAGGAATGAAAATCTGCAGGTTTAGATTGGAGATGCATTTGTTTAGATCTGAAGTCTCTCAAATTGTTAAAGTTATTTATATGGCATGGCGATTTGGAAAAGAATTTAGGAGCTGAAACTACGTGTACATGACTTATACCGACTCTCTCCACACCAAAATAATTAGACATTCCATTTTAGCTAATACCCATACACTATTGCACTCTCGCAATTCTGATTTTAGCCCAAATCATAATCTAACTCTTGCTATAACCGCTTTGTAGTTTGTAGTTTGTAGTTTTTTGATTGTTTACTCACATAAAAATCTTCCATTTAAAATGTTAGTTAATGAAGAAGAATGCCATCTCTTAATTAGTTTGAGATAATTAGGGGGTGGGTTACATTAGATTTGTCCCTGACATTATCCTTGAATGAGATAACGGACGTTAAACATTGTATTACACAATCTTTGAAAGAAGGAATTAGCTAACTAATTTAATTAATTATGTCAGTTAATTAATTATTGAGTTAAAGTATTTGACATACAAAGAGAGGACGACATTAAAAATCCAAAGATTAATATGTTATTCCAAGTGTCAGACAGAGACAAAGGCAAGAATGTACAAGGTTTGAGAGCTTTGACTACTGTGGTCTTCCAAGTTCATCCCTAGAAAATTTAAATTTACATTAATTCATTTGAGAGTAACAAAATAAAATGAATTTTTGTGGATTGTAGAAATTAGTTGATTTTTTCAAATTTGCAGTAGTATGTAATGTATGTAAGACAGACGTCAAGCTCGATATGATAATGATAACAATCTATGTTGTCATTTCATTTGCCGCAGATTTTGTATTTTTTATCACCTTTTGATTTTTATCAATTTTATCGTGTCGCTTACGATTACGTCTTCCCAGAGTGCAGAAGAATTATTGTAAATATTTCTTTTACATCTTTCTTTTAATTAAATAAATCATGCTTTTCTCTTAAAAAATAAACACGTAAAAAAGTACAATCTAACATGAACGAAGATCAGGAGGCAGAGAGTTCCAAACAGTAGGAGTTGAGAAAGAAAATGAAGGCTACCAAACGAAGTGAGAGTGTTATGACTTTTGAGCAGTTTCTCATCGGAAGAACGAAGCTTACAAGAAGGTTGATATTGGATTAGGAGATCAGAAAGGTAAGAAGGTTTACCAACGAGAAGTGTTTTGAAAGTTAACAGAGCAATTTTTTTCTTAATTCTTTTAACTACAGGAAGCCAATGAAGGTTATTGAGCAAGGAACTAGAGGTGGACTGAAGCCTCGAGGATCGATAGACAACACGTGCTAGAGAATTCTGAACGCGTTTCAAGCGCATGAGAGAAGAAGAAGGTAAGCCATATAGCAATGAATTACAGTAGTGAAGTTTAGAATGAACCATTGAGTTAGCAAGCAATATGGATGAATTTTTATCAAGAGATGACCGTATCTAACTGATTTGACGCATCTAGAAGAAAGACGAACGACAGACAGCTGAGATATGAGATTTTAGTCAAGATTTTCATAAAATATGACCCCAAGATTTTTAGCCTTGGGTGTTAGGAGTGAATGCAAGATTTTGAAAATAGATGGAAGAATTAGCTACTTTGGTTCCTTATTACCAATACCTTCCATGTTTAATCGTAATGTATGCTACTGATAGCGCCAACTGTCAGCATGCTCCGATACAAGATTAACCTTACACGGGCCCAACGGGATATCATGGATATCCATCATTTGCTGACTGACCTGGGCTTTGAACTCAGGCCACTTTCATCCGAGGCGAATACTGTAACCGATACGCCAAATTCTCTCCCCGAAGACAACATCTTTGCTAGCAGGATATCTAGGTATGATATGCTCCAAAAGTGTAGTTCAACAACTGAAAGAATGCAGCATGTTGAGGGTAACAGTCTTGAAAGTTAACGATGAGAAACAACTCATTATTTACAGTAAAGCGAGCGAAAAATATAAAAATGGGATTTATAATAAAATAAAATGAGCGCAATTTAAATGGAAATTGTAACTATTAAATGAGTGACAACTTATAAATCAAATCAAATCAAAACATTTTATTTCAGACACACAGGTGCATACAACAGAACAAAAGAAACTAAAGTGATTGTGGATGAAACTACAAGAAATAAAGTTAATTATAATTAACCAGTGAGTGACTGCTTTTTTAGTCATGCATTTTTATAAGCTGCAGCAGTCATAACTAATGTGTCCTTTACATTTAAAGCGCATTAACATCGGAAAAATATCAATTTTATGGAATTTTATGAAAATTCACAAACTATGTTTCTTAGTGAAAGTGTTGAAAATTACTAAAAATTAATCAGAGAACATTTTGAATGATTAGTTTTGCAAAACCAAAGACGAACAAGATTAAAAATAGACCGGACGTTTAGTCGAATCAATTATTAGTGGTCATCATTGTTAAGATACATTGTTAGTGGTCATCAGTGTGAAGGTTTTATGGAGATGCTCCGTATGGAATTGGAAACTAGAAAAGACTTAACTGATAGATGCATTGCTCAAGTTTAGGATTATTTTAATTGTACGTAACTATTCCATAAGTCAATCAATCAATCAATAAGAATTGAACGTTCGGTTCCTAGCCATAAGGCAATGTCACGGACGTCTCTTGCAGACTCTACACAAACAGGCGTTAAAGCTCCACATGATGACGATTGAGTACACAGAGGTCACAAGAGAATGGTTCAAATCTCCAGTTAGGAATTTATTTCTGATAATTACCGACATTGATAAAAAATAAGGCTATTCTTATTGCAGCTATAGCTTTCATCACTTTTTATCAACTCTGCTGATTTCTATTTTCACGCGGAGAGAAGCTGTAGGAATTCCAGACAATTATACTTAAACTCAGCAGAACGATATTACTTTTGCTAAAATTTCTACGCACCAAGGCCATGCTATTGCATTTAGTGGCCCGAGTCCTAGAAACTGTCACAGAAATTTCTTTTAAATTATCACCAGAATGACAAGGCAGTTTGTAACGTACAGGCCTGCTCATACTGTTTATACTTCAATAATGAACACCTAATTCAATGGCAAGCAAAGCTGGAGAAAAGTGGTAAAATGAAAAAGCTATTATTAAAACGCGGAGGTGTGAAGGTAGATTGAAATGTTATGAACGCACTATAGTGAACGCATATCACATATTTTTGTTACATATCATCTATCAGTTACTATTACTGTTACTACTATTAATTTATAATAATAATAATAATAATAATAATCATTTATTATTATTTATATATATATTAATATTACAAACATAAAGTAATATTAATTAAATAGTAAAATTTACATCCTATAATTATAGTAATAATAAATTATCTCACTCTCTCCCTCTAGTGTTCTGCGAAATCCTACTCATCGCTTCTTTGCATATTCCATACAGAGCACTCCATCGATCGACGAATTGATCCCTTCAAAAATGATTAGGTTTTATCTACACCTTAATGTAGCCTATAGCTTGGGAATAATGTGGTTTCTGAGGTGGTTTCCCGTTTGCTTCCTCAGTTCTTGCTCAGTTGCCTGTTACGATATGTACAGTTAACGGTTGGTTTACTCTTTAGTATAACAGACACAAAACAGGAATATGATATCTATATGATTATATATATGAATATATATATATATATATATATTATATATATGCATATATACTATAATATACATATATATACATGTATATGATATATATATACATGTATATATACAATATAATATATATATATATATGTATTATATTGTATATATATATATATATATATATATATATCATATACATGTATATATATGTATATTATAGTACACATATATACATGTATATATAATATATAGTATATATCTAGTTGTTACTTCAACATATTATATATATATATATATATATATATATAATAAATTGAAGTATCAACTTTATTTAATTACTAAGCTGAGCGGGTAGTAGACCGGTAAGTCGTCCGACAGCGGATCAGTAAGTGCAGGATTCAAAAACAGTGTTCTCGCCGTCACTGGTATATTTTCGAAACATGAAACTGACGTTAAACTTGGCTTTAGCTTTTTAGCTTGATCAATTGATTCTCGTTGCATTTATGGCTTGATAGATCATGGACTCTGTCACTCTGCTAATTTGGGCGAAGGGATATAGAGTAATGGTTAGAATGTTTGCCTCGGAAGCAAGTTATCTGGGATCAAAGCCCAGGTCAGTCAACAGCATATGGAAGTCTCGAAAGAATGGTATTCTGGTCTGCTGACGCTGCTATAGTCAAATAATGATTAATTAATTAATTATTGTAATTAATTTAATTACACTAATTTATAATTGTTAATTTTAAAAGTCGTCAAAACGTCGACTCTGATGAATAACAGATAGTTTAGACCCTGAGTTGCGACATCGAAACCTCAGTCTTCCTCTCTTCGTCTTCTGAGGCAACCCACGCCTTTGCACGCCTATTGGGTATGACGCAATGACTTCGAGGCCATCAAGAATTTCATTACTTGCTATTTCAATTAAGTAAAAGGAAAAATGTAGAAATAGCGCTTTAAGTTATTGTAGGATTTCAATGATTAATTAATAAGCTTTACTTTTCATGCCGACAACGTTTCTTGTTTTCAAGATTCAATGCTGATATCGAGGGGCATACTATTTTCATCAGCTAGTTATACCCAATATTATAAACGGAAAGATATTCTCGCCGATAGCAATCTCTACCATTAGACTTTATCCGCGAGATAACTACCAATCTGCTTTTTGCATACTATGAAACTTCTCTATTCTCACCTTTATCTTGAGTCTGTAACGCCACATTTCCAAGAATTCTAACCATTTAAGCCGATTTCGCGCTCTCCTATTGGCTGGAGCCACCTACGACCGTTGAGTATCAGCCCCTGGCGACGACTTTTGTTTTAATCTAACGGTGACATTATCCGCCCGATCTCGACAAGATATGGTTTCGTCACATGTAGCTGAAATCAGCTCAGATACCGACCGACATCTCGACATCATAAGATGCAAAAGCGACTTACGGCGACGATATCGTTCTGATTGAAGCTTCATAAGACAGGCGGTTAGTCTCAACTAGCTCGTATTAATTTAACTATATTTCTTTAAATCAAAAGAACTGTAATAAATATCAAACATCAGGTAATTAAACCAATAATGAATGTTTATCTTGCAACCGCAATTTTTGCGAAAATTATCAGATATGCTTACAGGTATAATTTAAATTTCTTTCGGAAATTTTAGAAGTACCAAAATTCCCTCTTCGGACAAGCTTATCTACAGGGGGGAGGAGAAAACCATCGATGGGAATATCCGAGTTGCTGTTTGATATTTTAATTTTTTAAAATCTTTTATTAGTCACAGGCTTTTGTAACCCTATAAAATCACTATAAATAGATTTGAAGATTCTTAGAAACCAGTTACGCAAGCAACGGCAACTACTAGAAATTAGAATCTACAAGGAACAATTTCTATCTAAAATGAACCCTGTAATTTATCAACATTTCGCCTAACACTTCTGAAGTTGTTATTCATTCAACCATTGGGGATCGAATTAGAGTCCTGCCTGAAAGTGCTCTCATGGATATGCAAGACGACCTTGAAAAATTAAATAAATATGAATAAACTGTAGAAAAGGTTTCATTTCTGTGGCAGCTAATGTTTGACATGTCTTGCTCACTATTATTTTTAGCAGGTTCGAGCCTGAACTCGATCTTCGAAACCACTTTACGGCTCCTGTAGCTGCTGACGTTTTGTTTAATACATTATTCGCTCTGATAGTATTCATACCCTTACTGCAAAGTAGTACAAGCGAAACAGACAGCATAGATAACGCGTTTAATTGTTCTAATACATTTAATGATTCCTTCCTGATGGATAAACCTGAATTTTGAACCAATGCCGGCTGATACCAAAGCGAACGAGTTATCTGAGAGTCACCTCATCGCGAGATCTTTAATAGGCTGGAGCACTGATGAGTTAAAGACATTCAGTTTTTACTTTTCAAAGCATAGATTTCAGAAAGAGATCTGATAATTGTCAATAATATAATATAATATACAGGATAATTTACAGGAAATACAGAGAGACATTTCTTTTGTTTCCATATCATTCTACTGTCCAATCATTGTAGCGTTAATATTCACACGACATCTTTAGAATGAAATCCCTGAAAAGCACAATAGCAGAATCATCGCTGCCATTACTTCCATATTGACATTGATTGCACAAATAAGATCATAGCAGGACTATCATGACAATAAATGCCATCAGTCTATCAGTAGAACAGGTGCTGCAAGTTTAAATGGAATTTGTTTATATCAAATAGCAATACGAAAATTTATCAAAATGTAGTTGCGGTAAGTGTGTTATATAAAATTCGTCATATAGAAACTAAAGAGCTAAGGTATAACGCTCTATACGTTTCCTGCGCGATAGAATGGAAGTGATAGGGAGAGCACTTGATTTGAACCCTGCACCTACTGATCCGCAATCGAACAACTTACCAACAAAGCCGTTGGCTTAGCCCATAGGAAGGTAATTTAATATAACTATTTAAAATAATCTATGTATTCCAAAATTTCAAGAAATTAATTTTTTTATTAAATTATATTACCTAATTAAAGGTCATTACAATGCAGGAATTATTTATCAGAACATGAATGTCCTTCAGTATCTTTTACATAGCAATGTACACAACACTTCTAATCCGTTGTGTTATTTATAATAATAATAATAATAATAATAATAATAATAATAATAGTAATAACGATTTTTTCTCTGCTCTGGGAGGTCCGTGCTGGCTGCGTTTGTTTACCTTTCGCGCACTTAACATTGCTTTTTCGCGATTTTTTATTTATTAGCCAACCCCAGCCCTCGTCATTCTGCCAACAGAAGGATTGAGCTTTAGTAATTCATCCGCTCGACAAGAAAAGGCCCCAGTTTTTCGCTTTTTCTGCCATTTCGTCAAAATTTGGAGGTGTGAATCTGTTTACAGGATTTCCCAAGGCTATAAATGGACTCGATATTCACGGTGCTGTTTATAACTTCACGCTTGAATGCCGCCTCGCAAGCATACATGGTCTCTGTCTCAGGATGCTAATAAGAGAAACGGTACTTGCAGTGTGTGCTTAGAAGTGTTTCAGTTGCATATTAGAGACGGGTCTGTTCACCTACATGGCCCCCGTGACAACCGGTGCCTAGGGTCTCACAAGCCCCCAATTGAAGCTCAGGGGACATTCTCATCACAACGCTCCTCTAGTGATGTAAGGGATAAGGACCACCATCCACCCGTATTCCCATCAAACAGCATCCCCCGATACGCCATCCTTCTGATGCAGCCACAGTATTTGCTCATCCCAACCTTACCAGTGGTACTATCAAGCATATTCCTAAATCTGTTCGAGCCACTTGCGCCACCTACTTGATAAATATACTTGATAGAATCTCTAAGTGCGTGGACGACTTAGAAGCATGGAAATCTCTTCTTGCCATTGGCGAAGACATATTGCTAGCACCTAAAAGAACAGGGAAAAGGCACAATATGGCGTCCTTGATTCGCAAAAGAGTGTCCGGGGTGGACGATCCTGTTTCAGATGACGAAAGAGCGAAGTTTCGCAAATCTTCCAGGCCGCGTACTCCTGAGGAATCTCTCCGATCCATAGTGACCTCAAAGATCGAAGACGGAAATTTAAGAGCAGCCGTGCGAATCCTGTGCTCAGAAGAGTCGCTGGCCCCGAATAATGATGAAACATACAGAGAGCTGAGTCTGAAACATCCATCAGCGGACAGTACACCCCGAAGTCTTCTTAGCTCAGCCTCTCCCCAAGCGAATACGCTCCAAGTCACTGAAGCGGAGGTAATGAAAGCCGTGAAAAGTTTCCCCGCCGGTTCTTCTGGGGGCCCGGATGGTCTAAGGCCACAGCACATCCTGCAGCTGGTGACGTGCCCCATAATGGGCAGGGACACTCTAACAGTCATTACCGTTTTGTATATCTCCTTTTGCTGGGTAAATGTCACCAGGAAGTCAAGCCGTTTCTTTTTGGAGCCAACCTGATTGCTCTGAAGAAAAAGAAAGGCGGGCTTAGACCGATTGCTGTGGGCTACTCTTGGCGCAGGATCACTGCCAAATGTGCTAATTCCTTCGCCCTAGGCAGGCCCTCAAACTCTCTTCAACCTATCCAAGTAGGCGTGGGTGTCAAAGGAGGTTGTGAAGCCGCCGTGCATGCCACCCGACGATTCATTAGCAGCATGCCAGACGATTGGGTAGTGGCTACATTGGACTTTTGCAACGCTTTCAACTCCCTGAAAGGATTCCCATGCTAGAAGCTGTAGACTCTTCACTACCTGAGCTGGGGCCTTTCTGCCGTCTGTCCTATGAAGACCCAAGTGTTCTACGTTTCGGTCAACGGGTGATCATGTCTAGCGAGGGGGTACAACAGGGTGACCCTTTGGGCCCTCTCCTGTTCAGTTTGACAATACACCCGTTGCTCCAGTCGCTATCTTCTTCTCTGAAAATAGGTTACTTAGACGACATAACTGTGGGCGGGGTTGAATCAAGGCTGATGGTTGCGGGAAAGGCTTTGGGGCTAAGCCTGAATATAAATAAATGTGAGCTCATTACCACTCGATCCGACAGTAACTTTCCGGCCATCAATACGTTCATTCGTGTAAAGCCTGTCGAAGCCAGTCTCATTGGAGCTCCATTGCAGACGGGTCAAGCTATGGATTTGGCTCTCAATACTCAGTGCTCTAAACTAGAGAGAGCCGCGAGCCGGTTGAAGCTCATCTCCGCACACGACGCTCTAACGATATTGCGGAGCTGTGTAGGTTCTTCAAAACTCATATACATATTGCGTGCCTCTCCATGTGCGGGTCATCCAGCATTGCAGAATTATGATTCCATCATGCGAAAGTCGCTCAGTAGCATCGTTAATATTAATGTTAACGAAGCTCAATGGATTCAGGCTAGCCTGCCAATATGCTACGGAGGATTGGGTATACGCTCAGTCTCGTCGCTGGCACCTTCTGCCTTTTTGGCTTCAGCCACGGGGACTGGCGTTCTACAGGATTCAATCCTTTCAGGATTTTTTCAAATTCTCGACTTGGAGATATCCAGGATTCAGGGCATTTGGACTGCTCTGTCCACATCCGAACCTCCAATCGGTATGATGGCTAATAGCATGAAGGCTTGGGACTCAAAGGTCACTACTGCTTTGCACACGGAACTCCTTGCGAAGCCGCTTTTGCCACAAGAAAAGGCGCGGCTGCTCGCAGTGTCGGCCCCCCATAGTGGAGACTGGATCAAGGCTTTACCAATCTCATCATGCGGCCTCCGTCTGGACGACGAAGCAGTCGAGAGTCGCGGCCGGTCTTCGTATGACCACTACCTTATGTGAGCCCCACAACTGCATTTGTGGTGTCTCAGTCAATGCGTTAGGCATTCACGGCCTGTCGTGCAAGCGTAGTGCCGGCTGAATCAGCAGACATCAGTTCATAAACGACTTGATCTGCCGCGCCCTGAGTCGAGCGAATATCCCAGCCATTAAAGAGCCCCTGGGATTGATCCGCACTGATGGTAAACGTCCAGACGGTGTCTCTCAAATTCCATGGGCAGAGGGGAAGTGTGTTAGCTGGGACGTCACTGTTAAGGACACTTTCTCAGTAAGCAATCTCGGCCTTTCTTGCGCTGCTGCTGATGCTGCAGCAGAGGCCGCGGCTAATAGGAAAACTCTGAAGTATGCCGAAATCTCTGGCAACTATATCTTCATGCCTATTGCCTTTGAGACCCAGGGGCCCATCAACTCTCTCGCATCAGACTTTATTGACGAAATAGGCAGGAGGACCAGCGCCATTACTGGCGATAAGCGCGAAAAATCTTTTCTGTGGCAGCGACTGTCTATTGCTCTCCAGCGATTCAATGCAGTCTGCTTCAGTGGCACTTTGGCTAAAGCGGCTTCCCAGAGTGCAGAGGAATTATTTTAATCGCTTTTTTAAAACTTTTAATTAAATAAAGTCTCTTTTATCTTATTTCTTAGCTCAGGGCCCTTTACAGCCCAGGGCATTAAAAAATAATTATAATAATAAAAATAATAATAATAATACTAAAGGTATAACGTCTGTTTCCTCATCCAGTGATGATGTCAGGGACGTCAATTATTCTTCAATAAGATACACGGGTTGTAGTAACATGTAATGCAGCGATGACCCGAATATCATTATATGAAGGAGAAACGGACCTCAAATTAAATCATTGATGCTAGAACAGGATTCATAATTTTAGATTACTTCATGTAGAACTATTTCCCAAAGGACCAGATGGCCACCATACATTGTACAATGTAAAACGTACAGATGTAAAACCAGTATTGACGTCAATTTCTTTCGTCGCTCGAAAACGATATCAGTAACGGGACGGCTCAGGATTTGAACTCCGAACATACTGATGGGTAGATGGCTATCTTACCGACATTGCTGCTGGCTCCAGTTATAGAAAGGCTCCATGTAGGCTAATGCCAAGACTCCATGTAGGCTAATGCCAAGACTCCATGTAGGCTAATGCCAAGACTTCATGTAGGCTAATGCCAAGACTTCATATAGGCTAATGCCAAGACTTCATGTAGGCTAATGCCAAGACTTCATGTAGGCTAATGCCAATAATTCATGTAGGCTAATGCCAAGACTTCATATAGGACAATACCAAGACTTCATATAGGACAATACCAAGACTTCATATAGGACAATACCAAGACTTCATGTAGGCTAATACCAAGACTTCATATAGGACAATACCAAGACTTCATATAGGACAATACCAAGACTTCATATAGGACAATACCAAGACTTCATGTAGGCTAATGCTAAGACTTCATATAGGCTAATGCCAAGACTTCAAGTAGGCTAATGCCAAGACTTCATGTAGTCTAATGCCAAGACTTCATGTAGGCTAATGCCAAGACTTCATATAGGACAATACCAAGACTTCATATAGGACAATACCAAGACTTCATATAGGACAATACCAAGACTTCATGTAGGCTAATACCAAGACTTCATATAGGACAATACCAAGACTTCATGTAGGCTAATTCCAAGTCTTCATGTAGGCTAACGCCAAGACTTCGCGTAGGCTAATACACTCGTTAGGTACAATGTAACGACCGAGAGTATAAGCCACATATTATCAATAATTTCTTATCAACAAATCATCATCTGCAGTGACCTCGATTTTTCAAAAAAGGAAAGATAATCACGAGTCGAAGGCTATTCAATCAATGTCGACATGCACCCAACAAACAGTCAATCTGACATTATTTGTTTTTCTATGAAGCTTACACCGGATGTGGTAGTTGACAGCCTAAGTAAAAAAAGCTGCCTCAAGGTTCACATTAGTTCAAATTTGAGCTTAACGCTTAACCATTAACTTTTAGTGTCTGTATTACGTTCCTCACAGCCAGATCTCAAATTACATTAACTGATCAGCAGAAAGAAGTTGTGAATTGAGAATGAAATACAGAGTAACTTAAAGAAACTGAAATATTCTCAGTTATTTATGGGTCATCTATCAACTTGTTGAGCAGGCTAGGGCACAAATCACGCATCTTTCTGTCTTCAGACTCATTTGTTATTCTTTCATTTTGCTATTCTCTCAAATGGAATAATAACCAAGATTTTACATCAGTTTCCTCTTACAAGGATGACGTCAGGGATGTCACTGCAACTCTCTCAAACTATTTAAAACAAGTGCTGAAGAGGAAGAAAAAAGATGTCGCTGGTCCTGTGATAAAAACAGTCAGGTAGGATGAATTAAACAAGGGTAGAAGTATGATGTCAGGGACGTCCCCATCACATGTGCCTTTAAATCGATCCACCCAAACGAGTTGTAAAAAACATGTGCTGCAGAGAAAAAAAAAGATCCTACACGGTGCCGTTCCGGTGATAGAAATGACAGTTACGCAAGATTATATAAGTCTATGATAAGAAGTGAGATGCTTTCAAACTACTATGTGAAGTGGAAATAGTAGAACAAGAGAATTGAAGTGAAAAGCCGTAGGCAGGGAGTTCCGAACAGCGGGAGAGAAAATAAAATTAGAGTCTAACTAATGAGGTGAGAATATTTGTAATTTTGAGCAGATTTGCAACGGAAGAACGAAGTTTACGATTATCTTTTAGAAGAGATTAAGAGATGAGAAAACAAAAACGGTTTACCAGGGATAGGTGCTTTGAAATGTAACAGAGCAATTTTATACATAATTCCTACCAAAAATAAGCCAGTGATGATTGCTAAGTAGTGAACAGAAGTAGGTAAGCAATAGAATTCTGGACAAGTTGTAGACACAAAATGGTATGTACAGTTTACAAAGTGATATGCCGGCATATTATTATAGCAATGACAGTATTATAATCAAATTTAGAAGGAAGTATTAGTTAGCAACAATTATGGCAGAATTTTGTAAAGAGAAGATCATATCTGTCAGATTTGATGGATCTGAAAAAAGATGAACGACCGACAGATGAGATATGAGATTTAAAGTCGCGTATTTCATCAAATATGACACAAAGGTTTTCAGCCTTGAGAGTAGGAGTGAGAGTAGGAGTGAAAGATTTTGAAAATAGATGAAAGAATTGGCTACTTTGGTTCTTTATTACCAATCCTTACCATGTTTAATCACAATGTATGATATTGATAGCGCCAAATGGCAGCAAACTGCGATACATGATTAACCTGACATAGGCCCAAGAGGATATTATGGATATCCATCATTTTCTGACTGAACTGGGCTTTGAACTCAGGCCACTTTGTCTGAGGCGAACACTGTAAAGGATTGGTTATTGACAGAAGAATTGGCTATACTTTCTTTGCGGTGTATTGCCAATTAAAGTATAAACTTGGTCAAGAGCAGAATCTAATGAGATCTCTTGTAATGTCAGATCGGAATCGGAACTAGAAAATTAGATACACCGCTCTGAATCATTAACCAAGTATGTGAAACTTTATTGAGGAGTTATCTAAAGAGAATATTAATTATATAGGCCTAAGAGGTTTAATACAATGCAATTATTGAAACAATTTTATTTATAAATTATTACACTATGTAATTACAAATTAAATTACATATTAACATTGACAAATTTATTTAACTAAACAATTATATTTACCGTTTAATTACACTGTAATAGATCAAAGAATAAAATAATAAGTTTAAGATAATTACTGACATTAATATAAATTAAATTACACCTAAATTAGCATACTGCCAAAATACCTGTTAATTACAGTTTATAGGTTAATTATTATAAGTTTACTACCTATTAAAACGCAATAATTAGAAACTAAAAAAATAGAGATTCTGAGAGCGAGAGAGAGAGAGAGAGAGAGAGAGAGGGGAGAGGAAAGAGAGAAAGAGAAAGAAAAATAGGAAATGAAAGAAAAAGTGAGAGCAAGAAAGGAAGATAAAGAGATAATGAACAATAGAGAGTGGGAGAGACAGAGAAAGAATTAGGCGCAACCTTGCATGATGGAAATTGTTGTCTGCATAGGAACAAGTTTGGGCTGTGACATTATATAGGGATCATAATGCAGGATAGATTTTGTTCTACATCTGCCAAGTAAATCAAGTCAGTCTGTAGACACTTCATGGACTGTGATATAAGCACAGACAATACACAATATATATATATATATATATATATATATATATATATATATGGAACGAAAGAGGAAGACAGAGAATAGTGTAGACGTTATATACCATGGACCTGCCAGTAGGCAGTGCACTAAGATACGTATGTATACATAATTATATATATAATTAAATATTATATATAATTATATATTATATATAATTATATATTATATATATAATTATATATACAGGCCTCTCTCTCTCTCTCTCTCTCTCTCTCTCTCTCTCTCTCTCTATATATATATATATATATATATATATATATATATATATATATATATATATATACAGTATATATATATACAGTATAATGAACACTTATAATAATAGCAAAAATTTAAACATTAATAACATAACATGTCCAAAAAGTAATAAAATATAAAGTGTAAGAGTTACATTGAATGTCTAATTGTTAGGTATAAATTGGTACCTGCCTCCTAATAACATTAAGCTGGATCACTGAATTTGAAACTATTAATACATGTACATGTAACAAAGGTGAAAGTTACAGATACGTCTGAAGTCTGTCCGATTGGCTTTATAATCAAGAATCAGAAATTAATTTCAAGAATATCGATGGCCTAAAAGCTAACAAGGAGAGAGAGAGAGAGTGAGAAAGAGAGAGAGAGAGAGAGAGTGGTACCGCAGGTTTCACTTCTCGTAGTAATATCAATGACGGTAAAGACCAGGATTCGAATCCTGCACATACTTATCCGCAGACAGAAATCTTTCTGATGTAGCCAGAGGCTCTGTTAATAAACTCAAACAATTCAATTTACATTGAAAATTTAAGTAGTTACACTTAGACGAATTTTGAGATAAATTTAAATAAATACAAATTTTAATTTTCAATTAACAATCTATCCACATCACTGACATTAACCGTGGACAAATAAGTAATAGGAGGAAATAGTAGGCAAGAGTAGGTAATAGTAGGCATAGTAGATAATAGTAGGCAACAGTACGTAAAAGTAGGCAATAGAAGACAATAGTAGGCGAAAGTAGGCAATAAGGACTCTAAACTAGAAACGCTATAGCCGAAACCACCATATATTATACCTACGTTGTTTCTGACCTTGAATGTTCCATCTTCCGAATTGAAATGTTTATTAAAGAAAAGGATTGAAATCTCGAGCTATTTATAGCATTGCATCTTTAGTTTCACTAGTAGAATATTTCTGAAGGCTGGTAACTAAATGTCTGCAGGCCTCTGCAGCGAAGGCATAACAGACGACGTATCGAAAGTCAAGGTCAATCTTATTGATAATTACGCAGTATCTACGTGACGGATTCGTGAAATTAATTACCATAATAGTATTAATACCATATTTGACTTTCTATGTATAATTTTCCAATTTGAAATTTGTAAAATTAATTAACGGACGACTAAGGGTAATTAATTAAAATTAAATTAGTTAATAGAAATTCTAATTAATTAATAATAACTGTCATTAAATTTAAATTAACTGTGAATTAGTCGAAACTTTATCAGCTAACCAAATCACTATCAGCTCTAAAAAGGGATGAGTGCGGGGGAAGGGGTGCCATACTCCCAAAGAATTACCTCTGCATTTATAGTTGTTAAATCCTGATAAAAAATCTGCTAACATTTTCAAATGGCCGGTCAGTAAAAAATTGATATATTTCTAAGTTCTAGTTCGAGAAAAAGATGGCAAAAAGAAGAGAACCATGAGAAAGCAACATGTAACTAGACACGAATAGCATGACCTATATCAACCTGTATGATACGTGATACTAACGAATAGCATGACCTATATCAACCTGTATGATATATCTCTTAAGATACCAACAGATTTAACGCGAAAAAAACCCATGCTGCGTACCAGGTGCCCTCAGCGTGATAATTTCTTTTGCATTTCTGACTCATTTCTAATTTGTATTTGGCGATGAATAGAAGTGGCTCAAACTGGAGAGAGCGCTATTGGAGACTGGATTGGTTCCCTCCCTAGTGTTTCTAGAAATTTATATTTTTGAGATAATAATAATAATAATAATAATAATAATAATAAAGGTTTAACGCCCATTGCTTCATACAAGGATTATGTCAGGGGCGTCCCCCTACCACATGTCACTTCAAATCGATTCACTCCAAACGATCTGAAATAACATGTGCTGAAGAGAAAAGGATCATAAACGGTGCCAGTCCGATGATAATAAAAAACAGTCAGACAAGAAGAAAAAAATCTATGGTGGGAAGAGATGTGTTTTCAAATTTCAACCTACAACGGAAAGTGGAAGTAGTAGAACATGAGCGAAGATCAGGAGGCAGAGAGCTCCAAACAGTAGTAGGAGCGGAGAAAGATGCGGGTGATGTGCAATTTCTAAAAATGTTACTGGAATGATGGAAGCCAGATCGACACTGTTCGCAGAGTTTAGATCCTAGATACGTCTTTACACTGTCTATGAGTGTTGGGCCCAAAGGCGAGCCATTAGATGAACCTACGAGCCGAGCCATTAGATGAATCTACGAGCCGAGCTATTAGATGAATCTACGAGCCGAGCCATTACATGAACCTACGAGCCGAGCCATTAAACATACGAGCCGAGCCAGTGAGCTTTGTCCACGATTGGAACCCACGAGCTAAACCCACGAGCTTAGATAAATAAGCTCAGCTCACGTACTGTGCCCATGAACTGGGCCTGCGAGTCGAGCCAGAAAGCTAAGCTCACGAGCCGAGCCGATGAGCTGATTCCACGAGCCAAGACGATGAGATGATTTCACGAGCTTTGGCTTAAATATTAATGATTAGAATAAAGAGACTAATTAAAACATTTTCTCAAGTCTTCCTTCACTCATCCTCCCCCAAAAAAGACAATTTGCACCACTATCAAGCATTATCAAGACGTTCGTTTTACAGAAAAATGGAAGTGCATCTAGCAGTGATGTATGCGTGACCTGGTACCACATTGAACTAGATTCCGGATGTTACAATCTAAATACGATCGCTGAGTTATCTTTAGTTCAGTATACTTGTCAGACTATTCGGACAAAATTAATGGTTGGTCTTGGCAAATCAGTTTTAATTCTTTACTTAATTTTAAAAATCTGACGACAAGCAAGTACAAACTACAGGTCAAATGGGTAATTGCCGCATCGAATCTCATTTACATGGGACCTATCAGATAAAAATTATGCTAAAAAGCCTAAAATGATGATCAAATGATGCCAATATGATAACAAAATTAAATAATGGCGCTCAAGAATAATGGCGCTCAAAGTAAGTCAAAACTATGTTAGCAGCTGCTCAAGCAGCTGCGCTAGTAAATCGGTCATAAGCTAACAGCTGCTGACTGCACTGCTGCGGCCTTCAAGTGCTCAACTTATGCAAACATTTTGCGCAATTTAATTTCTACCTCGAATTGCTGGTGACACAACTATGGTAGCTATAATAAATACTACTGTTACAAAATTTTGTGTTTCTGATGTCATTAAGTTCTATAAACATTTATGAAGATTCATCGTAGTGTACTAAAATAACAGTTAAATTCGAAATAAAAATATTACAAAATTTCAATTTAAGGAAATAACAGTGTAATATTAAATTAATTAATAATAAAGTGACAGAAACTCAATATCGTTTTCCAGAGATTGTTTTCGTCTGTTTTAAAAAATATTCTTAGCTAAGTAATTTCATAAAAAATGTAATAAATATTCAAGGGAAGAGTGATATACTGAATTTAGATAGATGAAGCAGATACATTGTATAAGAAAGAAACTATAGCAAGTAAACTATTACTTTAAATTTAAATATCTGCAGGCTTGCTCTTGAATGCCGTATCAGCAAATCTATAGAGAAAGAATGTTGCTTTCTGTAGCATTACAGCACCAGGGATAAATTGCTACACGGATAATAGGCTAATAGCTTCAACATGGATAATAGGTGCTACATGGATAATAGCTGCTACCTGGATATTAGCTGCTACAGAAAAATTGAGGTGCTCTCTGGGGATAGAATGGCTTTTCATGCCTAATTCAATGCAATTATGAAATTCAGATAGTCAGAGCTGATCAGTGATGATAACAAAGATTAGATCACAATGGCATGGAATGTCTTAATAGCGTAGGGGTAACGTCATGAAATTTCAAATGACAGATCCTGAGGTGAATTGAACTCTTGTGAATTCTATTCCCAGCCGCGCTGATCTGAGAGCTAAATCTCGGACATTCATTGCCTGATTATGCGGAAAATTGTCTAAGTTGTCTAACAGTTAAGCTAGTGGTATTAAAATTTAGAGATATCAATTTAGTTGATCATTTCACTATAATGCGTTTCCTTTAAGGTCAAGGATCAGACCCTCAAGAACAAATACAAGAATACCGACACCTGAAATTGTCCTCAGAAGTCCTTAATGACAATGGCAAGAATAAGGACTAACAGCTTGGAACTGATGTGACCAACAATATATTAACCATTGATAAATTTGTCAGCATTTTCTACTTTATTCTTTAGAAAGGAATTAATTCCATAAGTTCCATTGCAAAGCTATTCCTATTTGCCTACACGATTCAGTTTCTTCTACAATAATTTTTAGCCAAATTATCATAAACGAAATGCAGATAAAATTTACTGGATCTTATAAAATGTGCTGGACTAGTACTCAAACACTAGGGAAATGGAACAAATTCTGAAGAAAAATGTTAGGAGGTAGAATTAATATGCAATAGAAAAGTGAGTTTTTGGCTGATAAACGAGATATGGTTCGATCTATGTACTGTCTATATCTAGCTGCGAGTCAGTACTATTTATCACAACGATCTACTATCCAAGAGTTTGGATGAAATCCTACTCCCGCTTTAAGGGATAAACGAAAGTCTATCGTCTCTTAACAATCCATTGCCTAGGCATAGTTCTAAACTCTTACCTCTTCATTAAACGCAACCGATTTATTAGAAATTTGATCGGCGTTTCTAAATATTTGCTCACAAACTTCGTTCGCCCCCGTTTTGAATTGACTCAATTCTCCGCCTAGGCCTGTTAGGTCTGCGTCCTTGAGAGCTATGGCTACAGCCCGCCGCTCAGGGGCCGCTCGACGAGCTCGGCGTAAACAACAGCGCCCATCGCCTTGTTGCCTCCGTCAAGCGCTCGTCAATATTGGACCTGAATAACAAAAATATGGAATTAGTAACAGCTTAAATGTTATCGAATAACGACACAATTTGCAAATTTTAAGATAACGTGTTAAAGTTGCGTTTAAGTAGGTGTAAGGGTTAGGCTTTTCGAGTTGTTTTAAGCGAGGAAAGACGTGTTTTTGAGTTTATTTGAGAGTTTATTGACCTTGGTGTAGGATTATATTGCGCTGTACAGTGGACTACTTTTACATCATGGTGTATTGATATTACGTGTTTATATCTACATAGATAATATTATTAGATATACTTAGATTCATACTATTTTCTAAGTTATTATTAAAATAAATGGATAGTTTTCTAGTCGAGATTTTGTTTTTCAGTAAAATATAAACTGAGAATTTGACGTATGAAGGGAATTGCTGCATAACCACTCTAGTGTAAAAGAGTCAAACTGACTTCAGATTTGTGTTGACATCGGTTTTGTAGGCCATAGTGAATAGTAGGCCTTTTATTTTATTACGGAAAATAAAATCACGTGACCACTATTCGTATTCTATACGATTGCGGATAGTCAGTCCGTCATATTAGACGTTTCGAATAGTTATTTAATTAACATATTCGCTTGGATAGGAATGATATAGTGAAAGTAGGCCAACCTTGCAGATGACGAATGTTTTTAAATATTATTGTTTACTAAGCTATTATCAATAAATAAGTAAGTAAAATAAATAAATAAATCAGTCAATCTGTAAAAACAAACAGTAAAAAATCTTTAAACACAATGCAGTCGATCAGCTCTAGTAAGTTAAATGTCTGATACTACGACTGTCAGGCAAACAGCCTGACAGTCAGTCAATTAGTCATTCAGTATATTTATGTCTTCGTCATATGCAGAAAGCTGCATTAGTTATTAGTCATATGCAGAAGGCTGCATTAGTTATTAGTCATATGCAGAAAGCTGCATTTAATAATAAATTGACCATGGATATTTAAGAGCCTAATATAAAGCCGTGAAAATAAAACTGGAATTTGGTCTATCAAACCTATAATTCACAAACAATAATTGGTATAATGGCCTCCTTTTGAATATTTAAATAAAAGTTACTCTTATCTAGACTAAATTTAAATATGCATTTTTCGGTGGTTACCGACTATAATCTTCCGAGGGGAACCTTTAATTTATTCTGACGTTTATCAACATTAAACTAATATAAAACACTATTAATATCAATAGTATTTATCAAATATTAATATTATAAATAATAAATTTGTAGTAATTAAACTGTTTATTATTCAGTACCTTTAATTTAATGTTTTGCAGAATATATAATATGTTAAGGCTTCTTTACTTTGTACACTATCTCATAGAACTTACCACCCCGCATAGTAAAGCACGCATAACAAGCAAGCATTATATTGCAAAATCGCTGCACAAGTGCCGAAACATCCAATATACATTTTTTTACTCACCCTGTATATCTTCGCATTTAATGCAAGGTTAAGAAGAAATAAAGTCAGGAAGAAATTTAAGTTGAGCCGAGAAAAATGCCTAACTGAAAGCCACATAGATTTTTCAAATTCAAGAGTGCAAAATTTGCAATGTTTAATCCATGAAAAGAAAATTAAGGCTTTAAAATTTATTTATCGATTTTTTAAAACCATAACACAAATTCAAAGCAAATGCTGTACATGTATGATTTATATATAAACTATATAATGTCAAATGTTGGAATAACCTAAATTGTCAGTCTGAAAGATCACTGCATGATTTTTGAGATGGTAGTGAGATTAACTTTAGAATTAGTGTTGAAAACTTGTGTTTGTTTTAAACGGATTGTTCTCTTTCTCTTCTGCAACAAAGTAGCGTACTTGCTAGACGCCTGCTATGGATCAGGCTTCTAAATGTCTGGAATTTAGGCTGTCTGTTGATCAACAATTCTGAAACGATATTGAAGATTCATTTCTTTTCAAGTTACAGCATTTAGGATTACAGCGTTTTGTAGTGAGCAGCATTCACAGATTGCTGTGTGTCCATTGCTGTTTAATGTTAAAATCAGAAGTTCTCCAATTCTATTCAGAAGGATTTGACCTACTTGAGCTGTCGTCAAGAAGATCAATTCAAGTGTGCTACGGCTTTCACATAGGAAAATACGCTGAAATTTATGGCTGGTATAGCAATTAATTACTAATTGATTAATTGATCAAATATCCTAGTTTTGATGTGATCCATGCATGTTGTTATTCATGCATGATGTTATTCATGCATGATGTTACCCATGCATGCTGTTATCCATGCATGTTGTTATCCATGCATGTTGTAACCCATGCATGCTGTTATCCATGCATGCTGTTATCCATGCATGTTGTTATCCATGCATGCTGTTATCCATGCATATTGCTATCCATGCATGATGTAATTCATGCATTGCTTTATTTCTACAGATGTGCATGTATGTTTATAATTTTGCTGACAGATATGCTTAGCCTGTTAGAAGAAAGATTCTATTCAGTATATCATACAGTAATATCTCGATCTAGTGCAAAACTCTGAGATCATTAGCGGATATTTTGTGGACTTGAGCTAAGGATCAATTGATTATTGTCTGTCTCAGATGCTAGATAGGATTGTGAATTTGTCTTAATCGCATTTGCCTGACATTGGTCCTTCTCGATCTCACCATTGATATTAACGAAGCAGAAACTTATGGTATTTAAACTCTGGGTTTATTTTCTGCGGATGTGTGGATTGAGCAGACGAAATACTGCTGACTGGTTTAAGGAATACAGGACGTCATTTAACTGAAGCACTGCTTATTCAACTCTGTTGGCATCCCACAGGTAAGAAACGTTGACCGTATGACAATTTTATTTAAAGACGTCCCTGACATCATCCTTGTATGAGGAAACGGACGTTAAACCTTTATTATTATTATTATTATTATTATTATTATTATTAAAGATAATAACGTTCTGTATAGTCTACATCTATGTCTCTCTCATTTTCTGTATTCTTCATAGCAGTACTTGGACCTACCATTACTTTTCTTAAATCACTCTATCGATTAACGTGTTAATCCGTTCACAAAAGGCTATTCTATACTCAACATAATGTGACCGTTAGCCCTATATAAATTTGTATCTGTATGTATCTGTATATTTGTATTTGCACCTTGTATTTAACATATATCCGGTTAAGCTACTAGAGATTGTGTGAAATGCCAAGATATTTTGTATTAGTTGTATAAGTTGCTGTCTGAGAGGCTAGTGTTTGAATCCCAGCCGACCGACTCGGACAGTTTTCCTTGTGATACGAAAACCGACGTTAAATAACTCTATAGATTGTTGCTGTCTGTCCAGTGTCTAAAGGGATATCAGTGACGTTTAAGCCCGGTTAATGTGCACGTTGCGGTGATCTTGTTTATGATCTTATCGTAGCTGTGGGTCTGGCGAAGCTGCCGCTTAATTTATGACATTGCGCCTCTTTAAAGTGGTTTTCTTCAGTAGTTGTGTAGTTTTCCTAGTTTTATTAGCGTTATTTTTATGTATTATTATTATTTACTATTTTATTAGTTTTATTAGCTTTATTTTTTAGTTTCTATAGTAAGATTAGCATTCTAGTCTATAAACTATTAAATTCAATAAACTCTTTAAATTAAAAATAAAAAAATTAAAAATTAAAATTAAATTCTGTAAACTATTAAATTCTATAAACTTCTTTTTAAGAATTATTTAACTCTTAGTAATTAGTGTAATATGTATCTAAATTGTAACTCTTCTAGTATGTTGGCTATTGCCAAGGACACTTCTTCGGGGACTTGAACTCGAGACGTTTCACCACTGATTGAGTGTTAGAACCGTTCAACCAGTTCTCATTCAATGTCACTTTGCTGTTATTGATATTCTTGATGAAATAATCGCGTCTCGTCCAAATATAGTCTGATGTCCCATATAATGACGACCCTTTCAAGCAATCGATGTCATATGATTGCTTCCCACCGGCTCTGTGAAAGCGAATAATGAATAGGCAGTGTAATGTGTAATAGTTGTGTAATGTCTACTGGCAGTGTAAAGTGTAATGGCAGTGTAAAGTGTAATGGCAGTGTAATTTGTAATAGCAGTGTAATGTGTAATGGCAGTGTAATGTGTAATGGCAGTGTAAAGTGTAATGGCAGTGTAATGTGTAATATCTGTGTAATAGCTGTGTAATGTGTAAGGACAGTGTAATGTGTAATGGCAGTGTAATGTGTAATGGCAGTGTAATGTGTAATGGCAGTGTAAAGTGTAATGGCAGTGTAATATGTAATGGCAGTGTAATGGTTTGCCTTGTAGCAGTTATATTAGGTGATGTTAGGTGATGTAAGGTGATGTTAAGTGATGTTAGGTGATGTTAGTTGATGTTAGATGATGTTAGGTGATGTTACGTGATGTGAGGTGATGTTAGGTGATGTTAGGTGATGTTACGTGATGTGAGGTGATGTTAGGTGATGCTGAGGAGGCAACTGCAGTGTTTAAATTTGTTGTTTTGGATAAATCGTCTGACGGGCAGCTAGAGTCAGTCATCTGATTATAGTTGTAATTAGGTATTTTTATGATGCTTGTTATTACGTTCATTCTAATGTATATTGCTTGTCTTATCACTGTGTAAATGTTGCAAAGTGTATAAAGATAGAAACATTAATTCATTAATTAATGTTTAATATTTCTATCTTTATATATTTTACAACAATTACACAGTGATAGGACAAGCAATATACAATAGAATAAACATAATAAAAAGCATCACCAAAAATACATATTTCTCACAGTGTGAGAAATAGGTTTTAATAATACAAAAATATTGTTGCTGATACTATGACTATATAACAGTGAATACCGTGTTATTTTCATAATACCGCTGATAGTATGATCATAATGGCAGTGACAGTAGTTCTGGCTTAGCGGTGATTGCTAGTGATGATTTTTTGTTAAAGTAGGCTACAGGTGGAGCTATTTATCATTTATCAGGTACTACCAGTGATAAATAGAACGTTGTACATAAAATGGCTGGAGTTTATCAGTAATGGTAATTGTGACTTGTCTAGTGAACTTCACTGATAATAATTATGAAATGGTTGCACTTATCAGTGAATTACTAGTGTGTAACAGTGGCAATAATTGCATTCTCCCTTGAATCTAAGTTTAACCAGAGTCGGGATACAAATAGACTGTCTCAAATCCCCCTGTCTTACACCACACTACCAGCCAATCGCCTATTTGAGACTTCATTCTTTTAAATTTTTACGAAATGCTTTTTATTACGAAATGGTTGGTGGAAGGAAATAGAGGAAGAGGCAGGCCGAGGTTAAGAATGTTGGATGATTTAAGGATCCACTTATGTGTGGACATGAAGAGGAAGCGTAAGACAGAGAAGAGTGGAAGCGCTATATACCATGGACCGCTGGACCTGCCAGTAGGCAGTACACTGAGAGAGGGAGAGAGAGAGGCGTTTATATGAGATAATAATTGTGAAAAGGATAGTAAATACTATTAAGGTTTCAGTAATAATTTTTAATCTGTTTCCACGTTAAAACAACTTTAAGCTTAGAAAGTAACGCAGTGCCGCTTCACGCCTCACGCCGTATGCCATACGTCGCACGCCGTTCGTCGTACATCGTACGACTCATTTCGGACGTCTAACGCCGTATTTGGTAGGCTCACAGCTCGAATACTTTAAAAGAAATAGTACGATAAATTAGACGTAATTGCTGATTTTTTTATATAGAGCTCGGTAATATATTAAGCAGTTTAACTTTTATAACAGAAATGATATTTGGATAAAATATCGGAAGATGCATATAATAGTAAATATTCTATAATATATTGTAATATATTAAATATTGTAGGGTTTCTTTGAGCAGAAATGTTCAAGTGAGTCTGTCTTTTAACATTTATAGAGCCACAATTCTACATGTAATGTTCTAATGATAAGTAATCGTCGTCATCATCATCATCTTGAATCAAAGTTTAACTAGGGTCGGGATTAGAAATTTCGTGCAATTTCTGAAGCCTAGGCGTTCAATAGCCGAATGCCCGCTCTGACACTGGTTTGGATCTTTGTTTCCTTAAATTACGAGAGATGCAGTCCACGGTTAGTCTAATCTTCAGTAACCCGGACACCACACGAATAAAACGTGCGTAGTCGATCTAGTATTAGAAATAATAAAAGCTTAACGTATGAATCCTCATCGGAGGATGATTTCAAGGACGTTCTACTTAAAAATAATTCCTATAATTAGTAAAAATGAAGAACCTAATACACTTGTTTTGAATCTAGAATTTTTAGTTGTTGACAGAATCTTGAAGGTTGTTGAATCACCTCGGTGACAGCTGCTCCTAGGCGCTCTTCAGTAAATGTCGTATGTTCTCTATTTTAAAACATACGAAAGCGTTCGGCTAATGCACACGTACTCAACAGCAAAAATGACATTTAAAACTGCATTTTCTTTCGATAAGTTTAAAATCTTAGCAGTTTCTTAGTAATGGTCTGTAGTTTTCTGTATAATAATGTGATAGACACGTATGCTCTACATGGCTTCAAATGGCATTCATAGTGAATGTATTTTTTTATTTCCTGAATAATTGCATAGACATAATTAATTTTTAATTAGCAGAATAATTGCACAGAAATATTATTGACGGTATTCACTAGTGAGATAATCCGCGGTTTAAACCTCAACAGCTGCGTAAACTATGGATTAGTCGCAAGAGATATACATGGATATAGTGCTCGCAGTAAGATATCAATGTACTGAAAGGTAAACCATCAACACAGAAAATGCAATCTACAAAATTAATTTGGATCATCAGAGACTATCAAACGCATATCTAGAGACTATCTAAAGATTATCAAAGACTTATCTATATTTAAAGACTATCTAAAGACTATCAAAGGCCTATCTATAGACTAAATATATTAGAAGTTATTATACGAACAATGTATAGTAACTTTAAATACTGGGTCACTTCGCTTTCTTAATAGTAAGTTAATACCACTGCCAATTTTCCACAATATTTGAAAAGTATTAGAAACGTAATGATGCATGATATCATTGTGGATGTCAGCACGTGATATGCTATTAAAGATGATTACGCCTTATATTAAGGCACACGATGTCTGATGTCGTGATGAGTGATGGTGCTGGATGTAATGATGGATAAAGGTGCATGATGCCTTTAGAGACGCTATATGATGGTAGATGTTGACGTGATTGGATATGATAGTGCACGATATGTTATTAAAGATGATGATGTGTGATTTTCTGATTATTATAATTATTTATTATTATTATTATTATTTCGTTATTATTAGTATTATTTTAATTTTAAAAAATGCCCTGGACTGTAAAGGGCACTGGGCTAAAAAATAAGATAAAAGAGACTTTATTTAATTAAAAGTTTAAAAAGAAGCGATTAAAATAATTCCTCTACACTCTGGGAAGCCGCATTAGCCATAGTGCCACTGAAACAGACTGCATTGAAACGCTGGAGAGCAATAGACAGTCGCTGCCAAAGAAAAGATTTTTGCCGTTGATCACCAGTAATGGCGCTGGTCCTCCTGCCATTGTATTTATTATTATTGTTATTATTATTATTATTATTGTTATTTTTTTAAAGATGACGGATATGCATGGATTCATGGACTCTTTTAAGGATACGCGAAGTTGTAGGAATGACGAAAGCTTTTAATCGCTTTTAACCAGGCTTAGACTTTATCGAATTTCATTTAAAACAGGAATTGATATTTGCTAATTTTTCATACAGAGTGGAACTTAATGACACTTGTGGCTAAAATAGACAACATAGACTGTTGTTACTGAAAGCCATTTAAATATTCAGCATTATTTTCGCTACATCTTTGGACAGTGAAAGTTTTGAATGTTTTGTCAGTTATCCAGTTTGGCAGCATGATTCTAGACAAGTAAAAAGAATTGAATTTAAATCTAGACCAACATTTAAAAAATCTTTAAATTATCGTTTCTGTCTCATTACATTACATGTATGCCTGGTTGTTGTACTACTCAGCCTTTAAACATTATCCGGTAAGGTTGCTAATCGTCTGTTGAATCATTCTGATCTGTACTTTTTTGTTAAGTTCTTGGCGACGTTTCATAAGTGCTTCGTAACGACCGAGTAGCTAACTGCTTCATGCAGATAATGCGGTCTTAATGACGAGGTATTAGACGCAGATAAATACAAGATTAATCCGTGCGTGGTTCTTCTCAGAAATGTGTTATTGAAAAAAATTGCGGTTTTTCTGGTTTTGTTATTCAATGCAATATAATTGGAAGAAAGAAAACTGCGAAGATGAAGCTGAGGACGGTTAATTGGCTGATATCAATTAAATATGGATGAGATGGAAATAATTTATCGAATAGTTTTCTAGATTAATTAAAGTACAGGGACTTTAGTTAATTTGGATGATTAGAATTTTATGCTATTGTAAAAGATTTTTCTAATTTGTAGCAGCTTTCTTCCTTAGCGATATAAATTCTATTTCTTTCTCAAAATATAAATAATTTTATTCATTTCTTAGAAAGTTGAATACAACTTGCGAAACCCATGGTCTACTCACTTCAACAATAGACTATATTCGACAAAGCTTGGGAGGATTGGAAAACGTTTGATTGAATGATGATGATCAGAAGCCTTGAGGTGTTGGGATGGAAGGTTGAGATATGACTAATAGATTACGTTATGTGATAGAATCTAGATGTGATTATGACTGACTGGTTATGAGATGAGACTTCATGTGATTATGACTGAGTGATTCTGCCGTGTAATCACTGATTGTTATGAATGTTATGTAACTATGTCATGCAACTGTATGATTGTGTCATGAGAACTAGAGTCTACTGTGACTGACTGGACTGACAGTGACATGGTATAGAAACTATTGACAGTGTCATGGTATGGGAACTAAAGTCTGTTATATGACTGAGTGGCTGTGTCATGGTTTGGGAACTAAAGTCTATTATATGACTGATTGGCTGTGTCATGTATGGGAACTAAAGTCTGTTATATGACTGATTGGCTGTGTCATGGTATGGGAACTAAAGTCTGTTATATGACTGATTGACTGTGTCATGGGATGGGAACCTGAGGCGTTGTGCCTATTGACGATGTCTGAGGGAAGAGACGTGAGGTGGTTTAATTGCAATGCTACGTGATGTCAATAATTGTACACTTCTCTACTACTACCACTACTATGTACTAGTAATAGTGAAGACCTCAGGCGTTGCACCATTAATTACAACAAGGTCTTGGTATCGACGAATTGTTTCATCCTGCCGAGTCATCAGCTATGTCCTATCAGCAGTCATCAGCTGAAAGTGTCCTATCAGCAGAGTCATCAGCTCACTATGCCCTGTCAGCAGTTATCAGCTGACTATGTCCTGTCAGTAGTCATCAGCTGACTATGTCCTATCAGCAGAGTCATCAGCTATGACCAATCAGCAGTCATCAGCTGACAATGACCTATCAGCAGTCATCAGCTGACTATGTCCTATCAGTAGTCTTCAGCTGACTATGTTCTATCAGCAGTCATCAGCTGACTATGACCTATCAGCGGTCATCAGCTAACTATATCTAGTATTACATGTCACTGTAATTCAAGACCTGACCAACTGAAAACTGCGCTTACTCAAGGACTTGGCTCACTTTAAATGATGCCGACAGACATAGAGCGGGAAAAGACACTGGAAAATCATCTCGGAGAGCAGATTTTGCTTTTAAAATGGAGTTAATTTAGGGGCCAGAGTTTCATTTGCAGAGTTTGACGCTCGATATTTTTGATATTTGCTATTTTGAGGTTTGAAATTTTGATAATTGATGCTTGATAAATTGCTATCTATAAGTGAGCCGATTTTCGACTGATGAACGGTCGTTGAACTCCTTGAATATACTATAAAATAAAAAATTTAGCCGACATTTATAGGACTGTTTCGTTAGCAGTTTCTTAGAAGCTTAACTCCTAAACTAAAAATAAATTGGCAATTTTATTCCTCGTGGCTTTGGCAATGCCTTCAACGGCGTAGTAGTCACGATTTCGCGTCCAATTTATAGCTTTGTGTGAACATTGTAATAAATATAGTAAAATGATAAATTTATTTCACTGGAGCGGTTGCTAAAGTGAGGTATTAAGTTATTAACTGATGCTTGTCGTTTGTAGCACTGTGTTCGTTCAACATGATGGCTAGAAGTTGAAATTTGATTTTAATTTGATCGAATGTCATACATGACAATTAATGACAAATGTGTGAAGTTTTTGTTTGCGAATAGTACACACTACATAGTAATTATTTGCTTTCTATTCATCTGTAATATTTAGCGAAAATTGACAGAATTTTTTTTTACTGTATTAAGTGCCACAAGTGGTACTTTTAAGTATTATTTCCTGTATTTTCGCAGACTGGGACAAAGTGACCATCTCGCGAAATATCAATGAAATCGACAGAAGTATAAGTATTTTATAAATGTCTTCAGACATTTTAAAGTATATTATTTGTCAATAAAATATATAAACTTGAAAAAATACGGTATTTTAATGAAGGGTTCAAAATATCTCTAGCGAGGTTTATTTAAAAGCAATAGCATACATCATCGTCTGGTTCTATTCGCTACTATTAACCCATCTGACTTGGTTTGTTTATAATCCTAGAAAGCATTCAGTACTGGTGAGATCACCATCGGATGACTGATCATTGTGATCTATATACAGCTCATTTGTGATCAGCTGCTCTCTCTAGATTCTCCGTTTTGAATAAATCAAAAATCGAAATTGTGAAGAATTTGAATAATTCGTTTAACATTTCATATCGGCTGGACAGTCCACGTGAAGGCGATGCTGGAAAACGTGAAGGCGCTGCTGGAAGAACGAACAGCGATGGTCCAGATTGTACAATACAGCAAAGAGGATGGGCGTGATAGTCACAGAACCAGACTGGAAGCATCTAATTCTACGAGCCGGCGTTGTCGTATCGACGCGTTGTCATATCAACGCGTTGTCGCATCGACGCGTTGTCGTATCGACGCGTCGTCGTATCGACGCGTCGTCGTATCGACGCGTTGTCGTATCGACGCGGTTATAGGCAGCAGCTACTTCGTTTTAACTGGACCGAGATAACAGTCGTTTTAAAATATTGTCTAGTTCTATTTACTAACGCGCAGTTGGCGCCCTTGAACTTTAGATTTAGACCTAAGGTCGACTATGTAGATAGAACCGAATCGTTACTGTTACATTTCGCTTAACATTAACATGCTCTGCTTTCGTGCACGCTGGGTGCTGAATTTGCTAGGCTACAAATTATGGTCGCTCTCTCCAGGTATCATCTGTTGATAATTGAGGTCACAGCTGTCCTATCAACCTAATTGTACTTGTCCTATGTTAGCTCTCTCTGTTCGCTGTTACGTGGGCGCTTTCTGCCAAGTAGTGTTCAGTTCAGTATCACATGACCTTGTAATGAAAGAGATTTCAATTTAATGTGTAGTGGGGCGGGGTGCTACTACTAGTTCCAATGATGGTGATAATTGTCATTTTTAGGATCAGATGTTTAAATTGTTTAGCAGTCACTATCCCTTTACCGGTCCTGTCTATATCCCTGATTCTACTCTTAGATCTGCTCGCTCGGGATTCGAACCTGCGTGGATTCAAAGCGCCTGAGGATAGTCACTTGGAATTTGTTGACTTTATACCTGAGTCTCTTCATACCGAGCTATTTGGACATGGATCAAATCGTTCTCGTTGTTATGCCATACTGCAATAGGTCAACGTAATAAATGATTATTTATGACGGCTATTACTGGTGAACTATAAACTAGGCACGCTAGGTAACTATAGCAGCTGTATTGCGGAAATGCTTAAGGCAACAGGCGCGGAAGAAAGAAATTATGAGGTTATGAACTATGCAGACACTGCATTTAAATGTAGTAGTATGTGTTTGTTGTATTGTTTATGTAGACAATCAGTATGGCGGCTCTGTAGCCCCGTGACGTCATGAGCTATCAGTTGGTTAATAAAGGTAATATCTGTAATCTGGCAGGTATTGTCATTTTTAGTTGGGTCTTGCTATTCGCTGCAATTGTGAATTCCTTGAACTCTTTAACATCGTTACTGGTGATGAACTAGGAGGCTTATGTCTTAAGTTTAAGTTTATGTTTAAGTTTGAGAACAAGTCTGAGGTTTAAAAATTCTATTTTACCCCCCTCCCTGTGCTTTGCCCCTGTAGTAAAGGGCAAAAGTCATCGCTTTATTGTAAGAGGAATTAAGGAACGAATGGCTGCTCAATTAAACAAACCGTAATATTCTTTGAAAGGGATTCAGTGCTTTTAAAAGGATTTTCGCAATTCCCCCCGTAATAACTTCTGAAGTTTTAATATTTGCCCACCCCCTTAAGTGAAATTTTAATCAAGGAGGCTATATATGGTTTATATAGGTCATATATATGACTATATAGGTCAAATAAGGGTTGTATTTGATATTATCTTAGTACTCTTTAAATTAAATTAAAAACTAAGTGGATTTCCTGGAATATTTTAGAGGATGTAATTATTTGTTAAATTCGTTAGCGATGTAATTGAATTGCACGAAAGAAGCTACAACAAGTGATAAGATGTAATATATTTTGGTCAGCCAATATCTAAGCTTTAATATACCTCAAGGATTATAAAATTATTAACCTTATTTATTCAGTTTAGCCGATATTAAACACGATTCCGCTGAAGAGCTAATATTGCAAAATTTTAAACTTAAAAGCTATATACAAAATTATAGCTAAATTAGTGCTCATTTTTGCTGCAAACTCTCATAATTAGAGCTCGCGTTCGGTACTGATAGCGCATCGTAGCTTTGTGGTACATTTTTAGAGCCAGCGTCAAGTTGACTCCGCAACATTCTCTTATAAATTTAAAAACAACATATAAAATTAGAGCTCAATTAGTGCTATCTATCTATCAATCTATCTATCTCTCCCCCTATGCACCTCTCTCTACCTCTCACTCAATCAATCTCTCTCACTCCCCCCTCTATCTCTCTAGCTCTCCTCCTATGTCTCTCTCTCTCTCTCTAGCTCTCTCCCTATGACTCTCTCTTAATCTATCTATCTCTTAATCTCTCTCTCTCACTCTCTCTCTCTGTCTCTCTCTGGTTAATGATCAAGTAGCGGGCCTAAGATACATATTTCTACTTGTACTCTGTGTTATGTATTCTTTAAGAGACACACCAACATGCTGGATAAGCAACGAATTTAATAATTTTTATTAAATAATTTTAATTTAATAATTTTTCAGTAAATTCCATAATTAAGATCAAAACAAACATTAATATGTTAATTCTGAAAGGCGGTTAAATCTAATGAGCCGTAACCAGTTTACTAAACCGGTAAATTAACATAACCAGTTAACCTAACCGGTTCTACAATCACATGACCGGTGCGCCTCTCGGCAGTATAAAAGCAGCGGCTCCTCATTGACTGGCACATTCGTCGTCAGTTAACCGAGACGTTAACAAAGTGGACTGGGGCGGACTGCCTTGTTGGACTGCTCGTGACGGACTGCCCTGGGCGGGGCTGCCTTGAGCTGGCATGCCCTGGACGGCCTTCCCGGAGACGGGCCTGCCCCGGGGCAGAACAGCTCCCGGGCGGGGCAACTCCTTGGGCAGCCTCCCCGGTGATTCGGGAGGGGCGGACCCCAGGGAGAGGGGCAGCATCGGGGAGGGGAGGTCAGCCCCCGGCGGAGGGGGTAGCAAGGGGGCTGCCTCCTCGAGGGCTGCTCCTCCCCGAGGGCTGCTCCTCCCCGAGGGCTGCTCCTCCCCGAGGGCTGCTCCTCCCCGAGGGCTGCTCCTCCCCGAGGGCTGCTCCTCCCCGAGGGCTCCTCCTCCCCGAGGGCTGCTCCTCCCCGAGGGCTGCTCCTCCCCGAGGGCTGCTCCTCCCCGAGGGCTGCTCCTCCCCGAGGGCTGCAACCGGTATACGTGGTATGTATTACAGTAAACGGTATACGCGGTATGTACAGCGCCCGAGAATTACTTCTTCGTCTGTACAATGATAGGGACTAGTCTTCCACTAAAATACAAGTGTATTTATGTATGACGTCTGAATTGTGTATAACAACAACAACAATTAGAGTGCTACAGTCATCAATGACAACATCGAGCGCTATTGAGACAAAATCAAGCCGGTGAGCAAAAAGAAAGTCCAAAAATGGTGCAAATTTCAAAATCCAGAAAATCTCTATCCTTATGTACGTGCATGGCCGGCCCCATGATAGATCGAGATCAGTGGAGGAAGAGAGTTGGAGAGACTACTCTAGTGTCCACAGAGGAGAATTGTAGAATTCGAAGAAAAATACAAATACTACCTATCAATTTTCTGACGCACAGGAAGTACAGTGTCCTTCAATTACCGACCCAGTTCAACAGTATCTTTTAATTACCGACCCAGTTCAAGACCCTATATCAATCCCTGCGACAAATGGCGATAAGGATCTCAGTTCTCAATAAGCAGTAGCTTGTGTTACTGTTGCTAACCTCTCTCTGTTATCGTTGAGCAAAATCTGTTTCATATATTTAATTGGAAATGTTGACGTGACGCAGAGGCCGACCTCTTTATATCTACAACATCGCATCTCTATTACTGTTACATTATCAAATTTGACCCTAAAGCACTTTTCTGACGTGCAGGAAGTTCAGTCTTTTTTAGTTACCGACGTTTTTAGTTACCGACGTTTTTAGTTACCGACCCTTTTAGTTACCGACCAATTTAGTTACCGACCATTTTAGTTACCGTCCCTTTTAATTGTCGATTAATTACCCTTGTTGTGTCAAATTTACCCATATTGTGTCCGGATTGCTGAAGAATAGTCAACCGTTGACTGCACATGTCTTAAAAGGCGACGAAGCATTAAGATCCAAGCCCACTTTAAAAAGTGCATTCGTTTGTTGAGCGTATCCACAAAAATTGGAAAAGTTTAAAAGAAGGCCTATTCGTATCCTGATACTAGTTGATCTGGGATTCAAGGAATGATTATGACGATTTAATTGTCAATGAATGTTATTATTTTAATATTTTCTGTCGTATGGTAATTTGCGAAAAAAGCGTCGCAATTATAGTTTTACTGCTGTAGCATATCCCGTATATCAGATGTTTTATAATGTTAAAGTTATATGTGTAGGCAGTGTAGCGAAGGAAATGTAAAACCACTTAGAGGCCTGAATTTTTGTAGATTACAGCTATTCTTTAAATGAATTCAGGATGTTAAGTTACCAATACTACTGACGCCATCCTTATTTTTTTGCGTTGCTGCAAGTTAGTCGATGTTATATTCATATCGAAAGGCTAAAAGGAAGAGTCCAATAGGGCCTGAATCCTATAGTCTGTGATCCTAGCTGGGTATCTCTATGACCTGAATCCTATAGTCTGTTGTCCTAGCTGAGTATCTCTGTGACCTGAATCCTATAGTCTGTGGTCCTAGCTGGGTAATCTCTGTGACCTGAATCCTATAGTCTGTGGTCCTAGCTGGGTATCTCTATGACCTGAATCCTATAGTCTGTAGTCCTAGCTGGGTATCTCTGTGACTTGAATCCTATAGTCTGTTGTCCTAGCTGAGTATCTCTGTGACCTGAACCCTATAGTCTGTGGTCCTAGCTGGGTATCTCTGTGACCTGAATCCTATAGTCTGTGGTCCTGGCTGGGTATCTCTATGACCTGAATCCTATAGTCTGTGGTCCTAGCTGGGTATCTCTGTGATACAGTGTATCCCTGTAGACTGCGTGTTATCGCTAAGAGTTTATATGCTTGAATCCTGTAGAATGCGAGCTATAGTTCGGAGTCTATACGGCTTGAATCTTGTAGACTGCGAGCTATATAGCTAGGAGTCTATATTATGTATGCTTGGATCCTGTAAACTGCGATATTTATCTAGGAGTCTATTTTGAGCTTTGTATGGCATGAATCTTGTAGACTGGCTGATCTTCGTTTCCTACTAAAAGTCTTCATGAGGTTTTGTGTATTCAATAGGTGAAAAGTGTGACAAAACTATTGGTGTTAGAGAAGTATGTCTCTCTGTCTCTCTCTCTCTCTCTTAGTGCATTGCCTAATGGCAGGTCTATGGTATATAACGCCTCCACTAATCTCAACAAGATCTGGTTTTTTTTCTATGTAAAACATCTAAAAAACCAGAATATCAACGCAATCTGAACTTGAGTGCTACCGTCGTCTTTGATAATTCCCTGAGAACAAAGGCTAATGGAAGTAGTAAATATAAGTGTCATTAAACGACACAAATCTAACACCCTGATTGAAATCGGTCCTATGATATATATGAGCATAGATTAGTTACGGATACGGGAATAAGTAGTCAAATAGATAGGCATTTGAGAAATCTGTTGGTATTGGAATGTAAAAATTGCCTTGTAATACGTAATTAGTTGGCTATTGCTATGTTACCGCTGTAGACTGTTGCTGTATTGTGTGCCAGCCAGAAGAATTAGATTGTTTCTGCAGTACTAGTCCAGTGTATTAGTATTTTGTAGCTCGTAACCCAGAATCAGAAAGCGGTTGATACATGTAGTTAACGTTAGCCCAGCTGTACTATTATTATAAGCTCTGCTGCTGGCTTGTAAACATGTTTTGAACTTCAATGTCGCTACGACATTTTTGCTTGAGGCAGCTGTCAGTAACCTTCATTACACACTAGAATAGCCTCTGGTTCAACGTCTGTTACCACAAAATGTCTCCGATTTCGTGCTACTTTTTATTTTACTCATTCTATCCTTTAGGCAATACTTTCACTCCTCTCTCTCTTTCTTTCTATCTCTCACTCTCTCTCTCTCTCTCTCTCTCTTTCTCAGTATGGCTCTCGCGGTCTCTTTATCTTTCACTAAGTTACTGCCTAGTGTGACGCCAGAGCCAAGTTGAAGAAAGCTAATGGTAACGTCAGTCACTCTAAAGCGATGTCAGTGACGGGGAAGCCCAGGATTTGAACCCCGCACATACTGATCCGCGGTCTAATACCTTACCGATATCGCCACTGGCTCCAGCCAGTTTAACGTCAGTTTCCTGCTCAGTAGCATGCCAGAGACGGTGATAGCACTGGATCTGAACCTTGCAACCACTTATCCGCTGTCGACCAACTTGCTAACATGCCATCGGTTTAGTCCAATCTATGGCATATAACTCTTCTTTTCTCTATCCTTCGTTTTCCACGTCATTTTTCATGTAAAAGTATTATTATCAAATAACATCCCTAATCTTTTTTATCTTCCATCCTTTCTGTACCTCTACATCAATGCAAGGTTCTATTATATCAAACATTAGTATGAGTCTGAGATTATTCAAACGCTTTAAAGGAACTTTCTAATCTATTATGACTAAATTAATTAATGTATCACTTTATATTATTATTAGACCTAATATATATATGATATATCACTCGCGTTATGTAAAGTATTTTACAGAATAGACTAACCTCAAACTGCACGTGTTGTTGTAGGAAGCGACTTGCAGCGTCCGAGTAAAGTAGTAACTTTAAAAATGGGGTTTAAGTTTTAACTTTGACTTTAGAGTGGGATATGAATGGTTACTTTAAGAGGATATAGCCTAACGGTCTAAGTGGTTGACTCGGAAGAATGTAGCCTGGGTTCAAAGCCTAGATCAGTCAGTCTACAAATGGATATTCCCTAGTGTTACTGGAAGGTTAATTATGTATCAGAGCTTGCTGCCAATTGGTGCTTTCAATAGCATAGATACTATTAATAATAGAAAGGACTCTTTCTCTCTCTCTCTTAATGCACTGCCTACTGGCAGGTCCATGGTATATAACGCCTCCACTCATCTCTGTCTTTCGCTTTCCTCTTCGCGTCCATATACGAGGGAATCTTTAAATCATTATAACATTCCTTTTGATATAACATTATTCTTGGGGGATTCTGATTACGATGTGGGCCCCCTAAGCCTTCAGAAAGGACTAACCAGTAACCTATAAAGCTGTCTCTAAGACTGGTCTCCGGCCTTGACGTTGCTATTGTAATGGTCGTTAAAAAGCAAAATAGAAAACCGAGGAATCGCTTCAGAAGCTGTAGATTCTCATATTAACTGTCAATTAAATTCTTATAAAAGCAATGCTTTTGTAGTGGAATGAAATTGTAGTTATATCACTTATATGATACTGTACTCTTTGTGATGTGTATCACTATATGATAGTGTATCACTTATATGATAGTATATCACTTATATGATAGTGTATCACTTTTATGATAGTATATCACTTATATGATAGTGTATCACTTATATGATAGTGTATCACTTATGTGATAGTGTATCACTTATATGATACTATATCACTTATATGATAGTGTATCACTTATATGATAGTGTATCACTTCTATGATAGTTTACTCTTTTATGATGGAAAAGCACGCTTTTGAGTTGAATTTTATATTCTGGACCTGCTGATGGCGAGAGAACTGGAGAAAGGGAAATCAGATATGTGAAACATGATAAAATTTATAAAACAGTCGTATTACGAATAAGAAGTACCAACTTTACTAGAGACTAACTTTAGTTCTAGCTTTAATGTAGAGTGGTGCAGTATTATTAAATGCTACTGTATATATATGCAGCATTAGGTGTTGTAATAATATTCGTACGTGTATAACATTGTAAAATTCGGAAATTGTGTATGAAAAACGAGTGGAGGTTTATTTCGCACCGACGTTCGGTACTGAACTAGTTAATTCAGTTGACGCTCGTAAGCCTGTTTTTGTAAGGTCATTCATTCCTTGGATGCGGTTCGCTGGAGGTTTTGTTGTTGCTATACAGTTGCTAGCTTCGTTGTAGTTTGACTGTGAGCTATATGATATCTATTCAGACTACTTTTATAGCGGTTTTAATCAAGGGCTGGTAAAACAGTTTTTCATCTACAGGGTGAATACAGGGTAGTTTACAGGGTCATCTACAGAGTGACGACTTTGTAATAATTTATACCCCGAGCGGCCTTGATGCATAATACCGTATACATTTATTATAAAGTATCAAAGCCATTCACTCTGTTTCTGATTTAGCTTATATATTTGATTAATTTTTCGATTAAATGCTGACTATATTTGACTACAAATGAACACACCGACAATCAATAATTGCTATGATGTTGAAGTTGTATAAAACTCAAACCAATTGAAGCGCCTATTCTGTTCCACCATTAGTTACCACTGAATATCTTTTGGTTCAGAGTTTCTGTTGCCTTTTCTTACTTTTGAGATGATTAATTGCAGATGCTAGTAATTTTTATAGTTAATTGGCTAGTTATTTATTTCATAAACAGCAAAATCTAAATACAAAAAAAAAAAAAAAAACGTGATTACAAATCTATCTGAATTCTTTTACTATTTGAATATATTAAGTTCCTGAACTAGTTGGTTTGAGGTTTCTGTAGGACACTAAGGGTCCTTGAGCAGGATGACCTATTAGTAGACAGAAATAAAAACAAAAATAAAATAAAATAAAATGATTTTGAACAGTAAATATTGCATTTCCTAAAAAGAAAAGATGTGCTGTCTGACATCAAATGTAGTTAAACTTAGTTTTTATCTTTGCTGATTAATCGTGTTTTTATACTTGAAATATTCGTACGGAACGGTCATGGTCGCAGAATGTACCTCTCTGGGTCGACCCAGATCTGAGGTTGCTGGTTTTTCAATACTTCTTTAATATCTCTGCTGAGGAGACTACGAGCCCTATCGTAGGGGCTTCTGCTTCCTGTAACCCTTGTTGAGAAAATTGGTGATCAGTAAAAATTGTAAATGTTCAGGGAGCCCCGGACTTCTGCAGTATATCCCGAAGGTCACTTGGTCTCGCTCTGAATAAATTTTTTGAAAGAAACATTGACTTATGGGCTGATCTAAATTCGAATTGTGGGCTATTAAGTATTTGCAGTGGAGTGTATTTTCATTTACGTAAGACAATTGCTGCAGTTTAATCTGCTTTTGATTCACAAAATATAATATTATCATTGTCAACATATTATCATCATCTCATCATCATAATCATCATCATCATCATCATCATCATCATCTTCCATGAGTCGCAGTTTAACAAGAGTCGGGATTAGAAAATTTTGTAGTAATTTCAAGAGCCTAGGCGCTCACAAACCGAATGCTTCTTCTGACGTTGATTAAGATCGTAGTGTTTTGTCGCCTTTTACGACCCGTACTGTCGACGGTTAGTCTATTCTTCAGCAACCCGGACACAAAATGGGTACCATTCGATACCCTTCGGTGTTAAAAAATTGTAATGATTCTTTAGAAATTAAACGATCGAGTGCTTTGACTGTACATGATATTGTTGCC